>JARUHQ010000041.1:25000-509904 GCA_029955515.1 Chrysomela aeneicollis | reverse complement strand
TTTACCTATGTACAAAGTCTCAAGGTTAAAGAGATATCAATCAAAATAAATCGAAATAATGAAAAAAATCTATGTAAACAATTCACAAACTCTCCGTGTAATGATTTCTGGTCGATCCAGCTTTTCGACGAGTTATCAAAAAAATATCCACTTCCGGTTCATCAAAAATCGATATAGAGAAAAACTAATGTTTTATTCGTGATCCCCATGACGTGTAGACTTCAAAACATCAACTTCCGGTTTTACTTCGGTTTCTATTTCTCCACTTAACATAGTCATGTGGGTACTCTGAGAGAAGGATTTTTCACGGAGATTCCAAATATATCATTTTACCTATGTACAAAGTCTCAAGGTCAAAGAGATATCAATCAAAATGAATCGAAATAATGAAAAAAATCTATGTAAACAATTCACAATCTCTCGTGTAATGATTTCCTGGCCGATCAAGCTTCTGGACAAATTATCACAAAATATCCACTTCCGGTTTATTAAAAAGCTATATAGAGAAAAACTAATGGAATATTCGTGACCCCCATGAACGTGTAGACTTCAAAAACAACAACTTCCGGTTTCACTTCCGGTTTCCATTTTGTTAGTAAACAGGGTCATGTGGGTACTCATTGAAAAGGTTATTTCACGTACATTCCTAATATTATAACTTACCTATATAGAAAGTCCAAGGTTTGCGAGATATCAATCAAAATTTCTCGAAATATTGATAAAACAATAAAAACTGTTCACCATCTCTTTGAGTACTGCTTTTCTAACCGATCTATCTCCTTGATGAATTATCGAAATATATCCTCTTCCAATTCGTAAAAAATCGAGATAGAGGAAAAATGATGAGATGTTAGTGAACCCATAACGTTCGGACATCGAAACAACAACTTCCGGTTTCACTTCCGGTTACAATTTTTTCAGTAACAGAGATATGTGGGTACTCTGAGAGGAGGATATCTCACGGACATCCCGAATATATCAACTTACCAATATACAAAATCTCAAGTTTGCGAGATATCGACGAAAATTGGTGAAATAATCAGAACAACACTGTTACACGCAAGAAAGTGCTATGGAGAGTCGATTGAGTCCACGTTAACTCATGTTTCCATCTTATTAATCAATATTCTAGTAGGAGAATATAATTTCTGTACAACTCATATCAGGAAATGCCATTTACACCATAATGAAAACCAAGTAGGTGAAATGATAAATAGGAAATCGATAATCAATTTTGAAGTAATCGATAACACATAGGGTTAATAAAATTTCAAAGTAGAAAGCTCTGATCTAGGTATGTTTATAGATTCCAAAGCTATATAACTGTTAAGATCACATTATATTGGAACCAGATACTTCAATCATTAATCTTCCCAAAAAATATGTCTCGAAACAGATATAATTTTCTATATTTAGGAATGCACTTTCAGCATCGACAACACAAGAAACATAATCGGAAATCTCGTGGTGAATGTTTCAAGGTCAAAGAATTATTGACATCTCAAAAACGGAGCTCTGATCAAGGTATAGTTATATATTCCAAGACTGTATAACTATTCAGATTAAATTATATCGAAGCCAGATACTTCAATCATTAATCACCTCAAAAAATATGTCTCGATACAAATATACTTCTATAATTAGGATTGCACTTTCAGCAGAGAGAATGTGTTACCGTCTGCAGAAATCAATGTTTTCATACACAATATTTTCGATAGCTCCAACAATGGAACCAACAGGCTGATAAAATACAGGGATGTAAAAACTATCTGGTCTAGAAGAAATATAATGGGTGTATAAGAAATGACACTAAGTGTATTCAATAGGTGTACCTTTCGAAAAAATACAAATATACTGACTGGTACAGATACGTTTGAAAGGTGGAATTTGATAGTTGATGCTCAACGACTGGAACTTGAGAGCCTTGGTCACGTGAGGATGGATATGGTTATATTATGATCAGTAACAAAATGAATTCCATATTGATGAATTATTGAAAAAGTATTCTAATATAGGAGAGAACAAATGATACATTTATGATCCCCATGATGAAAAGAGCACAAACTTTTGGTTTTACTTCCGGTGTAATCATTATTCTAGTGAACAATGTTATATGGGTAATTCAGAAGAATGATTTTTCACGGACATTTCAAAAAGTCAACTTGCATATATTCTGAGTCTTAAGGCTTGCGGGATATAAACAAATTGATATTAATTGATAAACATTCGATAACAATGACAAACGTAACAAATACAGCACACATATGTCTCGCAAATACAAAACACGCGCAGACGTCGCATTCTTATCAGAAAAGTGTCGAAAACGCTGAATGGCACGACGAAAAGTCACGCATGTGTCTTACATACATCATACTGACGTCATGTATTCGTCGAAAATCTATCAAACAACGCCATCTAAAAACTTTGAATACGATGATTTCCATAACAAAACGTCACGCATTCATCGAAAACAAGTAGAAAATAACAAAATTCATCACTTATACGTCACGCATACATCACAAATGCGTCGAATATTCGTCATACAAACGTCACACATCGTCAAAAATCTATCAAACAGCGTGTGGGAACCCCATAAAAACGTACTGACATCGCAAATAAAAAATGGTAGCTGTTGAAGATTTGCATCTGGCATCTGACATTTGGTGTCCCAACATTTAACGTACTAAGATTTCCGTAGTTCACCAACATAAAGTTGTAGATATAAATATAATTAAAATTCAACCTTTCGTTCAGTCAAAAGTCGAAAAAAATTGAAGCGATAATGAGAATTTCAAAACATAGGACAATCATTGAAGAACGTCTGAAACGTTGAAAAAAACATGCCGCATACGTCGTGCATACGTCGAAAATCATAATATAACACATAATATAATACAACGTGTAAAAACCTTGAAATGATAAGAAGCATGACAAGACAGCATTCATTGAATAACATTGAATATTTCGAAAAAAAAAACTTCACGCATTCGTCGTACATACATTGTACATACACCGCGCAGACGTCGTGCCTTCGTCGAAAATCTATCAAAGAACGTGTAAAAACCTTGAAATGATAAGAAGCATTATACATCATTCATACAATTTCATACCTCAATCAAACTTAGAAATCAAACATAAATAAATTCAAAAATCAATCAATGAAAAATTCAGTATGTTCGGATTATTTAAACGAGAAATGTCATATGACAGATTTATCATTACAATCGAACCACTAAGATCAAGCTCACGTGGAGATATCCCAATTCGACTGATAAAATTCAACGTGTGATATATCAATGAGAGTAACGTACTAGGTGTGACATTTCAACGACTGGGGCATACTGTGGGAGTGATATACCCCCGAACGACATTTGATGGGTGAAATATCAACGTTAAAATGAGCTTCATGTAGTACTTCAACGGACTTATTTATGAAAATTATAAATATCGACTACACGAAAATTGTAGGGATGTCATTGAAAAATTCAACGACAGACGACAAAGCGTACTAGAAGCAAGAGAGGCGAGTAATTGAAAGATTCGACGATAGGGTCGATAGGAGTGAGTGAGTCATAGACGAATGACCCGGTGTTGAAACCAGATTATTATGATACAGGGGGGTACAAAATTCTCAATGAATCATCACATGAAATATTCACTTCCGGATGGCGGAAGATCTACGTGTATTTGTATGAAGAGGACGTAAACAAAATTTCCACATACACATATGGGTGTGGTATCTGACCGAATAGCTATGTTTAAAACTTCAACTATAATTATTAACATCAGTTTTGAATTCGTTAAATTATGGTTACATGAAAATAGGACAGTATGTGACATAATACATCAAGACTATATTCATCTCATTATTGCTTCCAAATTCAAGCTGATCTATGAAATGAAATATGTATAATGAATCATTTTTTACCACCACTTTCACAATAATTCATCAACAGATGTCACCCTCAATGAAAAACCCATACACTTAGTTGAAAAACCTCGATATCAATATAATGATGGATTCAGGAATGGTAGTAAATGGAATAATATCGAACCTAACGTCATACATGACGTAGAACCTGACATCATACGCGAAGTCTGAGACGTGCGTAAGCCGTTAGACTCAGGTTTTCGATCGAGTAAGCTTCATGAATGTGGAAGAGGATCGTTTGCTAGGTCACACTTTTCTTTTCAAGTTTTCAAGAAATTCGCAAATTCATTGAATGGATCAGATGGTAACAATAATGATTTTATAAAAAATAGAAAAAAAATCCACTTTCATCTTTCAAATTTGGTAAATGTTATGCATAATAATTCCTAGAGGAAAAATAAAAACGATGAATTATAGATTTTTATATTTATTTCTCACACATTATTCAAATCTCTCAATACATTCATTTTATGAAGGAACAAATATTCCCTGAGTGCATTACTTACTAAACTATCATTTGATATTTCACAAAATGAATACAGAGCTTCAAAATAATCATAATAACCAGCATCTTTATTGAAAATCGATTTAATCAAATTCAAAATATTATTATAAAATGTACAGAAGTTCATGTTTTCCAGCAAAACCACCCGATGACCCACTAGACTTCGATGGACTTGAAGGATCTGCGTAGCATCCTCGACATCGATAAGGAACTCAACATCATGTTTTTTGACGAGTAGACATTTGATACCATCGAACACCAATTGTGATACTTTACAGAAATCTCCACATGGAAACGTAACTGGCTCATATTCATCTTGGTGGGTTGGTAACTTCTCGTAGAAAAAATTGTCCAATGCTTGTTTCAGTAAATCAGTGAAAGTTTTCCATTCCGTTGTACAAAAAGATTGTTTATTTGGTTTGTATGGTTGTGATAAAATTATAGATGGTTTGAATTTTCTTGCTGGACTCAAACCCACTCCTACCTGGAAGGCTCTCAACTGGAATAATGTGTAGAGTAAGTAATGTTTCTCGGCTCGGGCTGCATTTTCGTACATCTCCAACACTTCATCTAATTCTTGATGATATCCCGCACTATTGAAAGATGATTCGGTGAAATTTCAATCAAACTCGTCTTCTGACACACTCACATAACCACTATCTTGACTTGATGTTGAAATGATAGACTAAGTAAAGATACTGTCAGACTGATATCAATTTCATGCATATATACTTCCCCTCCACATTCGAGAACAATAGAGTTGAAATTATTATTGCGAGATGAATCTTGACATATCAAATATGAGAATAATGCTGATTCAAGTAGAATAGCAGAAAAACAAAGGTATTTCATGAATGCGTTGCTTATTTCCCCACATGATGCCCTAAGGAATGCAAAGTTGCATATCTGATATGAGATGTAATGAAAATGCTGATTCAAGGAGATAACATCGACATCATCGCAATCTTTGAATTATGGTCGTGATTTATGATATCATCAACGAACACCTGCGAACTTATCAAAGATCTCTTTTATTGTCGATTCATCTAATGAAATACAGAGGATAAGCATGACATCATCATCACCAAGTGAAATCCGAACCACCACATGTGAAAATCCCAAATTGATGGATAATATTTGACGTATGACAGAGGCGTACTAGGACTGCTGGAGTTTGGCGTTTGACATCTGACAGTTAACGTTTGACGTATAACATCCAACATTTGATAGTTATTGATCGGCGTCTGACATTCGACCACTGGCGGCGTACGTGAAGTCTGAAACGTACGTGAGATGTTAGGTTAGGTTAGGTCCTGAGACGGTCTTTCAGATTAAGTTAGGTCTCAACTTCAGAGGTTAGGTTAGATTAGGTCATGAAACGTTAGGTCAGGTTAGGTTAGGTCGGTCCTGAGACATTCGGTGAGGTTAGGTTAGGTCTCGACCTAACCTTACCTCTGAGGTTAGGTGAGGCTCCCGATACGTTAGATTCAGAGGTTGGGTTAGGTTAGGTCTCGAGACGTTAGTTAGTAAGGTTAGGTTAGGTCTCCGACTTAACCTTACCTCTGGGTCTAACGTCTCGAGACCTAACCTAACCCAACCTCTGAATCTAACGTATCGGGGGCCTCACCTAACCTCAGAGGTAAGGTTAAGTCGGAGACCTAACCTAACCTTACTAACTAACGTCTCGAGACCTAACCTAACCCAACCTCTGAATCTAACGTATCGGGAGCCTCACCTAACCTCAGAGGTAAGGTTAGGTCGAGACCTAACCTAACCTCACCGAATGTCTCAGGACCGACCTAACCTAACCTGACCTAACGTTTCATGACCTAATCTAACCTAACCTCTGAAGTTGAGACCTAACTTAATCTGAAAGACCGTCTCAGGACCTAACCTAACCTAACATCTCACGTACGTTTCAGACTTCACGTACGCCGCCAGTGGTCGAATGTCAGACGCCGATCAATAACTATCAAATGTTGGATGTTATACGTCAAACGTTAACTGTCAGATGTCAAACGCCAAACTCCAGCAGTCCTAGTACGCCTCTGTCATACGTCAAATATTATCCATCAATTTGGGATTTTCACATGTGGTGGTTCGGATTTCACTTGGTGATGATGATGTCATGCTTATCCTCTGTATTTCATTAGATGAATCGACAATAAAAGAGATCTTTGATAAGTTCGCAGGTGTTCGTTGATGATATCATAAATCACGACCATAATTCAAAGATTGCGATGATGTCGATGTTATCTCCTTGAATCAGCATTTTCATTACATCTCATATCAGATATGCAACTTTGCATTCCTTAGGGCATCATGTGGGGAAATAAGCAACGCATTCATGAAATACCTTTGTTTTTCTGCTATTCTACTTGAATCAGCATTATTCTCATATTTGATATGTCAAGATTCATCTCGCAATAATAATTTCAACTCTATTGTTCTCGAATGTGGAGGGAAAGTATATATGCATGAAATTGATATCAGTCTGACAGTATCTTTACTTAGTCTATCATTTCAACATCAAGTCAAGATAGTGGTTATGTGAGTGTGTCAGAAGACGAGTTTGATTGAAATTTCACCGAATCATCTTTCAATAGTGCGGGATATCATCAAGAATTAGATGAAGTGTTGGAGATGTACGAAAATGCAGCCCGAGCCGAGAAACATTACTTACTCTACACATTATTCCAGTTGAGAGCCTTCCAGGTAGGAGTGGGTTTGAGTCCAGCAAGAAAATTCAAACCATCTATAATTTTATCACAACCATACAAACCAAATAAACAATCTTTTTGTACAACGGAATGGAAAACTTTCACTGATTTACTGAAACAAGCATTGGACAATTTTTTCTACGAGAAGTTACCAACCCACCAAGATGAATATGAGCCAGTTACGTTTCCATGTGGAGATTTCTGTAAAGTATCACAATTGGTGTTCGATGGTATCAAATGTCTACTCGTCAAAAAACATGATGTTGAGTTCCTTATCGATGTCGAGGATGCTACGCAGATCCTTCAAGTCCATCGAAGTCTAGTGGGTCATCGGGTGGTTTTGCTGGAAAACATGAACTTCTGTACATTTTATAATAATATTTTGAATTTGATTAAATCGATTTTCAATAAAGATGCTGGTTATTATGATTATTTTGAAGCTCTGTATTCATTTTGTGAAATATCAAATGATAGTTTAGTAAGTAATGCACTCAGGGAATATTTGTTCCTTCATAAAATGAATGTATTGAGAGATTTGAATAATGTGTGAGAAATAAATATAAAAATCTATAATTCATCGTTTTTATTTTTCCTCTAGGAATTATTATGCATAACATTTACCAAATTTGAAAGATGAAAGTGGATTTTTTTTCTATTTTTTATAAAATCATTATTGTTACCATCTGATCCATTCAATGAATTTGCGAATTTCTTGAAAACTTGAAAAGAAAAGTGTGACCTAGCAAACGATCCTCTTCCACATTCATGAAGCTTACTCGATCGAAAACCTGAGTCTAACGGCTTACGCACGTCTCAGACTTCGCGTATGATGTCAGGTTCTACGTCATGTATGACGTTAGGTTCGATATTATTCCATTTACTACCATTCCTGAATCCATCATTATATTGATATCGAGGTTTTTCAACTAAGTGTATGGGTTTTTCATTGAGGGTGACATCTGTTGATGAATTATTGTGAAAGTGGTGGTAAAAAATGATTCATTATACATATTTCATTTCATAGATCAGCTTGAATTTGGAAGCAATAATGAGATGAATATAGTCTTGATGTATTATGTCACATACTGTCCTATTTTCATGTAACCATAATTTAACGAATTCAAAACTGATGTTAATAATTATAGTTGAAGTTTTAAACATAGCTATTCGGTCAGATACCACACCCATATGTGTATGTGGAAATTTTGTTTACGTCCTCTTCATACAAATACACGTAGATCTTCCGCCATCCGGAAGTGAATATTTCATGTGATGATTCATTGAGAATTTTGTACCCCCCTGTATCATAATAATCTGGTTTCAACACCGGGTCATTCGTCTATGACTCACTCACTCCTATCGACCCTATCGTCGAATCTTTCAATTACTCGCCTCTCTTGCTTCTAGTACGCTTTGTCGTCTGTCGTTGAATTTTTCAATGACATCCCTACAATTTTCGTGTAGTCGATATTTATAATTTTCATAAATAAGTCCGTTGAAGTACTACATGAAGCTCATTTTAACGTTGATATTTCACCCATCAAATGTCGTTCGGGGGTATATCACTCCCACAGTATGCCCCAGTCGTTGAAATGTCACACCTAGTACGTTACTCTCATTGATATATCACACGTTGAATTTTATCAGTCGAATTGGGATATCTCCACGTGAGCTTGATCTTAGTGGTTCGATTGTAATGATAAATCTGTCATATGACATTTCTCGTTTAAATAATCCGAACATACTGAATTTTTCATTGATTGATTTTTGAATTTATTTATGTTTGATTTCTAAGTTTGATTGAGGTATGAAATTGTATGAATGATGTATAATGCTTCTTATCATTTCAAGGTTTTTACACGTTCTTTGATAGATTTTCGACGAAGGCACGACGTCTGCGCGGTGTATGTACAATGTATGTACGACGAATGCGTGAAGTTTTTTTTTTCGAAATATTCAATGTTATTCAATGAATGCTGTCTTGTCATGCTTCTTATCATTTCAAGGTTTTTACACGTTGTATTATATTATGTGTTATATTATGATTTTCGACGTATGCACGACGTATGCGGCATGTTTTTTTCAACGTTTCAGACGTTCTTCAATGATTGTCCTATGTTTTGAAATTCTCATTATCGCTTCAATTTTTTTCGACTTTTGACTGAACGAAAGGTTGAATTTTAATTATATTTATATCTACAACTTTATGTTGGTGAACTACGGAAATCTTAGTACGTTAAATGTTGGGACACCAAATGTCAGATGCCAGATGCAAATCTTCAACAGCTACCATTTTTTATTTGCGATGTCAGTACGTTTTTATGGGGTTCCCACACGCTGTTTGATAGATTTTTGACGATGTGTGACGTTTGTATGACGAATATTCGACGCATTTGTGATGTATGCGTGACGTATAAGTGATGAATTTTGTTATTTTCTACTTGTTTTCGATGAATGCGTGACGTTTTGTTATGGAAATCATCGTATTCAAAGTTTTTAGATGGCGTTGTTTGATAGATTTTCGACGAATACATGACGTCAGTATGATGTATGTAAGACACATGCGTGACTTTTCGTCGTGCCATTCAGCGTTTTCGACACTTTTCTGATAAGAATGCGACGTCTGCGCGTGTTTTGTATTTGCGAGACATATGTGTGCTGTATTTGTTACGTTTGTCATTGTTATCGAATGTTTATCAATTAATATCAATTTGTTTATATCCCGCAAGCCTTAAGACTCAGAATATATGCAAGTTGACTTTTTGAAATGTCCGTGAAAAATCATTCTTCTGAATTACCCATATAACATTGTTCACTAGAATAATGATTACACCGGAAGTAAAACCAAAAGTTTGTGCTCTTTTCATCATGGGGATCATAAATGTATCATTTGTTCTCTCCTATATTAGAATACTTTTTCAATAATTCATCAATATGGAATTCATTTTGTTACTGATCATAATATAACCATATCCATCCTCACGTGACCAAGGCTCTCAAGTTCCAGTCGTTGAGCATCAACTATCAAATTCCACCTTTCAAACGTATCTGTACCAGTCAGTATATTTGTATTTTTTCGAAAGGTACACCTATTGAATACACTTAGTGTCATTTCTTATACACCCATTATATTTCTTCTAGACCAGATAGTTTTTACATCCCTGTATTTTATCAGCCTGTTGGTTCCATTGTTGGAGCTATCGAAAATATTGTGTATGAAAACATTGATTTCTGCAGACGGTAACACATTCTCTCTGCTGAAAGTGCAATCCTAATTATAGAAGTATATTTGTATCGAGACATATTTTTTGAGGTGATTAATGATTGAAGTATCTGGCTTCGATATAATTTAATCTGAATAGTTATACAGTCTTGGAATATATAACTATACCTTGATCAGAGCTCCGTTTTTGAGATGTCAATAATTCTTTGACCTTGAAACATTCACCACGAGATTTCCGATTATGTTTCTTGTGTTGTCGATGCTGAAAGTGCATTCCTAAATATAGAAAATTATATCTGTTTCGAGACATATTTTTTGGGAAGATTAATGATTGAAGTATCTGGTTCCAATATAATGTGATCTTAACAGTTATATAGCTTTGGAATCTATAAACATACCTAGATCAGAGCTTTCTACTTTGAAATTTTATTAACCCTATGTGTTATCGATTACTTCAAAATTGATTATCGATTTCCTATTTATCATTTCACCTACTTGGTTTTCATTATGGTGTAAATGGCATTTCCTGATATGAGTTGTACAGAAATTATATTCTCCTACTAGAATATTGATTAATAAGATGGAAACATGAGTTAACCGTGGACTCAAATCGACTCTCCATAGCACTTTCTTGCGTGTAACAGTGTTGTTCTGATTATTTCACCAATTTTCGTCGATATCTCGCAAACCTTGAGATTTTGTATATTGGTAAGTTGATATATTCGGGATGTCCGTGAGATATCCTCCTCTCAGAGTACCCACATATCTCTGTTTACTGAAAAAATTGTAACCGGAAGTGAAACCGGAAGTTGTTGTTTCGATGTCCGAACGTTATGGGTTCACTAACATCTCATCATTTTTCCTCTATCTCGATTTTTTACGAATTGGAAGAGGATATATTTCGATAATTCATCAAGGAGATAGATCGGTTAGAAAAGCAGTACTCAAAGAGATGGTGAACAGTTTTTATTGTTTTATCAATATTTCGAGAAATTTTGATTGATATCTCGCAAACCTTGGGACTTTCTATATAGGTAAGTTATAATATTAGGAATGTACGTGAAATAACCTTTTCAATGAGTACCCACATGACCCTGTTTACTAACAAAATGGAAACCGGAAGTGAAACCGGAAGTTGTTGTTTTTGAAGTCTACACGTCATGGGGGTCACGAATATTCCATTAGTTTTTCTCTATATAGCTTTTTAATAAACCGGAAGTGGATATTTTGTGATAATTTGTCCAGAAGCTTGATCGGCCAGGAAATCATTACACGAAGAGATTGTGAATTGTTTACATAGATTTTTTTCATTATTTCGATTCATTTTGATTGATATCTCTTTGACCTTGAGACTTTGTACATAGGTAAAATGATATATTTGGAATCTCCGTGAAAAATCCTTCTCTCAGAGTACCCACATGACTATGTTAAGTGGAGAAATAGAAACCGGAAGTAAAACCGGAAGTTGATGTTTTTGAAGTCTACACGTCATGGGGATCACGAATAAAACATTAGTTTTTCTCTATATCGATTTTTGATGAACCGGAAGTGGATATTTTTTGATAACTCGTCGAAAAGCTGGATCGACCAGAAAATCATTACACGGAGAGTTTGTGAATTGTTTACATAGATTTTTTTCATTATTTCGATTTATTTTGATTGATATCTCTTTAACCTTGAGACTTTGTACATAGGTAAAATGATATATTTGGAATGTCCGTGAAAAATCCTTCTCTCAGAGTACCCACATGACTATGTTAAGTGGAAAAATGGAAACCGGAAGTGAAACCGGAAGTTGATGTTTTTGAAGTTTACACGTCATGGGGATCACGAATAAAACATTAGTTTTTCTCTATGTCGCTTTTTAATAAACCGGAAGTGAATATTTTTTGATAATTCGTAGAGAAAATTAATCATTTTGTCATTGACATCTTTATATTAACGAGTTCATGAATTCTGTTGCGTCGATATCAATGCTGTGGTTCGGATTCTACTTGTGTGAGCTGTAGGTATATTTAATACGAAAATTACTAAATGATAAATAACTTCAGGCAGCCACACCTTGTCATACGTCAAACTTAATTAATCAATTTTGAGTATTCAGACGTGGTGATCCCGATTCTACTTGTGTAAGCTGTATGTATATTACCTTTATAATACGGAAATTACTAAACAGTTAGTGATCTCCCGATTTCAGCGGCCATTTTGAAATGATACGTCAGATGTCAGACGCCTGACTTCAGGCTGACACCCTGTATGTAATACGTCAAACGTTATCCATCAATTTTGAATAATCACACGTTGTGGTTCAGATGGAAATAACTAAACAGTTGGTGACCTTTCGATATTAGCAGCCATTTTGAAACGATGACGTCATACGTCAGATATCAGACGCCTAACTTCAGGCAGCCACACCCTGTAATACTTCAGACGTTATCCATCAATTTGAGATATTCACACGTGGTGGTTCGGATTCTACTTGTGTAAGCTGTAGGTGCATTATAGTATATTTCCAGATATTTTCAAACGTCTGGCATCAATGCCTTATTTTTTCAAACGTCTGGCAACAGTGTCAGTCGCTTTGTCGTCGCTTTGTCGTCTCTTATCTTTGTAACGTCACGCGAAATATTGTAACATGTTGAATCATCAATGGAATGCAGCGAACCTGACCTTGAATGCGATTATCTCTATTCATACACTGATGTATAATGAATGAATAAGCCATTGTTCGTTTCCCCTGCTCCCGCTTGCCGAGGTTGCTACGTTCTCTTATCTTTGGGACGGATCTGCTCGACTACGTCACGCTGAGCGATAACGTTGCATCGACATTGACTGCAATTAAATTATATAGTGGTCGTAGCTCTGTGGGAACGCATCGGACTTGTAATCCGGTGGTCTGGAGTTCAAATCCCGCCGATAGAAGGATTTTTTAAATAAAATATGACGTCATGTTTCCGGATGCAGAGCGCTAAGGGGGCGCAGTCTTATGGGGGGTCAAGGGGGTATAGCAAAAACCTAAGGGGGTACAGCGAAGACCTGAGGGGGGCCAAGGGGGTACAGCGAAGGCCTAAGGAGGCCAAGGGGGCACCTGAAGGGGGGCCGATATCCTATCCCATGTTGCAAGCAGAATACATAACCTCGAAAATAACTTGAATTTCGCGCCAAAAAAGTATGACGGCTTCTGATTGGTCGGGTAGTCTATGGGACACTTGACAGTTGATACAGCGGCATGGAACACTTGACAGTAGACATATGACAGTTGACACATGACAGTTGACAGATGACATATGACATTTGACATGACAGATGACATGACAATTGACAGCTGTCCCATGGCGGCCATCTTTGATGACGTCAGCAAAATTTGAATTTCCCGCCTTTATGGCGGCCATCTTGAGCTGATACCGGTGTAGGTGCACTACTATTCTATGAAAAAAAAACAAACAGATTGGTATGATCGAAGTTGAAAATCGGTCCATCCGTTCGGAAGTTAAGGCGATCTGAAGAATTCGAAAAAGTTCCAAGGGGGCCCCCTTTGATGCATTTTTTTTTCGATTTCGGTTTTTTCGTTTGGAGAAATGGATTCTATGGAAAAAACAAGCGAATTGGTATGCGCGAAATTGAAAATCGGTCCATCCGTTCGGAAGTTAAGGCGATCTGAAGAATTCGAAAAAGTTCCAAGGGGGCCCCCTTTGATGCATTTTTTTTTTTCATTTCGGTTTTTTCGATTAAAGAAATGGATTCTATGAAAAAAACAAGCAGATTGGTATGATCGAATATGAAAATCGGTCCATCCGTTCGGAAGTTAAGGCGATCTGAAGAATTCGAAAAAGTTCCAAGGGGGCCCCCTTTGATGCATTTTTTTTTCGATTTCGGTTTTTTCGATTGGAGAAATGGATTCTATGAAAAAAAAACATGCAGATTGGTATGATGGAAGTTGAAAATCGGTCCATCCGTTGGGAAGTTAAGGCGATCTGAAGAATTCGATAAAGTTCCAAGGGGACCCCCTTTGATGCAATTTTTTTTTCGATTCCGGTTTTTCCGATTGGAGAAATGGATTCTATGAAAAAAAAAAGCAGATTGGTATGATCAAAGTTGAAAATAGGTCCATCCGTTCGGAAGTTGAGGCGATCTAAAGAATTCGAAAAAGTTCCAAGGGGACCCCCTTTGATGCAATTTTTTTTTCGATTTCGGTTTTTTCGATTGGAGAAATGGATTTTATGAGAAAAAAACAAGCAGATTGGTATGATCGAAGTTGAAAATCGGTCCATCCGTTTGGAAGTTAAGGCGATCTGAAGAATTCGAAAAAGTTCCAAGGGGGCCCCCTTTGATGCATTTTTTTTTCGATTTCGGTTTTTTCGATTGGAGAAATGGATTTTATGAAAAAAAAAACAGATTGGTATGATCGAAGTTGAAAATCGATCCATCCGTTCGGAAGTTAAGGCGATCTGAAGAATTCGAAAAAGTTCCAAGGGGGCCCCCTTTGATGAATTTTTTTTTTTCGATTTCGGTTTTTTCGATTGAAGAAATGGATTCTATGAAAAAAAAACAAGCAGATTGGTATGATCGAAGTTGAAAATCGGTCCATCCGTTCGGAAGTTGAGGCGATATCAAGAATTCGAAAAAATTCCAAGGGGGCCCCCTTTGATGCATTTTTTTTCGATTTCGGTTTTTTCGATTGGAGAAATGGATTCTATGAAAAAAAAACAAACAGATTGATATGATCGAAATTGAAAATCGGTCCATCCGTTCGGAAGTTAAGGCGATCTGAAGAATTCGAAAAAGTTTCAAGGGGGCCCCCTTTGATGCATTTTTTTTTCGATTCCGGTTTTTTCGATTGGAGAAATGGATTCTATGAAAAAAAAACAAACAGATTGGTATGATCGAAGTTGAAAATCGGTCCATCCGTTCGGAAAATAAGGCGATCTGAAGAATTCGAAAAAGTTCCAAGGGGGCCTCCTTTGATGCATTTTTTTTTCGATTTCGGTTTTATCGTTTGGAGAAATGGATTCTATGGAAAAAACAAGCGAATTGGTATGCGCGAAATTGAAAATCGGTCCATCCGTTCGGAAGTTAAGGCGATCTGAAGAATTCGAAAAAGTTCCAAGGGGGCCCCCTTTGATGCATTTTTTTTCGATTTCGGTTTTTTTGATTGGAGAAATGGATTCTATGAAAAAAAAAACAAGCAGATTGGTATGATCGAAGTTGAAAATCGGTCCATCCGTTCGGAAGTTAAGGCGATCTGAAGAATTCGAAAAAGTTCCAAGGGGACCCCCTTTAATGAATTTTTTTTTGATTTCGGTTTTTTCGATTGGAGAAATGGATTCTATGAAAAAAAACAAGCAGATTGGTATGATCGAAGCTGAAAATCGGTCCATCCGTTCGGAAGTTAAGGCGATCTGAAGAATTCGAAAAAGTTCCAAGGGGGCCCCCTTTGATGCATTTTTTTTTATTTCGGTTTTTTCGATTGGAGAAATGGATTCTATGAAAAAAAACAAGCAGATTGGTATGATCGAAGTTGAAAATCGGTCCATCCGTTTGGAAGTTAAGGCGATCTGAAGAATTCGAAAAAGTTCCAAGGGGACCCCCTTTGATGCAATTTTTTTTTCGATTTCGGTTTTTTCGATTGGAGAAATGGATTCTATGAAAAAAAACAAGCAGTTTGGTATGATCGAAGTTGAAAATCGGTCCATCCGTTCGGAAGTTAAGGCGGTCTGAAGAATTCTAAAAAGTTCCAAGGGGGCCCAATTTGATGCATTTTTTTTTCGATTTCGGTTTTTTCGATTGGAGAAATGGATTCTATGAAAAAAACAAGCAGATTGGTATGATCGAAGTTGAAAATCGATCCATCCGTTCGGAAGTTAAGGCGATCTGAAGAATTCGAAAAAGTTCCAAGGGGGCCCCCTTTGATGAATTTTGTTTTTCGATTTCGGTTTTTTCGATCGAAGAAATGGATTCTATGAAAAAAAACAAGCAGATTGGTATGATCGAAGTTGAAAATCGGTCCATCCGTTCGGAAGTTGAGGCGATATCAAGAATTCGAAAAAATTCCAAGGGGGCCCCCTTTGATGCATTTTTTTTTCGATTTCGGTTTTTTCGATTGGAGAAATGGATTCTATGAAAAAAAGACAAACAGATTGATATGATCGAAGTTGAAAATCGGTCCATCCGTTCGGAAGTTAAGGCGATCTGAAGAATTCGAAAAAGTTCCAAGGGGGCCCCCTTTGATGCATTTTTTTTTTAGATTCCGGTTTTTTCGATTGGAGAAATGGATTCTATGAAAAAAAAAACAAACAGATTGGTATGATCGAAGTTGAAAATCGGTCCATCCGTTCGGAAGTTAGGGCGATCTGAAGAATTCGAAAAAGTTCCAAGGGGGCCCCCTTTGATGCATTTTTTTTTTCGATTTCGGTTTTTTCGTTTGGAGAAATGGATTCTATGGAAAAAACAAGCGAATTGGTATGCGCGAAATTGAAAATTGGTCCATCCGTTCGGAAGTTAAGGCGATCTGAAGAATTCGAAAAAGTTCCAAGGGGGCCCCCTTTGATGCATTTTTTTTTTTTATTTCGGTTTTTTTGATTGGAGAAATGGATTCTATGAAAAAAAAAACAAGCAGATTGGTATGATCGAAGTTGAAAATCGGTCCATCCGTTCGGAAGTTAAGGCGATCTGAAGAATTCGAAAAATTTCCAAGGGGACCCCCGTTGATGCATTTTTTTTTCGATTTTGGTTTTTTCGATTGGAGAAATGGATTCTATGAAAAAAAAACAAGCAGATCGGTATGATCGAAGTTGAAAATCGGTCCATCCGTGCGGAAGTTAAGGCGATCTGAAGAATTCGAAAAAGTTCCAAGGGGGCCCCCTTTGATGCAATTTTTTTTTTAGATTTCGGTTTTTTCGATTGGAGAAATGGATTCTATGAAAAAAAACAAGCAGATTGGTATGATCGAAGTTGAAAATCGGTCCATCCGTTTGGAAGTTAAGGCGATCTGGAGAATTCGAAAAAGTTCCAAGGGGACCCCCTTTGATGCAATTTTTTTTTCGATTTCGGTTTTTTCGATTGGAGAAATGGATTCTATGAAAAAAAACAAGCAGTTTGGTAT
Source organism: Chrysomela aeneicollis (assembly GCA_029955515.1). Classification (NCBI taxonomy): domain Eukaryota; kingdom Metazoa; phylum Arthropoda; class Insecta; order Coleoptera; family Chrysomelidae; genus Chrysomela; species Chrysomela aeneicollis. The sequence continues at coordinate 492,423 of JARUHQ010000041.1, read as the reverse complement.
AATCGAAGTTGAAAATCGGTCCATCCGTTCGGAAGTTAAGGCGGTCTGAAGAATTCGAAAAAGTTTCAAGGGGGCCCAATTTGATGCATTTTTTTTCGATTTCGGTTTTTTCGATTGGAGAAATGGATTCTATGAAAAAAACAAGCAGATTGGTATGATCGAAGTTGAAAATCGGTCAATCCGTTCGGAAGTTAAGGCGATCTGAAGAATTCGAAAAAGTTCCAACAGGACCCCCTTTGATGCAATTTTTTTTTCGATTTCGGTTTTTTCCATTGAAGAAATGGATTCTATGAAAAAACAAGCAAATTGGTATGCGCGAAATTGAAAATCGGTCCATCCGTTCGGAAGTTAAGGCGGTCTGAAGAATTCGAAAAAGTTCCAAGGGGGCCACCTTTGATGCATTTTTTTTTCGATTTCGGTTTTTTCGATTGGAGAAATGGATTCTATGAAAAAAAACAAGCAGATTGGTATGATGGAAGTTGAAAATCGGTCCATCCGTTCGGAAGTTAAGGCGATCTGAAGAATTCGATAAAGTTCCAAGGGGACCCCCTTTGATGCAATTTTTTTTTCGATTCCGGTTTTTCCGATTGGAGAAATGGATTCTATGAAAAAAAACAAGCAGATTGGTATGATCAAAGTTGAAAATAGATCCATCCGTTCGGAAGTTGAGGCGATCTAAAGAATTCGAAAAAGTTCCAAGGGGACCCCCTTTGATGCAATTTTTTTTTCGATTTCGGTTTTTTCGATTGGAGAAATGGATTTTATGAGAAAAAAAACAAGCAGATTGGTATGATCGAAGTTGAAAATCGGTCCATCCGTTTGGAAGTTAAGGCGATCTGAAGAATTCGAAAAAGTTCCAAGGGGGCCCCCTTTGATGCATTATTTTTTCGATTTCGGTTTTTTCGATTGGAGAAATGGATTTTATGAAAAAAAAACAGATTGGTATGATCGAAGTTGAAAATCGATCCATAAGTTCGGAAGTTAAGGCGATCTGAAGAATTCGAAAAAGTTCCAAGGGGGCCCCCTTTGATGAATTTTTTTTTCGATTTCGGTTTTTTCGATTGAAGAAATGGATTCTATGAAAAAAAAACAAGCAGATTGGTATGATCGAAATTGAAAATCGGTCCATCCGTTCGGAAGTTGAGGCGATATCAAGAATTCGAAAAAATTCCAAGGGGGCCCCCTTTGATGCATTTTTTTTCGATTTCGGTTTTTTCGATTGGAGACATGGATTCTATGAAAAAAAAACAAACAGATTGATATGATCGAAATTGAAAATCGGTCCATCCGTTCGGAAGTTAAGGCGATCTGAAGAATTCGAAAAAGTTTCAAGGGGGCCCCCTTTGATGCATTTTTTTTTTCGATTCCGGTTTTTTCGATTGGAGAAATGGATTCTATGAAAAAAAAACAAACAGATTGGTATGATCGAAGTTGAAAATCGGTCCATCCGTTCGGAAGTTAAGGCGATCTGAAGAATTCGAAAAATTTCCAAGGGGGCCTCCTTTGATGCATTTTTTTTTCGATTTCGGTTTTATCGTTTGGAGAAATGGATTCTATGGAAAAAACAAGCGAATTGGTATGCGCGAAATTGAAAATCGGTCCATCCGTTCGGAAGTTAAGGCGATCTGAAGAATTCGAAAAAGTTCCAAGGGGGCCCCCTTTGATGCATTTTTTTTTCGATTTCGGTTTTTTTGATTGGAGAAATGGATTCTATGAAAAAAAAAACAAGCAGATTGGTATGATCGAAGTTGAAAATCGGTCCATCCGTTCGGAAGTTAGGGCGATCTGAAGAATTCGAAAAAGTTCCAAGGGGACCCCCTTTAATGCATTTTTTTTTTTGATTTCGGTTTTTTCGATTGGAGAAATGGATTCTATGAAAAAAAAACAAGCAGATTGGTATGATCGAAGTTGAAAATCGTTCCATCCGTTCGGAAGTTAAGGCGATCTGAAGAATTCGAAAAAGTTCCAAGGGGGCCCCCTTTGATGCATTTTTTTTTATTTCGGTTTTTTCGATTGGAGAAATGGATTCTATGAAAAAAAACAAGCAGATTGGTATGTTCGAAGTTGAAAATCGGTCCATCCGTTTGGAAGTTAAGGCGATCTGAAGAATTCGAAAAAGTTCCAAGGGGACCCCCTTTGATGCAATTTTTTTCTCGATTTCGGTTTTTTCGATTGAAGAAATGGATTCTATGAAAAAAAACAAGCAGTTTGGTATGATCGAAGTTGAAAATCGGTCCATCCGTTCGGAAGTTAAGGCGGTCTGAAGAATTCGAAAAAGTTCCAAGGGGGCCCAATTTGATGCATTTTTTTTTTCGATTTCGGTTTTTTCGATTGGAGAAATGGATTCTATGAAAAAAACAAGCAGATTGGTATGATCGAAGTTGAAAATCGGTCCATCCGTTCGGAAGTTAAGGCGATCTGAAGAATTCGAAAAAGTTCCAAGGGGACCCCCTTTAATGCATTTTTTTTTTGATTTCGGTTTTTTCGATTGGAGAAATGGATTCTATGAAAAAAAACAAGCAGATTGGTATGATCGAAGTTGAAAATCGGTCCATCCGTTTGGAAGTTAAGGCGATCTGAAGAATTCGAAAAAGTTCCAAGGGGACCCCCTTTGATGCAATTTTTTTTTCGATTTCGGTTTTTTCGATTGAAGAAATGAATTCTATGAAAAAAAACAAGCAGTTTGGTATGATCGAAGTTGAAAATCGGTCCATCCGTTCGGAAGTTAAGGCGGTCTGAAGAATTCGAAAAAGTTCCAAGGGGGCCCAATTTGATGCATTTTTTTTTCGATTTCGGTTTTTTCGATTGGAGAAATGGATTCTATGAAAAAAACAAGCAGATTGGTATGATCGAAGTTGAAAATCGATCCATCCGTTCGGAAGTTAAGGCGATCTGAAGAATTCGAAAAAGTTCCAAGGGGGCCCCCTTTGATGAATTTTTTTTTTCGATTTCGGTTTTTTCGATCGAAGAAATGGATTCTATGAAAAAAAACAAGCAGATTGGTATGATCGAAGTTGAAAATCGGTCCATCCGTTCGGAAGTTGAGGCGATATCAAGAATTCGAAAAAATTCCAAGGGGGCCCCCTTTGATGCATTTTTTTTTCGATTTCGGTTTTTTCGATTGGAGAAATGGATTCTATGAAAAAAAACAAGCAGTTTGGTATAATCGAAGTTGAAAATCGGTCCATCCGTTCGGAAGTTAAGGCGGTCTGAAGAATTCGAAAAAGTTCCAAGGGGGCCCAATTTGATGCATTTTTTTTCGATTTCGGTTTTTTCGATTGGAGAAATGGATTCTATGAAAAAAACAAGCAGATTGGTATGATCGAAGTTGAAAATCGGTCAATCCGTTCGGAAGTTAAGGCGATCTGAAGAATTCGAAAAAGTTCCAACAGGACCCCCTTTGATGCAATTTTTTTTTCGATTTCGGTTTTTTCCATTGAAGAAATGGATTCTATGAAAAAACAAGCAAATTGGTATGCGCGAAATTGAAAATCGGTCCATCCGTTCGGAAGTTAAGGCGGTCTGAAGAATTCGAAAAAGTTCCAAGGGGGCCACCTTTGATGCATTTTTTTTTCGATTTCGGTTTTTTCGATTGGAGAAATGGATTCTATGAAAAAAAACAAGCAGATTGGTATGATGGAAGTTGAAAATCGGTCCATCCGTTCGGAAGTTAAGGCGATCTGAAGAATTCGATAAAGTTCCAAGGGGACCCCCTTTGATGCAATTTTTTTTTCGATTCCGGTTTTTCCGATTGGAGAAATGGATTCTATGAAAAAAAACAAGCAGATTGGTATGATCAAAGTTGAAAATAGATCCATCCGTTCGGAAGTTGAGGCGATCTAAAGAATTCGAAAAAGTTCCAAGGGGACCCCCTTTGATGCAATTTTTTTTTCGATTTCGGTTTTTTCGATTGGAGAAATGGATTTTATGAGAAAAAAAACAAGCAGATTGGTATGATCGAAGTTGAAAATCGGTCCATCCGTTTGGAAGTTAAGGCGATCTGAAGAATTCGAAAAAGTTCCAAGGGGGCCCCCTTTGATGCATTTTTTTTTCGATTTCGGTTTTTTCGATTGGAGAAATGGATTTTATGAAAAAAAAAACAGATTGGTATGATCGAAGTTGAAAATCGATCCATCCGTTCGGAAGTTAAGGCGATCTGAAGAATTCGAAAAAGTTCCAAGGGGGCCCCCTTTGATGAATTTTTTTTTTCGATTTCGGTTTTTTCGATTGAAGAAATGGATTCTATGAAAAAAAAACAAGCAGATTGGTATGATCGAAGTTGAAAATCGGTCCATCCGTTCGGAAGTTGAGGCGATATCAAGAATTCGAAAAAATTCCAAGGGGGCCCCCTTTGATGCATTTTTTTTCGATTTCGGTTTTTTCGATTGGAGACATGGATTCTATGAAAAAAAAACAAACAGATTGATATGATCGAAATTGAAAATCGGTCCATCCGTTCGGAAGTTAAGGCGATCTGAAGAATTCGAAAAAGTTTCAAGGGGGCCCCCTTTGATGCATTTTTTTTTTCGATTCCGGTTTTTTCGATTGGAGAAATGGATTCTATGAAAAAAAAACAAACAGATTGGTATGATCGAAGTTGAAAATCGGTCCATCCGTTCGGAAGTTAAGGCGATCTGAAGAATTCGAAAAAGTTCCAAGGGGGCCTCCTTTGATGCATTTTTTTTTCGAATTCGGTTTTATCGTTTGGAGAAATGGATTCTATGGAAAAAACAAGCGAATTGGTATGCGCGAAATTGAAAATCGGTCCATCCGTTCGGAAGTTAAGGCGATCTGAAGAATTCGAAAAAGTTCCAAGGGGGCCCCCTTTGATGCATTTTTTTTTTCGATTTCGGTTTTTTTGATTGGAGAAATGGATTCTATGAAAAAAAAAACAAGCAGATTGGTATGATCGAAGTTGAAAATCGGTCCATCCGTTCGGAAGTTAAGGCGATCTGAAGAATTCGAAAAAGTTCCAAGGGGACCCCCTTTAATGCATTTTTTTTTTTGATTTCGGTTTTTTCGATTGGAGAAATGGATTCTATGAAAAAAAACAAGCAGATTGGTATGATCGAAGTTGAAAATCGGTCCATCCGTTCGGAAGTTAAGGCGATCTGAAGAATTCGAAAAAGTTCCAAGGGGGCTTCCTTTGATGCATTTTTTTTTATTTCGGTTTTTTCGATTGGAGAAATGGATTCTATGAAAAAAAACAAGCAGATTGGTATGATCGAAGTTGAAAATCGGTCCATCCGTTTGGAAGTTAAGGCGATCTGAAGAATTCGAAAAAGTTCCAAGGGGACCCCCTTTGATGCAATTTTTTTTTCGATTTCGGTTTTTTCGATTGAAGAAATGGATTCTATGAAAAAAAACAAGCAGTTTGGTATGATCGAAGTTGAAAATCGGTCCATCCGTTCGGAAGTTAAGGCGGTCTGAAGAATTCGAAAAAGTTCCAAGGGGGCCCAATTTGATGCATTTTTTTTTCGATTTCGGTTTTTTCGATTGGAGAAATGGATTCTATGAAAAAAACAAGCAGATTGGTATGATCGAAGTTGAAAATCGATCCATCCGTTCGGAAGTTAAGGCGATCTGAAGAATTCGAAAAAGTTCCAAGGGGGCCCCCTTTGATGAATTTTTTTTTTCGATTTCGGTTTTTTCGATCGAAGAAATGGATTCTATGAAAAAAAACAAGCAGATTGGTATGATCGAAGTTGAAAATCGGTCCATCCGTTCGGAAGTTGAGGCGATATCAAGAATTCGAAAAAATTCCAAGGGGGCCCCCTTTGATGCATTTTTTTTTCGATTTCGGTTTTTTCGATTGGAGAAATGGATTCTATGAAAAAAAGACAAACAGATTGATATGATCGAAGTTGAAAATCGGTCCATCCGTTCGGAAGTTAAGGCGATCTGAAGAATTCGAAAAAGTTCCAAGGGGGCCCCCTTTGATGCATTTTTTTTTTAGATTCCGGTTTTTTCGATTGGAGAAATGGATTCTATGAAAAAAAAAAACAAACAGATTGGTATGATCGAAGTTGAAAATCGGTCCATCCGTTCGGAAGTTAGGGCGATCTGAAGAATTCGAAAAAGTTCCAAGGGGGCCCCCTTTGATGCATTTTTTTTTTCGATTTCGGTTTTTTCGTTTGGAGAAATGGATTCTATGGAAAAAACAAGCGAATTGGTATGCGCGAAATTGAAAATCGGTCCATCCGTTCGGAAGTTAAGGCGATCTGAAGAATTCGAAAAAGTTCCAAGGGGGCCCCCTTTGATGCATTTTTTTTTTGATTTCGGTTTTTTTGATTGGAGAAATGGATTCTATGAAAAAAAAAACAAGCAGATTGGTATGATCGAAGTTGAAAATCGGTCCATCCGTTCGGAAGTTAAGGCGATCTGAAGAATTCGAAAAAGTTCCAAGGGGGCCACCTTTGATGCAATTTTTTTTTTAGATTTCGGTTTTTTCGATTGGAGAAATGGATTCTATGAAAAAAAACAAGCAGATTGGTATGATCGAAGTTGAAAATCGGTCCATCCGTTTGGAAGTTAAGGCGATCTGGAGAATTCGAAAAAGTTCCAAGGGGACCCCCTTTGATGCAATTTTTTTTTCGATTTCGGTTTTTTCGATTGGAGAAATGGATTCTATGAAAAAAAAACAAGCAGTTTGGTATAATCGAAGTTGAAAATCGGTCCATCCGTTCGGAAGTTAAGGCGGTCTGAAGAATTCGAAAAAGTTCCAAGGGGGCCCAATTTGATGCATTTTTTTTTCGATTTCGGGTTTTTCGATTGGAGAAATGGATTCTATGAAAAAAACAAGCAGATTGGTATGATCGAAGTTGAAAATCGGTCAATCCGTTCGGAAGTTGAGGCGATATCAAGAATTCGAAAAAATTCCAAGGGGGCCCCCTTTGATGCATTTTTTTTCGATTTCGGTTTTTTCGATTGGAGACATGGATTCTATGAAAAAAAAACAAACAGATTGATATGATCGAAATTGAAAATCGGTCCATCCGTTCGGAAGTTAAGGCGATCTGAAGAATTCGAAAAAGTTTCAAGGGGGCCCCCTTTGATGCATTTTTTTTTTCGATTCCGGTTTTTTCGATTGGAGAAATGGATTCTATGAAAAAAAAACAAACAGATTGGTATGATCGAAGTTGAAAATCGGTCCATCCGTTCGGAAGTTAAGGCGATCTGAAGAATTCGAAAAAGTTCCAAGGGGGCCTCCTTTGATGCATTTTTTTTTCGATTTCGGTTTTATCGTTTGGAGAAATGGATTCTATGGAAAAAACAAGCGAATTGGTATGCGCGAAATTGAAAATCGGTCCATCCGTTCGGAAGTTAAGGCGATCTGAAGAATTCGAAAAAGTTCCAAGGGGGCCCACTTTGATGCATTTTTTTTTCGATTTCGGTTTTTTTGATTGGAGAAATGGATTCTATGAAAAAAAAAACAAGCAGATTGGTATGATCGAAGTTGAAAATCGGTCCATCCGTTCGGAAGTTAAGGCGATCTGAAGAATTCGAAAAAGTTCCAAGGGGACCCCCTTTAATGCATTTTTTTTTTTATTTCGGTTTTTTCGATTGGAGAAATGGATTCTATGAAAAAAAACAAGCAGATTGGTATGATCGAAGTTGAAAATCGGTCCATCCGTTCGGAAGTTAAGGCGATCTGAAGAATTCGAAAAAGTTCCAAGGGGGCCCCCTTTGATGCATTTTTTTTTATTTCGGTTTTTTCGATTGGAGAAATGGATTCTATGAAAAAAAACAAGCAGATTGGTATGATCGAAGTTGAAAATCGGTCCATCCGTTTGGAAGTTAAGGCGATCTGAAGAATTCGAAAAAGTTCCAAGGGGACCCCCTTTGATGCAATTTTTTTTTCGATTTCGGTTTTTTCGATTGAAGAAATGGATTCTATGAAAAAAAACAAGCAGTTTGGTATGATCGAAGTTGAAAATCGGTCCATCCGTTCGGAAGTTAAGGCGGTCTGAAGAATTCGAAAAAGTTCCAAGGGGGCCCAATTTGATGCATTTTTTTTTCGATTTCGGTTTTTTCGATTGGAGAAATGGATTCTATGACAAAAACAAGCAGATTGGTATGATCGAAGTTGAAAATCGATCCATCCGTTCGGAAGTTAAGGCGATCTGAAGAATTCGAAAAAGTTCCAAGGGGACCCCCTTTAATGCATTTTTTTTTTTGATTTCGGTTTTTTCGATTGGAGAAATGGATTCTATGAAAAAAAACAAGCAGATTGGTATGATCGAAGTTGAAAATCGGTCCATCCGTTCGGAAGTTAAGGCGATCTGAAGAATTCGAAAAAGTTCCAAGGGGGCTTCCTTTGATGCATTTTTTTTTATTTCGGTTTTTTCGATTGGAGAAATGGATTCTATGAAAAAAAACAAGCAGATTGGTATGATCGAAGTTGAAAATCGGTCCATCCGTTTGGAAGTTAAGGCGATCTGAAGAATTCGAAAAAGTTCCAAGGGGACCCCCTTTGATGCAATTTTTTTTTCGATTTCGGTTTTTTCGATTGAAGAAATGGATTCTATGAAAAAAAACAAGCAGTTTGGTATGATCGAAGTTGAAAATCGGTCCATCCGTTCGGAAGTTAAGGCGGTCTGAAGAATTCGAAAAAGTTCCAAGGGGGCCCAATTTGATGCATTTTTTTTTCGATTTCGGTTTTTTCGATTGGAGAAATGGATTCTATGAAAAAAACAAGCAGATTGGTATGATCGAAGTTGAAAATCGATCCATCCGTTCGGAAGTTAAGGCGATCTGAAGAATTCGAAAAAGTTCCAAGGGGGCCCCCTTTGATGAATTTTTTTTTTCGATTTCGGTTTTTTCGATCGAAGAAATGGATTCTATGAAAAAAAACAAGCAGATTGGTATGATCGAAGTTGAAAATCGGTCCATCCGTTCGGAAGTTGAGGCGATATCAAGAATTCGAAAAAATTCCAAGGGGGCCCCCTTTGATGCATTTTTTTTTCGATTTCGGTTTTTTCGATTGGAGAAATGGATTCTATGAAAAAAAGACAAACAGATTGATATGATCGAAGTTGAAAATCGGTCCATCCGTTCGGAAGTTAAGGCGATCTGAAGAATTCGAAAAAGTTCCAAGGGGGCCCCCTTTGATGCATTTTTTTTTTAGATTCCGGTTTTTTCGATTGGAGAAATGGATTCTATGAAAAAAAAAAACAAACAGATTGGTATGATCGAAGTTGAAAATCGGTCCATCCGTTCGGAAGTTAGGGCGATCTGAAGAATTCGAAAAAGTTCCAAGGGGGCCCCCTTTGATGCATTTTTTTTTTCGATTTCGGTTTTTTCGTTTGGAGAAATGGATTCTATGGAAAAAACAAGCGAATTGGTATGCGCGAAATTGAAAATCGGTCCATCCGTTCGGAAGTTAAGGCGATCTGAAGAATTCGAAAAAGTTCCAAGGGGGCCCCCTTTGATGCATTTTTTTTTTGATTTCGGTTTTTTTGATTGGAGAAATGGATTCTATGAAAAAAAAAACAAGCAGATTGGTATGATCGAAGTTGAAAATCGGTCCATCCGTTCGGAAGTTAAGGCGATCTGAAGAATTCGAAAAAGTTCCAAGGGGGCCACCTTTGATGCAATTTTTTTTTTAGATTTCGGTTTTTTCGATTGGAGAAATGGATTCTATGAAAAAAAACAAGCAGATTGGTATGATCGAAGTTGAAAATCGGTCCATCCGTTTGGAAGTTAAGGCGATCTGGAGAATTCGAAAAAGTTCCAAGGGGACCCCCTTTGATGCAATTTTTTTTTCGATTTCGGTTTTTTCGATTGGAGAAATGGATTCTATGAAAAAAAAACAAGCAGTTTGGTATAATCGAAGTTGAAAATCGGTCCATCCGTTCGGAAGTTAAGGCGGTCTGAAGAATTCGAAAAAGTTCCAAGGGGGCCCAATTTGATGCATTTTTTTTTCGATTTCGGGTTTTTCGATTGGAGAAATGGATTCTATGAAAAAAACAAGCAGATTGGTATGATCGAAGTTGAAAATCGGTCAATCCGTTCGGAAGTTGAGGCGATATCAAGAATTCGAAAAAATTCCAAGGGGGCCCCCTTTGATGCATTTTTTTTCGATTTCGGTTTTTTCGATTGGAGACATGGATTCTATGAAAAAAAAACAAACAGATTGATATGATCGAAATTGAAAATCGGTCCATCCGTTCGGAAGTTAAGGCGATCTGAAGAATTCGAAAAAGTTTCAAGGGGGCCCCCTTTGATGCATTTTTTTTTTCGATTCCGGTTTTTTCGATTGGAGAAATGGATTCTATGAAAAAAAAACAAACAGATTGGTATGATCGAAGTTGAAAATCGGTCCATCCGTTCGGAAGTTAAGGCGATCTGAAGAATTCGAAAAAGTTCCAAGGGGGCCTCCTTTGATGCATTTTTTTTTCGATTTCGGTTTTATCGTTTGGAGAAATGGATTCTATGGAAAAAACAAGCGAATTGGTATGCGCGAAATTGAAAATCGGTCCATCCGTTCGGAAGTTAAGGCGATCTGAAGAATTCGAAAAAGTTCCAAGGGGGCCCACTTTGATGCATTTTTTTTTCGATTTCGGTTTTTTTGATTGGAGAAATGGATTCTATGAAAAAAAAAACAAGCAGATTGGTATGATCGAAGTTGAAAATCGGTCCATCCGTTCGGAAGTTAAGGCGATCTGAAGAATTCGAAAAAGTTCCAAGGGGACCCCCTTTAATGCATTTTTTTTTTTATTTCGGTTTTTTCGATTGGAGAAATGGATTCTATGAAAAAAAACAAGCAGATTGGTATGATCGAAGTTGAAAATCGGTCCATCCGTTCGGAAGTTAAGGCGATCTGAAGAATTCGAAAAAGTTCCAAGGGGGCCCCCTTTGATGCATTTTTTTTTATTTCGGTTTTTTCGATTGGAGAAATGGATTCTATGAAAAAAAACAAGCAGATTGGTATGATCGAAGTTGAAAATCGGTCCATCCGTTTGGAAGTTAAGGCGATCTGAAGAATTCGAAAAAGTTCCAAGGGGACCCCCTTTGATGCAATTTTTTTTTCGATTTCGGTTTTTTCGATTGAAGAAATGGATTCTATGAAAAAAAACAAGCAGTTTGGTATGATCGAAGTTGAAAATCGGTCCATCCGTTCGGAAGTTAAGGCGGTCTGAAGAATTCGAAAAAGTTCCAAGGGGGCCCAATTTGATGCATTTTTTTTTCGATTTCGGTTTTTTCGATTGGAGAAATGGATTCTATGACAAAAACAAGCAGATTGGTATGATCGAAGTTGAAAATCGATCCATCCGTTCGGAAGTTAAGGCGATCTGAAGAATTCGAAAAAGTTTCAAGGGGGCCCCCTTTGATGAATTTTTTTTTTCGATTTCGGTTTTTTCGATCGAAGAAATGGATTCTATGAAAAAAAACAAGCAGATTGGTATGATCGAAGTTGAAAATCGGTCCATCCGTTCGGAAGTTGAGGCGATATCAAGAATTCGAAAAAATTCCAAGGGGGCCCCCTTTGATGCATTTTTTTTTCGATTTCGGTTTTTTCGATTGGAGAAATGGATTCTATGAAAAAAAGACAAACAGATTGATATGATCGAAGTTGAAAATCGGTCCATCCGTTCGGAAGTTAAGGCGATCTGAAGAATTCGAAAAAGTTCCAAGGGGGCCCCCTTTGATGCATTTTTTTTTTAGATTCCGGTTTTTTCGATTGGAGAAATGGATTCTATGAAAAAAAAAACAAACAGATTGGTATGATCGAAGTTGAAAATCGGTCCATCCGTTCGGAAGTTAGGGCGATCTGAAGAATTCGAAAAAGTTCCAAGGGGGCCCCCTTTGATGCATTTTTTTTTTCGATTTCGGTTTTTTCGTTTGGAGAAATGGATTCTATGGAAAAAACAAGCGAATTGGTATGCGCGAAATTGAAAATCGGTCCATCCGTTCGGAAGTTAAGGCGATCTGAAGAATTCGAAAAAGTTCCAAGGGGGCCCCCTTTGATGCATTTTTTTTTTTGATTTCGGTTTTTTTGATTGGAGAAATGGATTCTATGAAAAAAAAAACAAGCAGATTGGTATGATCGAAGTTGAAAATCGGTCCATCCGTTCGGAAGTTAAGGCGATCTGAAGAATTCGAAAAATTTCCAAGGGGACCCCCGTTGATGCATTTTTTTTTCGATTTTGGTTTTTTCGATTGGAGAAATGGATCCTATGAAAAAAAAACAAGCAGATCGGTATGATCGAAGTTGAAAATCGGTCCATCCGTTCGGAAGTTAAGGCGATCTGAAGAATTCGAAAAAGTTCCAAGGGGGCCCCCTTTGATGCAATTTTTTTTTTAGATTTCGGTTTTTTCGATTGGAGAAATGGATTCTATGAAAAAAAACAAGCAGATTGGTATGATCGAAGTTGAAAATCGGTCCATCCGTTTGGAAGTTAAGGCGATCTGGAGAATTCGAAAAAGTTCCAAGGGGACCCCCTTTGATGCAATTTTTTTTTCGATTTCGGTTTTTTCGATTGGAGAAATGGATTCTATGAAAAAAAACAAGCAGTTTGGTATAATCGAAGTTGAAAATCGGTCCATCCGTTCGGAAGTTAAGGCGGTCTGAAGAATTCGAAAAAGTTCCAAGGGGGCCCAATTTGATGCATTTTTTTTTCGATTTCGGGTTTTTCGATTGGAGAAATGGATTCTATGAAAAAAACAAGCAGATTGGTATGATCGAAGTTGAAAATCGGTCAATCCGTTCGGAAGTTAAGGCGATCTGAAGAATTCGAAAAAGTTCCAACAGGACCCCCTTTGATGCCATTTTTTTTTTCGATTTCGGTTTTTTCCATTGAAGAAATGGATTCTATGAAAAAACAAGCAAATTGGTATGCGCGAAATTGAAAATCGGTCCATCCGTTCGGAAGTTAAGGCGGTCTGAAGAATTCGAAAAAGTTCCAAGGGGGCCACCTTTGATGCATTTTTTTTTCGATTTCGGTTTTTTCGATTGGAGAAATGGATTCTATGAAAAAAAACAAGCAGATTGGTATGATGGAAGTTGAAAATCGGTCCATCCGTTCGGAAGTTAAGGCGATCTGAAGAATTCGATAAAGTTCCAAGGGGACCCCCTTTGATGCAATTTTTTTTTCGATTCCGGTTTTTCCGATTGGAGAAATGGATTCTATGAAAAAAAACAAGCAGATTGGTATGATCAAAGTTGAAAATAGATCCATCCGTTCGGAAGTTGAGGCGATCTAAAGAATTCGAAAAAGTTCCAAGGGGACCCCCTTTGATGCAATTTTTTTTTCGATTTCGGTTTTTTCGATTGGAGAAATGGATTTTATGAGAAAAAAAAACAAGCAGATTGGTATGATCGAAGTTGAAAATCGGTCCATCCGTTTGGAAGTTAAGGCGATCTGAAGAATTCGAAAAAGTTCCAAGGGGGCCCCCTTTGATGCATTTTTTTTTTCGATTTCGGTTTTTCGATTGGAGAAATGGATTTTATGAAAAAAAAACGGATTGGTATGATCGAAGTTGAAAATCGATCCATCCGTTCGGAAGTTGAGGCGATCTGAAGAATTCGAAAAAGTTCCAAGGGGGCCCCCTTTGATGCAATTTTTTTTTTTAGATTTCGGTTTTTTCGATTGGAGAAATGGATTCTATGAAAAAAAAACAAGCAGATTGGTATGATCGAAGTTGAAAATCGGTCCATCCGTTTGGAAGTTAAGGCGATCTGAAGAATTCGAAAAAGTTCCAAGGGGACCCCCTTTGATGCAATTTTTTTTTCGATTTCGGTTTTTTCGATTGGAGAAATGGATTCTATGAAAAAAACAAGCAGTTTGGTATGATCGAAGTTGAAAATCGGTCCATCCGTTCGGAAGTTAAGGCGATCTGAAGAATTCGAAAAAGTTCCAAGGGGACCCCCTTTGATGCATTTTTTTTTTCGATTTCGGTTTTTTCGATTGGAGAAATGGATTCTATGAAAAAAACAAGCAGATTGGTATGATCGAAGTTGAAAATCGGTCAATCCGTTCGGAAGTTAAGGCGATCTGAAGAATTCGAAAAAGTTCCAAGGGGGCCCCCTTTGATGCAATTTTTTTTTAGATTTCGGTTTTTTCGATTGGAGAAATGGATTCTATGAAAAAAAAAAACAAGCAGATTGGTATGATCGAAGTTGAAAATCGGTCCATCCGTTTGGAAGTTAAGGCGATCTGAAGAATTCGAAAAAAATCCAAGGGGACCCCCTTTGATGCAATTTTTTTTTAGATTTCGGTTTTTTCGATTGGAGAAATGGATTCGATTAAAAAAAAACAAGCAGTTTGGTATGATCGAAGTTGAAAATCGGTCCATCCGTTCGGAAGTTAAGGCGATCTGAAGAAATCGAAAAAGTTTCAAGGGGGCCCCCTTTGATGCAATTTTTTTTTCGATTTTGGTTTTTTCGATTGGAGAAGTGGATTCTATGAAAAAAAACAAGCGGTTTGGTATGATCGAAGTTGAAAATCGGTTCATCCGTTCGGAAGTCAAGGCGATCTGAAGAATTCGAAAAAGTTCCAAGAGGACCCCCTTTGATGCATTTTTTTTCGATTTCGGTTTTTTCGATTGGAGAAATGGATTCTATGAAAAAAAAAAGCAGATTGGTATGATCGAAGTTGAAAATCGGTCCATCCGTTTGGAAGTTAAGGCGATCTGAAGAATTCGAAAAAGTTCCAAGGGGGCCCCCTTTGATGCAATTTTTTTTTCAGATTTCGGTTTTGTCGATTGGAGAAATGGATTCTATAAAAAAAAACAAGCAGATTGGTATGATCGAAGTTGAAAACCGGTCCATCCGTTTGGAAGTTAAGGCGATCTGAAGAATTCGAAAAAGTTCCAAGGGGACCCCCTTTGATGCAATTTTTTTTTCGATTTCGGTTTTTTTGATTGGAGAAATGGATTCTATGAAAAAAAACAAGCAGTTTGGTATGATCGAAGTTGAAAATCGGTCAATCCGTTCGGAAGTTAAGGCGATCTGAAGAATTCGAAAAAGTTCCAAGGGGGCCCCCTTTGATGAAATTTTTTTTTCAGATTTCGGTGTTTTCGATTGGAGAAATGGATTCTATGAAAAAAAACAAGTAGATTGGTATGATCGAAGTTGAAAATCGGTCCATCCGTTCGGAAGTTAAGGCGGTCTGAAGAATTCGAAAAAGTTCCAAGGGGGCCCAATTTGATGCATTTTTTTTTCGATTTCGATTTTTTCGATTGGAGAAATGGATTCTATGAAAAAAACAAGCAGATTGGTATGATCGAAGTTGAAAATCGGTCAATCCGTTCGGAAGTTAAGGCGATCTGAAGAATTCGAAAAAGTTCCAAGGGGGCCCCCTTTGATGCAATTTTTTTTTCAGATTTCGGTGTTTTCGATTGGAGAAATGGATTCTATGAAAAAAAACAAGTAGATTGGTATGATCGAAGTTGAAAATCGGTCCATCCGTTTGGAAGTTAAGGCGATCTGAAGAATTCGAAAAAGTTCCAAGAGGACCCCCTTTGATGCATTTTTTTTTTTTTGATTTCGGTTTTTTCGATTGGAAAAATGGATTCTATGAAAAAAAAACAAGCAGTTTGGTATGATCGAAGTTGAAAATCGGTCCATACGTTCGGAAGTTGAGGCGATCTGAAGAATTCGAAAAAGTTTCAAGAGGACCCCCTTTGATGCAATTTTTTTTTCGATTTCGGTTTTTTCTATTGAAGAAATGGATTCTATGAAAAAACAAGCAAATTGGTATGCGCGAAATTGAAAATCGGTCCATCCGTTCGGAAGTTAAGGCGGTCTGAAGAATTCGAAAAAGTTCCAAGGGGGCCCCCTTTGATGCATTTTTTTTTCGATTTCGGTTTTTTCGATTGGAGAAATGGATTCTATGAAAAAAACAAGCAGATTGGTATGATCGAAGTTGAAAATCGATCAATCCTTTCGGAAGTTAAGGCGATCTGAAGAATTCGAAAAAGTTCCAAGGGGGCCCCCTTTGATGCAATTTTTATTTTTAAATTTCGGTTTTTTCGATTGGAGAAATGGATTCTATGAAAAAAGACAAGCAGATTGGTATGATCGAAGTTGAAAATCGGTCCATCCGTTTGGAAGTTAAGGCGATCTGAAGAATTCGAAAAAGTTCCAAGGGGACCCCTTTTGATGCAATTTTTTTCTCGATTTCGGTTTTTTCTATTGAAGAAATGGATTTTATGAAAAAACAAGCAAATTGGTATGCGCGAAATTGAAAATCGGTCCATCCGTTCGGAAGTTAAGGCGGTCTGAAGAATTCGAAAAAGTTCCAAGGGGGCCCCCTTTGATGCATTTTTTTTTTCGATTTCGGTTTTTTCGATTGGAGAAATGGATTCTATGAAAAAAACAAGCAGATTGGTATGATCGAAGTTGAAAATCGGTCCATCCGTTCGGAAGTTAAGGCGATCTGAAGAATTCGAAAAAGTTCCAAGGGGGCCCCCTTTGATGCAATTTTTTTTTAGATTTTGGTTTTTCCGATTGGAGAAATGGATTCTACAAAAAAAACAAGCAGATTGGTATGATCGAAGTTGAAAATCGGTCCATCCGTTTGGAAGTTAAGGCGATCTGAAGAATTCGAAAAAGTTCCAAGGGGACCACCTTTGATGCAATTTTTTTTTCGATTTCGGTTTTTTCGATTGGAGAAATGGATTCTATGAAAAAAAACAAGCAGTTTGGTATGATCGAAGTTGAAAATCGGTCCATCCGTTTGAAAGTTAAGGCGATCTGAAGAATTCGAAAAAGTTCCAAGGGGACCCCCTTTGATGCAATTTTTTTTTCGATTTCGGTTTTTTCGATTCGAGAAATGGATTCTATGAAAAAAAACAAGCAGTTTGGTATAATCGAAGTTAAAAATCGGTCCATCCGTTCGGAAGTTAAGGCGATCTGAAGAATTCGAAAAAGTTCCAAGAGGAACCTCTTTGATGCAATTTTTTTTTCGATTTCGGTTTTTCCTATTGAAGAAACAAGCAAATTGGTATGCGCGAAATTGAAAATCGGTTCATCCGTTCGGAAGTTAAGGCGGTCTGAAGAATTCGAAAAAGATCCAAGGGGGCCCCCTTTGATGCATTTTTTTTTCGATTTCGGTTTTTTCGATTGGAGAAATGGATTCTATGAAACAAACAAGCAGATTGGTATGATCGATGTTGAAAATCGGTCAATCCGTTCGGAAGTTAAGGCGATTTGAAGAATTCGAAAAAGTTCCAAGGGGACCCCCTTTGATGCAATTTTTTTTTAGATTTCGGTTTTTTCGATTGGAGAAATGGATTCTATGAAAAAAAACAAGCAGATTGGTATGATCGAAGTTGAAAATCGGTCCATTCGTTTGGAAGTTAAGGCGATCTGAAGAATTCGAAAAAGTTCCAAGGGGACCCCCTTTGATGCAATTTTTTTTTCGATTTCGGTTTCTTCGATTGGAGAAATGGATTCTTTAAAAAAAACAAGCAGTTTGGTATGATCGAAGTTGAAAATCGGTCCATCCGTTTGGAAGTTGAGGCGATCTGAAGAATTCGAAAAAGTTCCAATGGGGCCCCCTTTGATGCAATTTTTATTTCGATTTCGGTTTTTTCGATTGGAGAAATGGATTATATGAAAAAAATCAAGCAAATTGGTATGCGCGAAGTTGAAAATCGGTCCATCCGTTCGGAAGTCAAGGCGATCTGATGAATTCGAACAAGTCCCAAGGGGGCCCCCTTCGATGCATTTTTTTTTTTCGATTTCGTTTTTTACGATTGGAGAAATGGCTTCTTCGAAAAACAATAAACAGATTGGTATGATCGAAGTTGAAAATCGGTCCATCCGTTTGGAAGTTGAGGCGATCTGAAGAATTCGAAAAAGTTCCAAGGGGACCCCCTTTGATGCAATTTTTTTTTTCGATTTCGGTTTTTTCGATTGGAGAAATGGATTCTATGAAAAAAACAAGCAGTTTGGTTTGATCGAAGTTGAAAATCGGTCCATCCGTTCGGAAGTTAAGGCGATCTGAAGAATTCGAAAAAGTTCCAAGAGGACCCCCTTTGATGCAATTTTTTTTCGATTTCGGTTTTCTCTATTGAAGAAATGGTTCCTATGAAAAAACAAGCAAATTGGTATGCGCGAAATTGAAAATCGGTCCATCCGTTCGGAAGTTAAGGCGATCTGAAGAATTCGAAAAAGTTCCAAGGGGACCCCCTTTGATGCAATTTTTTTTCGATTTCGGTTTTTTCGATTGGAGAAATGGATTCTATGAAAAAAAACAAGCAGTTTGGTATGATCGAAGTTGAAAATCGGTCAATCCGTTCGGAAGTTGAGGCGATCTGAAGAATTCGAAAAGGTTCCAAGAGGACCCCCTTTGATGCAATTTTTTTTTCGATTTCGGTTTTTTCTATTGAAGAAATGGATTCAATGAAAAAACAAGCAAATTGGTATGCGCGAAATTGAAAATCGGTCAATCCGTTCGGAAGTTAAGGCGATCTGAAGAATTCGAAAAAGTTCCAAGGGGGCCCCCTTTGATGCAATTTTTTTTCAGATTTCGGTTTTTTCGATTGGAGAAATGGATTCTATGAAAAAAAACAAGCAGATTGGTATGATCGAAGTTGAAAATCGGTCCATTCGTTTGGAAGTTAAGGCGATCTGAAGAATTCGAAAAAGTTCCAAGGGGACCACCTTTGATGCAATTTTTTTTTCGATTTCGGTTTCTTCGATTGGAGAAATGGATTCTATATAAAAAAACAAGCAGTTTGGTATGATCGAAGTTGAAAATCGGTCCATCCGTTTGGAAGTTAAGGCGATCTGAAGAATTCGAAAAAGTTCCAAAGGGGCCCCCTTCGATGCATTTTTTTTTTTTTCGATTTCGTTTTTTACGATTGGAGAAATGGCTTCTTCGAAAAAAAATAAACAGATTGGTATGATCGAAGTTGAAAATCGGTCCATCCGTTTGGAAGTTGAGGCGATCTGAAGAATTCGAAAAAGTTCCAAGGGGACCCCCTTTGATGCAATTTTTTTTTCGATTTCGGTTTTTTCGATTGGAGAAATGGATTCTATGAAATAAACAAGCAGTTTGGTTTGATCGAAGTTAAAAATCGGTCCATCCGTTCGGAAGTTAAGGCGATCTGAAGAATTCGAAAAAGTTCCAAGAGGAACCTCTTTGATGCAATTTTTTTTTCGATTTCGGTTTTTCCTATTGAAGAAATGGATTCTATGAAAAAACAAGCAAATTGGTATGCGCGAAATTGAAAATCGGTTCATCCGTTCGGAAGTTAAGGCGGTCTGAAGAATTCGAAAAAGATCCAAGGGGGCCCCCTTTGATGCATTTTTTTTTCGATTTCGGTTTTTTCGATTGGAGAAATGGATTCTATGAAACAAACAAGCAGATTGGTATGATCGATGTTGAAAATCGGTCAATCCGTTCGGAAGTTAAGGCGATTTGAAGAATTCGAAAAAGTTCCAAGGGGACCCCCTTTGATGCAATTTTTTTTTAGATTTCGGTTTTTTCGATTGGAGAAATGGATTCTATGAAAAAAAACAAGCAGATTGGTATGATCGAAGTTGAAAATCGGTCCATTCGTTTGGAAGTTAAGGCGATCTGAAGAATTCGAAAAAGTTCCAAGGGGACCCCCTTTGATGCAATTTTTTTTTCGATTTCGGTTTCTTCGATTGGAGAAATGGATTCTATAAAAAAAACAAGCAGTTTGGTATGATCGAAGTTGAAAATCGGTCCATCCGTTTGGAAGTTGAGGCGATCTGAAGAATTCGAAAAAGTTCCAATGGGGCCCCCTTTGATGCAATTTTTATTTCGATTTCGGTTTTTTCGATTGGAGAAATGGATTATATGAAAAAAATCAAGCAAATTGGTATGCGCGAAGTTGAAAATCGGTCCATCCGTTCGGAAGTCAAGGCGATCTGATGAATTCGAACAAGTCCCAAGGGGGCCCCCTTCGATGCATTTTTTTTTTTTTCGATTTCGTTTTTTACGATTGGAGAAATGGCTTCTTCGAAAAACAATAAACAGATTGGTATGATCGAAGTTGAAAATCGGTCCATCCGTTTGGAAGTTGAGGCGATCTGAAGAATTCGAAAAAGTTCCAAGGGGACCCCCTTTGATGCAATTTTTTTTTTCGATTTCGGTTTTTTCGATTGGAGAAATGGATTCTATGAAAAAAACAAGCAGTTTGGTTTGATCGAAGTTGAAAATCGGTCCATCCGTTCGGAAGTTAAGGCGATCTGAAGAATTCGAAAAAGTTCCAAGAGGACCCCCTTTGATGCAATTTTTTTTCGATTTCGGTTTTCTCTATTGAAGAAATGGTTCCTATGAAAAAACAAGCAAATTGGTATGCGCGAAATTGAAAATCGGTCCATCCGTTCGGAAGTTAAGGCGATCTGAAGAATTCGAAAAAGTTCCAAGGGGACCCCCTTTGATGCAATTTTTTTTCGATTTCGGTTTTTTCGATTGGAGAAATGGATTCTATGAAAAAAAACAAGCAGTTTGGTATGATCGAAGTTGAAAATCGGTCAATCCGTTCGGAAGTTGAGGCGATCTGAAGAATTCGAAAAGGTTCCAAGAGGACCCCCTTTGATGCAATTTTTTTTTCGATTTCGGTTTTTTCTATTGAAGAAATGGATTCAATGAAAAAACAAGCAAATTGGTATGCGCGAAATTGAAAATCGGTCAATCCGTTCGGAAGTTAAGGCGATCTGAAGAATTCGAAAAAGTTCCAAGGGGGCCCCCTTTGATGCAATTTTTTTTCAGATTTCGGTTTTTTCGATTGGAGAAATGGATTCTATGAAAAAAAACAAGCAGATTGGTATGATCGAAGTTGAAAATCGGTCCATTCGTTTGGAAGTTAAGGCGATCTGAAGAATTCGAAAAAGTTCCAAGGGGACCACCTTTGATGCAATTTTTTTTTCGATTTCGGTTTCTTCGATTGGAGAAATGGATTCTATATAAAAAAACAAGCAGTTTGGTATGATCGAAGTTGAAAATCGGTCCATCCGTTTGGAAGTTAAGGCGATCTGAAGAATTCGAAAAAGTTCCAAAGGGGCCCCCTTCGATGCATTTTTTTTTTTTTCGATTTCGTTTTTTACGATTGGAGAAATGGCTTCTTCGAAAAAAAATAAACAGATTGGTATGATCGAAGTTGAAAATCGGTCCATCCGTTTGGAAGTTGAGGCGATCTGAAGAATTCGAAAAAGTTCCAAGGGGACCCCCTTTGATGCAATTTTTTTTTCGATTTCGGTTTTTTCGATTGGAGAAATGGATTCTATGAAATAAACAAGCAGTTTGGTTTGATCGAAGTTGAAAATCGGTCCATCCGTTCGGAAGTTAAGGCGATCTGAAGAATTCGAAAAAGTTCCAAGAGGATCCCCTTTGATGCAATTTTTTTTCGATTTCGGTTTTCTCTATTGAAGAAATGGATCCTATGAAAAAACAAGCAAATTGGTATGCGCGAAATTGAAAATCGGTCCATCCGTTCGGAAGTTAAGGCGATCTGAAGAATTCGAAAAAGTTCCAAGGGGACCCCCTTTGATGCAATTGTTTTTCGATTTCGGTTTTTTCGATTGGAGAAATGGATTCTATGAAAAAAAACAAGCAGTTTGGTATGATCGAAGTTGAAAATCGGTCAATCCGTTCGGAAGTTGAGGCGATCTGAAGAATTCGAAAAGGTTCCAAGAGGACCCCCTTTGATGCAATTTTTTTTTCGATTTCGGTTTTTTCTATTGAAGAAATGGATTCAATGAAAAAACAAGCAAATTGGTATGCGCGAAATTGAAAATCGGTCCATCCGTTCGGAAGTTAAGGCGGTCTGAAGAATTCGAAAAAATTCCAAGGGGGCCCCCTTTGATGCATTTTTTTTTCGATTTCAGTTTTTTCGATTAGAGAAATGGATTCTATGAAAAAAACAAGCAGATTGGTTTGATCGAAGTTGAAAATCGGTCAATCCGTTCGGAAGTTAAGGCGATCTGAAGAATTCGAAAAAGTTCCAAGGGGGCCCACTTTGATGCAATTTTTTTTCAGATTTCGGTTTTTTCGATTGGAGAAATGGATTCTATGAAAAAAAACAAGCAGATTGGTATGATCGAAGTTGAAAATCGGTCCATTCGTTTGGAAGTTAAGGCGATCTGAAGAATTCGAAAAAGTTCCAAGGGGACCCCCTTTGATGCAATTTTTTTTTCGATTTCGGTTTCTTCGATTGGAGTAATGGATTCTATGAAAAAAAAACAAGCAGTTTGGTATGATCGAAGTTGAAAATCGGTCCATCCGTTTGGAAGTTAAGGCGATCTGAAGAATTCGAAAAAGTTCCAAGTGGGCCCCCTTTGATGCAATTTTTTTTTCAGATTTCGGTTTCTTCGATTGAAGAAATGGATTCTATGAAAAAAAAACAAGCAGATTGGTATGATCGAAGTTGAAAATCGGTCCATCCGTTTGGAAGTTAAGGCGATCTGAAGAATTCGAAAAAGTTCCAAGGGGACCCCCTTTGATGCAATTTTTTTTTCGATTTCGGTTTTTTCGATTGGAGAAATGGATTCTATGAAAAAAAACAAGCAGTTTGGTATGATCGAAGTTGAAAATCGGTCCATCCGTTCGGAAGTTAAGGCGATCTGAAGAATTCGAAAAAGTTCCAAGAGGACCCCCTTTGATGCAAATTTTTTTTCGATTTCGGTTTTTTCTATTGAAGAAATGGATTCTATGAAAAAACAAGCAAATTGGTATGCGCGAAATTGAAAATCGGTCCATCCGTTCGGAAGTTAAGGCGGTCTGAAGAATTCGAAAAAGTTCCAAGGGGGCCCCCTTTGATGCATTTTTTTTTCGATTTCGGTTTTTTCGATTGGAGAAATGGATTCTATGAAAAAAACAAGCAGATTGGTATGATCGAAGTTGAAAATCGGTCCATCCGTTCGGAAGTTAAGGCGATCTGAAGAATACGAAAAAGTTCCAAGGGGGCCCCCTTTGATGCAATTTTTTTTCAGATTTCGGTTTTCTCGATTGGAGAAATGGATTCTATGAAAAAAAAGAAGCAGATTGGTATGATCGAAGTTGAAAATCGGTCCATCCGTTTGGAAGTTGAGGCGATCTGAAGAATTCGAAAAAGTTCCAAGGGGACCCCCATTGATGCAATTTTTTTCGATTTCAGTTTTTTCGATTGGAGAAATGGATTCTATGAAAAAAAACAAGCAGTTTGGTATGATCGAAGTTGAAAATCGGTCCATCCGTTTGGAAGTTAAGGCGATCTGAAGAATTCGAAAAAGTTCCAAGGGGGCCCCCTTTGATGCAATTTTTTTTAAGATTTCGGTTTTTTCGATTGGAGAAATGGATTCTATGAAAAAAAACAAGCAGATTGGTATGATCGAAGTTGAAAATCGGTCCATCCGTTTGGAAGTTAAGGCGATCTGAAGAATTCGAAAAAGTTCCAAGGGGACCCCCTTTGATGCAATTTTTTTTCGATTTCGATTTTTTTGATTGGAGAAATGGATTCTATGAAAAAAAACAAGCAGTTTGGTATGATCGAAGTTGAAAATCGGTCTATCCGTTCGGAAGTTAAGGCGATCTGAAGAATTCGAAAAAGTTCCGTTGATGCAATTTTTTTTTCGATTTCGGTTTTCCGTTCGGAAGTTAAGGCGGTCTGAAGAATTCGAAAAAGTTCCAAGGGGGCCCCCTTTGATGCATTTTTTTTTCGATTTCGGTTTTTCCGATTGGAGAAATGTATTCTATGAAAAAAACAAGCAGATTGGTATGATCGAAGTTGAAAATCGGTCCATCCGTTCGGAAGTTAAGGTGATCTGAAGAATTCGAAAGAGTTCCAAGCGGGCCCCCTTTGATGCAATTTTTTTTTTAGATTTCGGTTTTTTCGATTGGAGAAATGGATTCTATGAAAAAAAAAAGCAGATTGGTATGATCGAAGTTGAAAATCGGTCCATCCGTTTGGAAGTTAAGGCGATCTGAAGAATTCGAAAAAGTTCCAAGGGGACCCCCTTTGTTGCAATTTTTTTTTCGATTTCGGTTTTTTCGATTGGAGAAATGGTTTCTATGAAAAAAAAAAACAAGCAGTTTGGTATGATCGAAGTTGAAAATCGGTCCATCTGTTTGGAAGTTAAGGCGATCTGAAGAATTCGAAAAAGTTCCAAGGGGGCCCCCTTTGATGCAATTTTTCATTTAGATTTCGGTTTTCTCGATTGGAGAAATGGATTCTATGAAAAAAAACAAGCAGATTGGTATGATCGAAGTTGAAAATCGGTCCATCCGTTTGGAAGTTAAGGCGATCTGAAGAATTCGAAAAAGTTCCAAGGGGACCCCCATTGATGCAATATTTTTTTCGATTTCAGTTTTTTCGATTGGAGAAATGGATTCTATGAAAAAAAACAAGCAGTTTGGTATGATCGAAGTTGAAAATCGGTCCATCCGTTTGGAAGTTAAGGCGATCTGAAGAATTCGAAAAAGTTCCAAGGGGGCCCCCTTTGATGCAATTTTTTTTTAGATTTCGGTTTTTTCGATTGGAGAAATGGATTCTATGAAAAAAAAACAAGCAGATTGGTATGATCGAAGTTGAAAATCGGTCCATCCGTTTGGAAGTTAAGGCGATCTGAAGAATTCGAAAAAGTTCCAAGGGGACCCCCTTTGATGCAATTTTTTTTCGATTTCGGTTTCTTTGATTGGAGAAATGGATTCTCTGAAACAAAACAAGCAGTTTGGTATGATCGAAGTTGAAAATCGGTCCATCCGTTCGGAAGTTAAGGCGATCTGAAGAATTCGAAAAAGTTCCTTTGATGCAATTTTTTTTTCGATTTCGGTTTTCCGTTCGGAAGTTAAGGCGGTCTGAAGAATTCGAAAAAGTTTCAAGGGGGCCCCCTTTGATGCATTTTTTTTTCGATTTCGGTTTTTCCGATTGGAGAAATGTATTCTATGAAAAAAACAAGCAGATTGGTATGATCGAAGTTGAAAATCGGTCCATCCGTTCGGAAGTTAAGGTGATCTGAAGAATTCGAAAGAGTTCCAAGCGGGCCCCCTTTGATGCAATTTTTTTTTTAGATTTCGGTTATTTCGATTGGAGAAATGGATTCTATGAAAAAAAAAAGCAGATTGGTATGATCGAAGTTGAAAATCGGTCCATCCGTTTGGAAGTTAAGGCGATCTGAAGAATTCGAAAAAGTTCCAAGGGGACTCCCTTTTGTTGCAATTTTTTTTTCGATTTCGGTTTTTTCGATTGGAGAAATGGTTTCTATGAAAAAAAAACAAGCAGTTTGGTATGATCGAAGTTGAAAATCGGTCCATCCGTTTGGAAGTTAAGGCGATCTGACGAATTCGAAAAAGTTCCAAGGGGGCCCCCTTTGATGCAATTTTTTATTTAGATTTCGGTTTTCTCGATTGGAGAAATGGATTCTATGAAAAAAAACAAGCAGATTGGTATGATCGAAGTTGAAAATCGGTCCATCCGTTTGGAAGTTAAGGCGATCTGAAGAATTCGAAAAAGTTCCAAGGGGACCCCCATTGATGCAATATTTTTTTCGATTTCAGTTTTTTCGATTGGAGAAATGGATTCTATGAAAAAAAACAAGCAGTTTGGTATGATCGAAGTTGAAAATCGGTCCATCCGTTCGGAAGTTAAGGCGATCTGAAGAATACGAAAAAGTTCCAAGGGGGCCCCCTTTGATGCAATTTTTTTTCGGTCCATCCGTTTGGAAGTTAAGGCGATCTGAAGAATTCGAAAAAGTTCCAAGGGGACCCCCTTTGTTGCAATTTTTT
Organism: Chrysomela aeneicollis; assembly: GCA_029955515.1. NCBI lineage: Eukaryota > Metazoa > Arthropoda > Insecta > Coleoptera > Chrysomelidae > Chrysomela > Chrysomela aeneicollis. The sequence goes on along the minus strand of JARUHQ010000041.1, from coordinate 466,738 downwards.
TTTTCGATTGGAGAAATGGATTCTATGGAAAAAAAACAAGCAGATTGGTATGATCGAAGTTGAAAATCGGTCCATCCGTTTGGAAGTTAAGGCGATCTGAAGAATTCGAAAAAGTTCCAAGGGGACCCCCTTTGATGCAATTTTTTTTTTCGGTTTTGGTTTTTTCGATTGGAGAAATGGATTCTATAAAAAAAACAAGCAGTTTGGTATGATCGAAGTTGAAAATCGGTCCATCCGTTCGGAAGTTAAGGCGATCTGAAGAATTCGAAAAAGTTCCAAGAGGACCCCCTTTGATGCAACTTTTTTTTCGATTTCGGTTTTCTCTATCGAAGAAATGGATTCTATGAAAAAACAAGCAAATTGGTATGCGCGAAATTGAAAATCGGTCCATCCGTTCGGAAGTTAAGGCGATCTGAAGAATTCGAAAGAGTTCCAAGGGGACCCCCTTTGATGCAATATTTTTTCGATTTCGGTTTTTTCGATTGGAGAAATGGATTCTATGAAAAAAAACAAGCAGTTTGGTATGATCGAAGTTGAAAATCGGTCAATCCGTTCGGAAGTTGAGGCGATCTGAAGAATTCGAAAAAGTTCCAAGAGGACCCCCTTTGATGCAATTTTTTTTTCGATTTCGGTTTTTTCGATTGGAGAAATGGATTCTATGGAAAAAAAACAAGCAGATTGGTATGATCGAAGTTGAAAATCGGTCCATCCGTTTGGAAGTTAAGGCGATCTGAAGAATTCGAAAAAGTTCCAAGGGGACCCCCTTTGATGCAATTTTTTTTTCGGTTTTGGTTTTTTTGATTGGAGAAATGGATTCTATAAAAAAAAAAGCAGTTTGGTATGATCGAAGTTGAAAATCGGTCCATCCGTTCGGAAGTTAAGGCGATCTGGAGAATTCGAAAAAGTTCCACGAGGACCCCCTTTGATGCAACTTTTTTTTCGATTTCGGTTTTCTCTATTGAAGAAATGGATTCTATGAAAAAACAAGCAAATTGGTATGCGCGAAATTGAAAATCGGTCCATCCGTTCGGAAGTTAAGGCGATCTGAAGAATTCGAAAAAGTTCCAAGGGGACCCCCTTTGATGCAATATTTTTTCGATTTCGGTTTTTTCGATTGGAGAAATGGATTCTATGAAAAAAAACAAGCAGTTTGGTATGATCGAAGTTGAAAATCGGTCAATCCGTTCGGAAGTTGAGGCGATCTGAAGAATTCGAAAAAGTTCCAAGAGGACCCCCTTTGATGCGATTTTTTTTTCGATTTCGGTTTTTTCTATTGAAGAAATGGATTCAATGAAAAAACAAGCAAATTGGTATGCGCGAAATTGAAAATCGGTCCATCCGTTCGGAAGTTAAGGCGGTCTGAAGAATTCGAAAAAATTCCAAGGGGGCCCCCTATGATGCATTTTTTTTTCGATTTTGGTTTTTTCGATTAGAGAAATGGATTCTATGAAAAAAACAAGCAGATTGGTTTGATCGAAGTTGAAAATCGGTCAATCCGTTCGGAAGTTAAGGCGACTGAAGAATTCGAAAAAGTTCCAAGGGGGCCCCCTTTGATGCAATTTTTTTCTTTGGTTTCGGTTTTTTCGATTGGAGAAATGGATTCTATGAAAAAAAACAAGCAGATTGGTATGATCGAACTTGAAAATCGGTCAATTCGTTTGGAAGTTAAGGCGATCTGAAGAATTCGAAAAAGTTCCAAGAGGACCCCCTTTGATGCAAATTTTTTTTCGATTTCGGTTTTTTCTATTGAAGAAATGGATTCTATGAAAAAACAAGCAAATTGGTATGCGCGAAATTGAAAATCGGTCCATCCGTTCGGAAGTTAAGGCGGTCTGAAGAATTCGAAAAAGTTCCAAGGGGGCCCCCTTTGATGCATTTTTTTTTCGATTTCGGTTTTTTCGATGGAGAAATGGATTCTATGAAAAAAACAAGCAGATTGGTATGATCGAAGTTGAAAATCGGTCTATCCGTTCGGAAGTTAAGGCGATCTGGAGAATTCGAAAAAGGTTCCAAGAGGACCCCCTTTGAGGCAAATTTTTTTCGATTTTGGTTTTTTCTATCGAAGAAATGGATTCTATGAAAAAGCAAGCGAATTGGTATGCGCGAAATTGAAAATCGGTCCACCCGTTCGGAAGTTAAGGCGGTCTGAAGAATTCGAAAAAGTTCCAAGGGGGCCCCCTTTGATGCAATTTTTTTTTTAGATTTCGGTTTTTTCGATTGGAGAAATGGATTCTATGAAAAAAAACAAGCAGTTTGGTATGATCGAAGTTGAAAATCGGTCCATCCGTTCGGAAGTTAAGGAGATCTGAAGAATTCGAAAAAGTTCCAAGAGGACCCCCTTTGATGCAAATTTTTCTCGATTTTGGTTTTTTTGATTGGAGAAATGGATTCTATGAAAAAACAAGCAGATTGGTATGATCGAAGTTGAAAATCGGTCCATCCGTTCGGAAGTTAAGGCGATCTGAAGAATACGAAAAAGTTCCAAGGGGGCCCCCTTTGATGCAATTTTTTTTTCAGATTTCGGTTTTCTCGATTGGAGAAATGGATTCTATGAAAAAAAACAAGCAGATTGGTATGATCGAAGTTGAAAATCGGTCCATCCGTTTGGAAGTTAAGGCGATCTGAAGAATTCGAAAAAGTTCCAAGGGGACCCCCTTTGATGCAATTTTTTTTTTCGATTTCAGTTTTCTCGATTGAAGAAATGGATTCTATGAAAAAAAAACAAGCAGTTTGGTATGATCGAAGTTGAAAATCGGTCCATCCGTTTGGAAGTTAAGGCGATCTGAAGAATTCGAAAAAGTTCCAAGGGGGCCCCCTTTGATGCAATTTTTTCTTAGATTTCGGTTTTCTCGATTGGAGACATGGATTCTATGAAAAAAAACAAGCAGATTGGTATGATCGAAGTTGAAAATCGGTCCATCCGTTTGGAAGTTAAGGCGATCTGAAGAATTCGAAAAAGTTCCAAGGGGACCCCCTTTGATGCAATTTTCTTTTTCGATTTCAGTTTTTTCGATTGGAGAAATGGATTCTATGAAAAAAAAACAAGCAGTTTGGTATGATCGAAGTTGAAAATCGGTCCATTCGTTTGGAAGTTAAGGCGATCTGAAGAATTCGAAAAAGTTCCAAGAGGACCTCCTTTGATGCAAATTTTTTTTCGATTTCGGTTTTTTCTATTGAAGAAATGGATTCTATGAAAAAACAAGCAAATTGGTATGCGCGAAATTGAAAATCGGTCCATCCGTTCGGAAGTTAAGGCGGTCTGAAGAATTCGAAAAAGTTCCAAGGGGGCCCCCTTTGATGCATTTTTTTTTTTCGATTTCGGTTTTTTCGATTGGAGAAATGGATTCTATGAAAAAAACAAGCAGATTGGTATGATCGAAGTTGAAAATCGGTCCATCCGTTCGGAAGTAAAGGCGATCTGAAGAATACGAAAAAGTTCCAAGGGGGCCCCCTTTGATGCAATTTTTTTTTTAGATTTCGGTTTTTTCGATTGGAGAAATGGATTCTATGAAAAAAACAAGCAGATTAGTATGATCGAAGTTGAAAATCGGTCCATTCGTTTGGAAGTTAAGGCGATCTGAAGAATTCGAAAAAGTTCCAAGGGGACCCCCTTTGATGCAATTTTTTTTTCGATTTCGGTTTCTACGATTGGAGAAATGGATTCTATAAAAAAACAAGCAGTTTGGTATGATCGAAGTTGAAAATCGGTCCATCCGTTTGGAAGTTAAGGCGATCTGAAGAATACGAAAAAGTTCCAAGGGGGCCCCCTTTGATGCAATTTATTTTTCAGATTTCGGTTTTTTCGATTGAAGAAATGGATTCTATGAAAAAAAAAACAAGCAGTTTGGTATGATCGAAGTTGAAAATCGGTCCATCCGTTCGGAAGTTAAGGCGATCTGAAGAATTCGAAAAAGTTCCAAGAGGACCCCCTTTGATGCAAATTTTTTTCGATTTTGGTTTTTTCTATTGAAGAAATGGATTCTATGAAAAAGCAAGCAAATTGGTATGCGCGAAATTGAAAATCGGTCCACCCGTTCGGAAGTTAAGGCGGTCTGAAGAATTCGAAAAAGTTCCAAGGGGGCCCCCTTTGATGCATTTTTCTTTCGATTTCGGTTTTTTCGATTGGAGAAATGGATTCTATAAAAAAACAAGCAGATTGGTATGATCGAAGTTGAAAATCGGTCCATCCGTTCGGAAGTTAAGGCGATCTGAAGAATACGAAAAAGTTCCAAGGGGGCCCCCTTTGATGCAATTTTTTTTTTAGATTTCGGTTTTCTCGATTGGAGAAATGGATTCTATGAAAAAAAACAAGCAGATTGGTATGATCGAAGTTGAAAATCGGTCCATCCGTTTGGAAGTTAAGGCGATCTGAAGAATTCGAAAAAGTTTCAAGGGGACCCCCTTTGATGCAATTTTTTTTTTTTCGATTTCAGTTTTTTCGATTGGAGAAATGGATTCTATGAAAAAAAAACAAGCAGTTTGGTATGATCGAAGTTGAAAATCGGTCCATCCGTTTGGAAGTTAAGGCGATCTGAAGAATTCGAAAAAGTTCCAAGGGGGCCCCCTTTGATGCAATTTTTTCTTAGATTTCGGTTTTTTCGATTGGAGAAATGGATTCTATGAAAAAAAAACAAGCAGTTTGGTATGATCGAAGTTGAAAATCGGTCCATCCGTTTGGAAGTTAAGGCGATCTGAAGAATTCGAAAAAGTTTCAAGGGGGCCCCCTTTGATGCAATTTTTTCTTAGATTTAGGTTTTTTTGATTGGAGAAATGGATTCTATAAAAAAAAACAAGCAGTTTGGTATGATCGAAGTTGAAAATCGGTCCATCCGTTCGGAAGTTAAGGCGATCTGAAGAATTCGAAAGAGTTCCAAGAGGACCCCCTTTGATGCAATTTTTTTTTCGATTTCGGTTTTCCGTTCGGAAGTTAAGGCGGTCTGAAGAATTCGAAAAAGTTCCAAGGGGGCCCCCTTTGATGCATTTTTTTTTCGATTTCGGTTTTTCCGATTGGAGAAATGTATTCTATGAAAAAAACAAGCAGATTGGTATGATCGAAGTTGAAAATCGGTCCATCCGTTCGGAAGTTAAGGTGATCTGAAGAATACGAAAAAGTTCCAAGCGGGCCTCCTTTGATGCAATTTTTTTTTAGATTTCGGTTTTTTCGATTGGAGAAATGGATTCTATGAAAAAAAAACAAGCAGTTTGGTATGATCGAAGTTGAAAATCGGTCCATCCGTTTGGAAGTTAAGGCGATCTGAAGAATTCGAAAAAGTTCCAAGGGGGCCCCCTTTGATGCGATGTTTTTTTTAGATTTCGGTTTTTTCGATTGGAGAAATGGATTCTATGAAAAAAAACAAGCAGATTGGTATGATCGAAGTTGAAAATCGGTTCATCCGTTTGGAAGTTAAGGCGATCTGAAGAATTCGAGAAAGTTCCAAGGGGGCCCCCTTTGATGCAATTTTTTTTTTAGATTTCGGTTTTTTCGATTGGAGAAATGGATTCTATGAAAAAAAAACAAGCAGATTGGTATGATCGAAGTTGAAAATCGGTCCATCCGTTTGGAAGTCAAGGCGATCTGAAGAATTCGAAAAAGTTCCTAGGGGACCCCCTTTGATGCAATTTTTTTTCGATTTCGGTTTTTTTGATTGGAGAAATGGATTCTATGAAAAAAAACAAGCAGTTTGGTATGATCGAAGTTGAAAATCGGTCCATCCGTTCGGAAGTTGAGGCGATCTGAAGAATTCGAAAAAGTTCCAAGAGGACCCCCTTTGATGCAATTTTTTTTTCGATTTCGGTTTTCCGTTCGGAAGTTAAGGCGGTCTGAAGAATTCGAAAAAGTTCCAAGGGGGCCCCCTTTGATGCATTTTTTTTTTCGATTTCGGTTTTTCCGATTGGAGAAATGTATTCTATGAAAAAAACAAGCAGATTGGTATGATCGAAGTTGAAAATCGGTCCATCCGTTCGGAAGTTAAGGTGATCTGAAGAATTCGAAAAAGTTCCAAGCGGGCCCACTTTGATGCAATTTTTTTTTAGATTTCGGTTTTCTCGATTGGAGAAATGGATTCTATGAAAAAAAACAAGCAGATTGGTATGATCGAAGTTGAAAATCGGTCCATCCGTTTGGAAGTTAAGGCGATCTGAAGAATTCGAAAAAGTTTCAAGGGGACCCCCTTTGATGCAATTTTTTTTTTTTCGATTTCAGTTTTTTCGATTGGAGAAATGGATTCTATGAAAAAAAAACAAGCAGTTTGGTATGATCGAAGTTGAAAATCGGTCCATCCGTTTGGAAGTTAAGGCGATCTGAAGAATTCGAAAAAGTTCCAAGGGGGCCCCCTTTGATGCAATTTTTTCTTAGATTTCGGTTTTTTCGATTGGAGAAATGGATTCTATGAAAAAAAAACAAGCAGTTTGGTATGATCGAAGTTGAAAATCGGTCCATCCGTTTGGAAGTTAAGGCGATCTGAAGAATTCGAAAAAGTTTCAAGGGGGCCCCCTTTGATGCAATTTTCTCTTAGATTTAGGTTTTTTTGATTGGAGAAATGGATTCTATAAAAAAAAACAAGCAGTTTGGTATGATCGAAGTTGAAAATCGGTCCATCCGTTCGGAAGTTAAGGCGATCTGAAGAATTCGAAAGAGTTCCAAGAGGACCCCCTTTGATGCAATTTTTTTTTCGATTTCGGTTTTCCGTTCGGAAGTTAAGGCGGTCTGAAGAATTCGAAAAAGTTCCAAGGGGGCCCCCTTTGATGCATTTTTTTTTCGATTTCGGTTTTTCCGATTGGAGAAATGTATTCTATGAAAAAAACAAGCAGATTGGTATGATCGAAGTTGAAAATCGGTCCATCCGTTCGGAAGTTAAGGTGATCTGAAGAATACGAAAAAGTTCCAAGCGGGCCTCCTTTGATGCAATTTTTTTTTAGATTTCGGTTTTTTCGATTGGAGAAATGGATTCTATGAAAAAAAAACAAGCAGTTTGGTATGATCGAAGTTGAAAATCGGTCCATCCGTTTGGAAGTTAAGGCGATCTGAAGAATTCGAAAAAGTTCCAAGGGGGCCCCCTTTGATGCGATGTTTTTTTTAGATTTCGGTTTTTTCGATTGGAGAAATGGATTCTATGAAAAAAAACAAGCAGATTGGTATGATCGAAGTTGAAAATCGGTTCATCCGTTTGGAAGTTAAGGCGATCTGAAGAATTCGAGAAAGTTCCAAGGGGGCCCCCTTTGATGCAATTTTTTTTTTAGATTTCGGTTTTTTCGATTGGAGAAATGGATTCTATGAAAAAAAAACAAGCAGATTGGTATGATCGAAGTTGAAAATCGGTCCATCCGTTTGGAAGTCAAGGCGATCTGAAGAATTCGAAAAAGTTCCTAGGGGACCCCCTTTGATGCAATTTTTTTTCGATTTCGGTTTTTTTGATTGGAGAAATGGATTCTATGAAAAAAAACAAGCAGTTTGGTATGATCGAAGTTGAAAATCGGTCCATCCGTTCGGAAGTTGAGGCGATCTGAAGAATTCGAAAAAGTTCCAAGAGGACCCCCTTTGATGCAATTTTTTTTTCGATTTCGGTTTTCCGTTCGGAAGTTAAGGCGGTCTGAAGAATTCGAAAAAGTTCCAAGGGGGCCCCCTTTGATGCATTTTTTTTTTCGATTTCGGTTTTTCCGATTGGAGAAATGTATTCTATGAAAAAAACAAGCAGATTGGTATGATCGAAGTTGAAAATCGGTCCATCCGTTCGGAAGTTAAGGTGATCTGAAGAATTCGAAAAAGTTCCAAGCGGGCCCACTTTGATGCAATTTTTTTTTAGATTTCGGTTTTCTCGATTGGAGAAATGGATTCTATGAAAAAAAAAATCAGATTGGTATGATCAAAGTTGAAAATCGGTCCATCCGTTTGGAAGTTAAGGCAATCTGAAGAATTCGAAAAAGTTCCAAGGGGACCCCTTTGTTGCAATTTTTTTTCGATTTCGGTTTTTTCGATTGGAGAAATGGTTTCTATGAAAAAAAAACAAGCAGTTAGGTATGATCGAAGTTGAAAATCGGTCCATCCGTTTGGAAGTTAAGGCGATCTGAAGAATTCGAAAAAGTTCCAAGGAGGCCCCCTTTGATGCAATGTTTTTTTTAGATTTCGGTTTTTTCGATTGGAGAAATGGATTCTATGAAAAAAAACAAGCATATTGGTATGATCGAAGTTGAAAATCGGTCCATCCGTTTGGAAGTTAAGGCGATCTGAAGAATTCGAGAAAAGTTCCAAGGGGACCCCCTTTGATGCAATTTTTTTTTTGATTTCGGTTTTTTCGATTGGAGAAATGGATTCTATGAAAAAAAAACAAGCAGTTTGGTATGATCGAAGTTGAAAATCGGTCCATCCGTTCGGAAGTTAAGGCGATCTGAAGAATTCGAAAAAGTTCCAAGAGGACCCCCTTTGATGCAATTTTTTTTTCGATTTCGGTTTTCTCTATTGAAGAAATGGATTCTATGAAAAAACAAGCAAATTGGTATGCGCGAAATTGAAAATCGGTCCATCCGTTCGGAAGTTAAGGCGATCTGAAGAATTCGAAAAAGTTCCAAGGGGACCCCCTTTGATGCAATTTTTTTTCGATTTCGGTTTTTTCGATTGGAGAAATGGATTCTATGAAAAAAAAACAAGCAGTTTGGTATGATCGAAGTTGAAAATCGGTCAATCCGTTCGGAAGTTGAGGCGATCTGAAGAATTCGAAAAAGTTCCAAGAGGACCCCCTTTGATGCAATTTTTTTTTCGATTTCGGTTTTTTTTATTGAAGAAATGGATTCAATGAAAAAACAAGCAAATTGGTATGCGCGAAATTGAAAATCGGTCTATCCGATCGGAAGTTAAGGCGGTCTGAAGAATTCGAAAAAATTCCAAGGGGGCCCACTTTGATGCATTTTTTTTTTTTCGATTTCGGTTTTTTTGATTAGAGAAATGGATTCTATGAAAAAAACAAGCAGATTGGTTTGATCGAAGTTGAAAATCGGTCCATTCGTTCGGAAGTTAAGGCGATCTGAAGAATTCGAAAAAGTTCCAAGGGGACCCCCTTTGATGCAATTTTTTTTTCGATTTCGGTTTTTTCGATTGGAGAAATGGATTCTATGAAAAAAAAACAAGCAAATTGGTATGCGCGAAGTTGAAAATCGGTCCATCCGTTCGGAAGTTAAGGCGATCTGAAGAATTCGAAAAAGTTCCAAGAGGACCCCCTTTGATGCAATTTTTTTTTCGATTTTGGTTTTCTCTATTGAAGAAATGGATTCTATGAAAAAACAAGCAAATTGGTATGCGCGAAATTGAAAATCGGTCCATCCGTTCGGAAGTTAAGGCGATCTGAAGAATTCGAAAAAGTTCCAAGGGGACCCCCTTTGATGCAATTTTTTTTCGATTTCGGTTTTTTCGATTGGAGAAATGGATTCTATAAAAAAAAACAAGCAGTTTGGTATGATCGAAGTTGAAAATCGGTCAATCCGTTCGGAAGTTGAGGCGATCTGAAGAATTCGAAAAAGTTCCAAGAGGACCCCCTTTGATGCAATTTTTTTTTTCGATTTCGGTTTTTTCTATTGAAGAAATGGATTCAATGAGAAAACAAGCAAATTGGTATGCGCGAAATTGAAAATCGGTCCATCCGTTCGGAAGTTAAGGCGGTCTGAAGAATTCGAAAAAATTCCAAGGGGGCCCCCTTTGATGCATTTTTTTTTCGATTTCGGTTTTTTTGATTAGAGAAATGGATTCTATGAAAAAAACAAGCAGATTGGTTTGATCGAAGTTGAAAATCGGTCAATCCGTTCGGAAGTTAAGGCGATCTGAAGAATTCGAAAAAGTTCCAAGGGGGCCCCCTTTGATGCAATTGTTTTTTTTAGATTTCGGTTTTTCCGATTGGAGAAATGGATTCTATGGAAAAAAACAAGCAGATTGGTATGATCGAAGTTGAAAATCGGTCCATTCGTTTGGAAGTTAAGGCGATCTGAAGAATTCGAAAAAGTTCCATGGGACCCCCTTTGATGCATTTTTTTTTTCGATTTCGGTTTCTTCGATTGAAGAAATGGATTCTATAAAAAAAAACAAGCAGTTTGGTATGATCGAAGTTGAAAATCGGTCCATCCGTTTGGAAGTTAAGGCGATCTGAAGAATTCGAAAAAGTTCCAAGGGGGCCCCTTTTGATGCAATTTTTTTTCAGATTTCGCTTTTTTCGATTGAAGAAATGGATTCTATAAAAAAACAAGCAGATTGGTATGATCGAAGTTGAAAATCGGTCCATCCGTTTGGAAGTTAAGGCGATCTGAAGAATTCGAAAAAGTTCCAAGGGGACCCCCTTTGATGCAATTTTTTTTTTCGATTTCGGTTTTTTCGATTGGAGAAATGGATTCTATGAAAAAAAACAAGCAGTTTGGTATGATCGAAGTTGAAAATCGGTCCATCCGTTCGGAAGTTAAGGCGATCTGAAGAATTCGAAAACGTTCTAAGAGGACCCCCTTTGATGCAAATTTTTTTTCGATTTCGGTTTTTTCTATTGAAGAAATGGATTCTATAAAAAAACAAGCAAATTGGAATGGGCGAAATTGAAAATCGGTCCATCCGTTCGGAAGTTAAGGCGGTCTGAAGAATTCGAAAAAGTTCCAAGGGGGCCTCCTTTGATGCATTTTCTTTTTCGATTTCGGTTTTTTCGATTGGAGAAATGGATTCTATGAAAAAAACAAGCAGATTGGTAGAATCGAAGTTGAAAATCGGTCCATCCGTTCGGAAGTTGAGGCGATCTGAAAAATACGAAAAAGTTCCAAGGGGGCCCCCTTTGATGCAATTTTTTTTTGATTTCGGTTTTCTCGATTGGAGAAATATATTCTATGAAAAAAAACAAGCAGATTGGTATGATCGAAGTTGAAAATCGGTCCATCCGTTTGGAAGTTAAGGCGATCTGAAGAATTCGAAAAAGTTCCAAGGGGACCCCCTTTGATGCAATTTTTTTTTCGATTTCAGTTTTTTCGATTGGAGAAATGGATTCTATGAAAAAAAACAAGCAGTTTGGTATGATCGAAGTTGAAAATCGGTCCATCCGTTTGGAAGTTAAGGCGATCTGAAGAATTCGAAAAAGTTCCAAGAGGGCCCCCTTTGATGCAATTTTTTTTTTAGATTTCGGTTTTTTCGATTGGAGAAATGGATTCTATGAAAAAAAAAACAAGCAGATTGGTATGATCGAAGTTGAAAATCGGTCCATCCGTTTGGAAGTTAAGGCGATCTGAAGAATTCGAAAAAGTTCCAAGGGGACCCCCTTTGATGCAATTTTTTCTTCGATTTCGGTTTTTTTGATTGGAGAAATGGATTCTTTGAAAAAAAACAAGCAGTTTGGTATGATCGAAGTTGAAAATCGGTCAATCCGTTCGGAAGTTGAGGCGATCTGAAGAATTCGAAAAAGTTCCAAGAGGACCCCCTTTGATGCAATTTTTTTTTCGATTTCGGTTTTTTCTATTGAAGAAATGGATTCAATGAAAAAACAAGCAAATTGGTATGCGCGAAATTGAAAATCGGTCCATCCGTTCGGAAGTTAAGGCGGTCTGAAGAATTCGAAAAAATTCCAAGGGGGCCCCCTTTGATGCATTTTTTTTTCGATTTCGGTTTTTTTGATTAGAGAAATGGATTCTATGAAAAAAACAAGCAGATTGGTTTGATCGGAGTTGAAAATCGGTCAATCCGTTCGGAAGTTAAGGCGATATGAAGAATTCGAAAAAGTTCCAAGGGGGCCCCCTTTGATGCAATTGTTTTTTTTAGATTTCGGTTTTTCCGATTGGAGAAATGGATTCTATGAAAAAAAACAAGCAGATTGGTATGATCGAAGTTGAAAATCGGTCCATTCGTTTGGAAGTTAAGGCGATCTGAAGAATTCGAAAAAGTTCCAAGGGGACCCCCTTTGATGCATTTTTTATTTTTCGATTTCGGTTTCTTCGATTGGAGAAATGGATTCTATGAAAAAACAAGCAAATTGGTATGCGCGAAATTGAAAATCGGTCCATCCGTTTGGAAGTTAAGGCGATCTGAAGAATTCGAAATAGTTCCAAGGGGACCCCCTTTCATGCATTTTTTTTTCGATTTCGGTTTTTTCGATTGGAGAAATGGATTCTATGAAAAAAAACAAGCAGTTTGGTATGATCGAAGTTGAAAATCGGTCAATCCGTTCGGAAGTTGAGGCGATCTGAAGAATTCGAAAAAGTTCCAAGAGGACCCCCTTTGATGCAATTTTTTTTTCGATTTCGGTTTTTTCTATTGAAAAAATGGATTCAATGAAAAAACAAGCAAATTGGTATGCGCGAAATTGAAAATCGGTCCATCCGTTCGGAAGTTAAGGCGGTCTGAAGAATTCGAAAAAATTCCAAGGGGGCCCCCTTTGATGCATTTTTTTTTCGATTTCGGTTTTTTTGATTAGAGAAATGGATTCTATGAAAAAAACAAGCAGATTGGTTTGATCGAAGTTGAAAATCGGTCAATCCGTTCGGAAGTTAAGGCGATATGAAGAATTCGAAAAAGTTCCAAGGGGGCCCCCTTTGATGCAATTGTTTTTTTTAGATTTCGGTTTTTCCGATTGGAGAAATGGATTCTGTGAAAAAAAACAAGCAGTTTGGTATGATCGAAGTTGAAAATCGGTCCATCCGTTTGGAAGTTAAGGCAATCTGAAGAATTCGAAAAAGTTCCAAGGGGGCCCTCTTTGATGCAATTTTTTTTTCAGATTTCGGTTTTTTCGATTGAAGAAATGGATTCAATGAAAAAAAACAAGCAGATTGGTATGATCGAAGTTGAAAATCGGTCCATCCGTTCGGAAGTTAAGGCGATCTGAAGAATTCGGATTTTATGAAAAAAAAACAAGCAGTTTGGTATGATCGAAGTTGAAAATCGGTCCATCCGTTTGGAAGTTAAGGCGATCTGAAGAATTCGAAAAAGTTCCCAGGGGACCCCCTTTGATGCAATTTTTTTTCGATTTCGGTTTTTTCGATTGGAGAAATGGATTCTATGAAAAAAAAAACAAGCAGATTGGTATGATCGAAGTTGAAAATCGTTTCATCCGTTTGGAAGTTAAGGCGATCTGAAGAATTCGAAAAAGTTCCAAGGGGGCCCCCTTTGATGCAATTTTTTTTAGATTTCGGTTTTTTCGATTAGAGAAATGGATTCTATGAAAAAAAAAACAAGCAGATTGGTATGATCGAAGTTGAAAATCGGTCCATCCGTTCGGAAATTAAGGCGATCTGAAGAATTCGAAAATGTTCCAAGAGGACCCCCTTCGATGCAATTTTTTTTTCGATTTCGGTTTTTTCTATTGAAGAAATGGATTCTATGAAAAAACAAGCAAATTGGTATGCGCGAAATTGAAAATCGGTCCATCAGTTCGGAAGTTAAGGCGGTCTGAAGAATTCGAAAAAGTTCCAAGGGGGCCCCATTTGATGCATTTTTTTTTTTTCGATTTCGGTTTTTTCGATTGGAGAAATGGATTCTATGAAAAAAACAAGCAGATTGGTATGATCGAAGTTGAAAATCGGTCAATCCGTTCGGAAGTTAAGGCGATCTGAAGAATTCGAAAAAGTTCCAAGTGGGCCCCCTTTGATGCAATTTTTTTTTCGATTTCGGTTTTTTCGATTGGAGAAATGGATTCTATGAAAAAACAAGCAAATTGGTATGCGCGAAATTGAAAATCGGTCCATCAGTTCGGAAGTTAAGGCGGTCTGAAGAATTCGAAAAAGTTCCAAGGGGACCCCCTTTGATGCAATTCTTTTTCGATTTCGGTTTTTTCGATCGGAGAAATGGATTCTATGAAAAAAAACAAGCAGTTTGGTATGATCGAAGTTGAAAATCGGTCAATCCGTTGGGAAGTTGAGGCGATCTGAAGAATTCGAAAAAGTACCAAGAGGACCCCCTTTGATGCAATTTCTTTTTCGATTTCGGTTTTTTTTATTGAAGAAATGGATTCAATGAAAAAACAAGCAAATTGGTATGCGCGAAATTGAAAATCGGTCCATCCGTTCGGAAGTTAAGGCGGTCTGAAGAATTCGAAAAAATTCCAAGGGGGCCCCCTATGATGCATTTTTTTTTTCGATTTTGGTTTTTTCGATTAGAGAAATGGATTCTATGAAAAAAACAAGCAGATTGGTTTGATCGAAGTTGAAAATCGGTCAATCCGTTCGGAAGTTAAGGCGATCTGAAGAATTCGAAAAAGTTCCAAGGGGGCCCCCTTTGATGCAATTTTTTTTTTAGATTTCGGTTTTTTTGATTGGAGAAATGGATTCTATGAAAAAAAACAAGCAGATTGGTATGATCGAAGTTGAAAATCGGTCCATTCGTTTGGAAGTTAAGGCTATCTGAAAAATTCGAAAAAGTTCCAAGAGGACCCCCTTTGATGCAAATTTTTTTTAGATTTCGGTTTTTTCGATTGGAGAAATGGATTCTATGAAAAGAAAACAAGCAGTTTTGTATGATCGAAGTTGAAAATCGGTCCATCCGTTTGGAAGTTAAGGCGATCTGAAGAATTCGAAAAAGTTCCAAGGGGGCTCCCTTTGATGCAATGTTTTTTTTTAGATTTCGGTTTTTTCGATTGGAGAAATGGATTCTATGAAAAAAAAACAAGCAGATTGGTATGATCGAAGTTGAAAATCGGTTCATCCGTTTGGAAGTTAAGGCGATCTGAAGAATTCGAAAAAGTTCCAAGGGGGCCCCCTTTGATGCAATTTTTTTTTTAGATTTCGGTTTTTTCGATTGGAGAAATGGATTCTATGAAAAAAAACAAGCAGATTGGTATGATCGAAGTTGAAAATCGGTCCATCCGTTTGGAAGTTAAGGCGATCTGAAGAATTCGAAAAAGTTCCAAGGGGACCCCCTTTGGTGCAATTTTTTTTTCAGATTTCGGTTTTTTCGATTGGAGAAATGGATTCTATGAAAAAAAACAAGCAGATTGGTATGATCGAAGTTGAAAATCGGTCCATTCGTTTGGAAGTTAAGGCGATCTGAAGAATTCGAAAAAGTTCCAAGAGGACCCCCTTTGATGCAATTTTTTTTTCGATTTCGGTTTCTTCGATTGGAGTAATGGATTCTATAAAAAAACAAGCAGTTTGGTATGATCGAAGTTGAAAATCGGTCCATCCGTTTGGAAGTTAAGGCGATCTGAAGAATACGAAAAAGTTCCAAGGGGGCCCCCTTTGATGCAATTTTTTTTTCAGATTTCGGTTTTTTCGATTGGAGAAATGGATTCTCTGAAAAAAAACAAGCAGTTTGGTATGATCGAAGTTGAAAATCGGTCCATCCGTTCGGAAGTTAAGGCGATCTGAAGAATTCGAAAAAGTTCCAAGAGGACCCCCTTTGATGCAAATTTTCTTCGATTTTGGTTTTTTCTATTGAAGAAATGGATTCTATGAAAAAGCAAGCAAATTGGTATGCGCGAAATTGAAAATCGGTCCATCCGTTCGGAAGTTAAGGCGGTCTGAAGAATACGAAAAAGTTCCAAGGGGGCCCCCTTTGATGCAAATTTTTTTTTAGATTTCGGTTTTCTCGATTGGAGAAATGGATTCTATGAAAAAAAACAAGCAGATTGGTATGATCGAAGTTGAAAATCGGTCCATCCATTTGGAAGTTAAGGCGATCTGAAGAATTCGAAAAAGTTCCAAGGGGACCCCCTTTGATGCAATTTTTTTTTCGATTTCAGTTTTTTCGATTGGAGAAATGGATTTTATGAAAAAAAAACAAGCAGTTTGGTATGATCGAAGTTGAAAATCGGTCCATCCGTTTGGAAGTTAAGGCGATCTGAAGAATTCGAAAAAGTTCCAAGGGGACCCCCTTTGATGCAATTTTTTTTTCGATTTCAGTTTATTCGATTGGAGAAATGGATTCTATGAAAAAAAAACAAGCAGTTTGGTATGATCGAAGTTGAAAATCGGTCCATCCGTTCGGAAGTTAAGGCGATCTGAAGAATTCGAAAAAGTTCCAAGAGGACCCCCTTTGATGCAATTTTTTTTCGATTTCGGTTTTCCGTTCGGAAGTTAAGGCGGTCTGAAGAATTCGAAAAAGTTCCAAGGGGGCCCCCTTTGATGCATTTTTTTTTTCGATTTCGGTTTTTTCGATTGGAGAAATGTATTCTATGAAAAAAACAAGCAGATTGGTATGATCGAAGTTGAAAATCGGTCCATCCGTTCGGAAGTTAAGGTGATCTGAAGAATTCGAAAAAGTTCCAAGCGGGCCCCCTTTGATGCAATTTTTTTTTAGATTTCGGTTTTTTCGATTGGAGAAATGGATTCTATGAAAAAAAAAAAACAGATTGGTATGATCGAAGTTGAAAATCGGTCCATCCGTTTGGAAGTTAAGGCGATCTGAAGAATTCGAAAAAGTTGCAAGGGGACCCCCTTTGTTGCAATTTTTTTTTCGATTTCGGTTTTTTCGATTGAAGAAATGGTTTCTATGAAAAAAAAACAAGCAGTTTGGTATGATCGAAGTTGAAAATCGGTCCATCCGTTTGGAAGTTAAGGCGATCTGAAGAATTCGAAAAAATTCCAAGGAGGCCCCCTTTGATGCAATGTTTTATTTTAGATTTCGGTTTTTTCGATTGGAGAAATGGATTCTATGAAAAAAAACAAGCAGATTGGTATGATCGAAGTTGAAAATCGGTTCATCCGTTTGGAAGTTAAGGCGATCTGAAGAATTGTGAGGCAGATACGAGGAAATAAAGCACCCGAGAGATCGCCGAACTGAGTCTGACTAAAACACCCGTTGGGGCAGTGAAAAGTACAACGCCTTTTACGACTCCAGGGCCTTCTAGAGTATTGACACCTGTCAATCGAGTAACTCCTGCTCTCAAAAGAGTTTTTGATAGCGCAATAATTCTAGACAGCAGTAATTCCCAACGAGCAAGTGCATGGACGAGCTGACTGTGATGAAGCAGCGCTGCCATTTTTTGGAGGATGAGGCACGTAGGCAGGCAGAAGAAGCACGTAGGCAGGCAGAAGAAGCACGTAGGCAGGCAGAAGAAATCTTAAGGCAGGCAGAAGTGATCCAAAGGCTCGCAGGGGAGCTGCAGAGGTGGCAAGGCGGCGAGGCAGTCCCCGAAGAAGAACGAAATGACGTGGCCGAATTAGTATCCGACAACTCCTCTGACGGGAAGCAGGAAATGCCCGAGGCCGTGGTAGGGCCCGCCGCCGCCCCCGCCGCCGCCCCCACTGCCGCCCCCACTGCCGCCTCCGCTGCCGCAGCCCCTACCGCAGCCCCCACTGCCGCCTCCGCTGCCGCAGCCCCCGCTGCCGCCCCTACTGCCGCCTCCGCTGCCGCAGCCCCCGCTGCCGCCCCCACTGTTGCCAATTATAATAAATAATAATAATTCGAAAAAGTTCCAAGGGGGCCCCCTTTGATGCAATTTTTTTTTCGATTTCGGTTTTTTAGATTGGAGAAATGGATTCTATGAAAAAAAACAAGCAGTTTGGTATGATCGAAGTTGAAAATCGGTCCATCCGTTCGGAAGTTAAGGCGATCTGAAGAATTCGAAAAAGTTCCAAGAGGACCCCCTTTGATGCAATTTTTTTTTTTCGATTTCGGTTTTTTAGATTGGAGAAATGGATTCTATGAAAAAAAACAAGCAGTTTGGTATGATCGAAGTTGAAAATCGGTCCATCCGTTCGGAAGTTAAGGCGATCTGAAGAATTCGAAAAAGTTCCAAGAGGACCCCCTTTGATGCAATTTTTTTTTTTCGATTTCGGTTTTCTCTATCGAAGAAATGGATTCTATGAAAAAACAAGCAAATTGGTATGCGCGAAATTGAAAATCGGTCCATCCGTTCGGAAGTTAAGGCGATCTGAAGAATTCGAAAAAGTTCCAAGGGGACCCCCTTTGATGCAATTTTTTTTCGATTTCGGTTTTTTCGATTGGAGAAATGGATTCTATGAAAAAAAAAACAAGCAGTTTGGTATGATCGAAGTTGAAAATCGGTCAATCCGTTCGGAAGTTGAGGCGATCTGAAGAATTCGAAAAAGTTCCAAGAGGACCCCCTTTGATGCAATTTTTTTTTTCGATTTCGGTTTTTTCTATTGAAGAAATGGATTCAATGAAAAAACAAGCAAATTGGTATGCGCGAAATTGAAAATCGGTCCATCCGTTCGGAAGTTAAGGCGGTCTGAAGAATTCGAAAAAATTCCAAGGGGGCCCCCTTTGATGTATTTTTTTTTTCGATTTCGGTTTTTTTGATTGGAGAAATGGATTCTATGAAAAAAACAAGCAGATTGGGTTGATCGAAGTTGAAAATCGGTCAATCCGTTCGGAAGTTAAGGCGACCTGAAGAATTCGAAAAAGTTCCGAGGGGGCCCTCTTTGATGCAATTGTTTTTTTTTAGATTTCGGTTTTTCCGATTGGAGATATGGATTCTATGAAAAAAAACAAGCAGATTGGTATGATCGAAGTTGAAAATCGGTCCATTCGTTTGGAAGTTAAGGCGATCTGAAGAATTCGAAGAAGTTCCAAGGGGACCCCCTTTGATGCATTTTTTTTTTCGATTTCGGTTTCTTCGATTGGAGAAATGGATTCTTAAAAAAAAAACAAGCAGTTTGGTATGATCGAAGTTGAAAATCGGTCCATCCGTTTGGAAGTTAAGGCGATCTGAAGAATTCGAAAAAGTTCCAAGGGGGCCCCCTTTGATGCAATTTTTTTTCAGATTTCGGTTTTTTCGATTGAAGAAATGGATTCTATAAAAAAAAAACAAGCAGATTGGTATGATCGAAGTTGAAAATCGGTCCATCCGTTTGGAAGTTAAGGCGATCTGAAGAATTCGAAAAAGTTCCAAGGGGACCCCCTTTGATGCAATTTTTTTTTCGATTTCGGTTTTTTCTATTGGAGAAATGGATTCTATGAAAAAAAAACAAGCAGTTTGGTATGATCGAAGTTGAAAATCGGTCCATCCGTTCGGAAGTTAAGGCGATCTGAAGAATTCGAAAAAGTTCCAAGAGGACCCCCTTTGATGCAATTTTTTTTTCGATTTCAGTTTTTTCTATTGAAGAAATGGATTCTATGAAAAAACAAGCAAATTGGTATGGGCGAAATTGAAAATCGGTCCATCCGTTCGGAAGTTAAGGCGGTCTGAAGAATTCGAAAAAGTTTCAAGGGGGCCCCCTTTGATGCATTTTTTTTTTTCGATTTCGGTTTTTCCGATTGGAGAAATGTATTCTATGAAAAAAACAAGCAGATTGGTATGATCGAAGTTGAAAATCGGTCCATCCGTTCGGAAGTTAAGGTGATCTGAAGAATTCGAAAAAGTTCCAAGCGGGCCCCCTTTGATGCAATTTTTTTTTAGATTTCGGTTTTTTCGATTGGAGAAATGGATTCTATGAAAAAAAAACAAGCAGTTTGGTATGATCGAAGTTGAAAATCGGTCCATCCGTTTGGAAGTTAAGGCGATCTGAAGAATTCGAAAAAGTTCCAAGGGGGCCCCCTTTGATGCGATGTTTTTTTTCGATTTCGGTTTTTTCTATTGAAGAAATGGATTCAATGAAAAAACAAGCAAATTGGTATGCGCGAAATTGAAAATCGGTCCATCCGTTCGGAAGTTAAGGCGGTCTGAAGAATTCGAAAAAATTCCAAGGGGGCCCCCTTTGATGCATTTTTTTTTTCGATTTCGGTTTTTTTGATTAGAGAAATGGATTCTATGAAAAAAACAAGCAGATTGGGTTGATCGAAGTTGAAAATCGGTCAATCCGTTCGGAAGTTAAGGCGACCTGAAGAATTCGAAAAAGTTCCGAGGGGGCCCCCTTTGATGCAATTGTGTTTTTTAGATTTCGGTTTTTCCGATTGGAGAAATGGATTCTATGAAAAAAAACAAGCAGATTGGTATGATCGAAGTTGAAAATCGGTCCATTCGTTTGGAAGTTAAGGCGATCTGAAGAATTCGAAGAAGTTCCAAGGGGACCCCCTTTGATGCATTTTTTTTTTCGATTTCGGTTTCTTCGATTGGAGAAATGGATTCTTTAAAAAAAAAACAAGCAGTTTGGTATGATCGAAGTTGAAAATCGGTCCATCCGTTTGGAAGTTAAGGCGATCTGAAGAATTCGAAAAAGTTCCAAGGGGGCCCCCTTTGATGCAATTTTTTTTTCAGATTTCGGTTTTTTCGATTGAAGAAATGGATTCTATAAAAAAAAAACAAGCAGATTGGTATGATCGAAGTTGAAAATCGGTCCATCCGTTTGGAAGTTAAGGCGATCTGAAGAATTCGAAAAAGTTCCAAGGGGACCCCCTTTGATGCAATTTTTTTTTCGATTTCGGTTTTTTCTATTGGAGAAATGGATTCTATGAAAAAAAAACAAGCAGTTTGGTATGATCGAAGTTGAAAATCGGTCCATCCGTTCGGAAGTTAAGGCGATCTGAAGAATTCGAAAAAGTTCCAAGAGGACCCCCTTTGATGCAATTTTTTTTTCGATTTCAGTTTTTTCTATTGAAGAAATGGATTCTATGAAAAAACAAGCAAATTGGTATGGGCGAAATTGAAAATCGGTCCATCCGTTCGGAAGTTAAGGCGGTCTGAAGAATTCGAAAAAGTTTCAAGGGGGCCCCCTTTGATGCATTTTTTTTTTTCGATTTCGGTTTTTCCGATTGGAGAAATGTATTCTATGAAAAAAAAAGCAGATTGGTATGATCGAAGTTGAAAATCGGTCCATCCGTTCGGAAGTTAAGGTGATCTGAAGAATTCGAAAAAGTTCCAAGCGGGCCCCCTTTGATGCAATTTTTTTTTAGATTTCGGTTTTTTCGATTGGAGAAATGGATTCTATGAAAAAAAAACAAGCAGTTTGGTATGATCGAAGTTGAAAATCGGTCCATCCGTTTGGAAGTTAAGGCGATCTGAAGAATTCGAAAAAGTTCCAAGGGGGCCCCCTTTGATGCGATGTTTTTTTTAGATTTCGGTTTTTTCGATCGGAGAAATGGATTCTATGAAAAAAAACAAGCAGATTGGTATGATCGAAGTTGATAATCGGTTCATCCGTTTGGAAGTTAAGGCGATCTGAAGAATTCGAAAAAGTTCCAAGGGGACCCCCTTTGATGCAATTTTTTTTTCGATTTCGGTTTTTTTGATTGGAGAAATGGATTCTATAAAAAAAAACAAGCAGTTTGGTATGATCGAAGTTGAAAATCGGTCCATCCGTTCGGAAGTTAAGGCGATCTGAAGAATTCGAAAGAGTTCCAAGAGGACCCCCTTTGATGCAATTTTTTTTTCGATTTCGGTTTTCCGTTCGGAAGTTAAGGCGGTCTGAAGAATTCGAAAAAGTTCCAAGGGGGCCCCCTTTGATGCATTTTTTTTTTCGATTTCGGTTTTTCCGATTGGAGAAATGTATTCTATGAAAAAAACAAGCAGATTGGTATGATCGAAGTTGAAAATCGGTCCATCCGTTCGGAAGTTAAGGTGATCTGAAGAATTCGAAAAAGTTCCAAGCGGGCCTCCTTTGATGCAATTTATTTTTTAGATTTCGGTTTTTTCGATTGGAGAAATGGATTCTATGAAAAAAAAACAAGCAGTTTGGTATGATCGAAGTTGAAAATCGGTCCATCCGTTTGGAAGTTAAGGCGATCTGAAGAATTCGAAAAAGTTCCAAGGGGGCCCCCTTTGATGCGATGTTTTTTTTAGATTTCGGTTTTTTCGATTGGAGAAATGGATTCTATGAAAAAAAACAAGCAGATTGGTATGATCGAAGTTGATAATCGGTTCATCCGTTTGGAAGTTAAGGCGATCTGAAGAATTCGAAAAAGTTCCAAGGGGACCCCCTTTGATGCAATTTTTTTTTCGATTTCGGTTTCTTTGATTGGAGAAATGGATTCTATAAAAGAAAACAAGCAGTTTGGTATGATCGAAGTTGAAAATCGGTCCATCCGTTCGGAAGTTAAGGCGATCTGAAGAATTCGAAAGAGTTCCAAGAGGACCCCCTTTGATGCAATTTTTTTTTCGATTTCGGTTTTCCGTTCGGAAGTTAAGGCGGTCTGAAGAATTCGAAAAAGTTCCAAGGGGGCCCCCTTTGATGCATTTTTTTTTCGATTTCGGTTTTTCCGATTGGAGAAATGTATTCTATGAAAAAAACAAGCAGATTGGTATGATCGAAGTTGAAAATCGGTCCATCCGTTCGGAAGTTAAGGTGATCTGAAGAATTCGAAAAAGTTCCAAGCGGGCCTCCTTTGATGCAATTTTTTTTTTAGATTTCGGTTTTTCCGATTGGAGAAATGGATTCTATGAAAAAAAAACAAGCAGTTTGGTATGATCGAAGTTGAAAATCGGTCCATCCGTTTGGAAGTTAAGGCGATCTGAAGAATTCGAAAAAGTTCCAAGGGGGCCCCCTTTGATGCGATGTTTTTTTTAGATTTCGGTTTTTTCGATTGGAGAAATGGATTCTATGAAAAAAAACAAGCAGATTGGTATGATCGAAGTTGAAAATCGGTTCATCCGTTTGGAAGTTAAGGCGATCTGAAGAATTCGAAAAAGTTCCAAGAGGACCCCCTTTGATGCAATTTCTTTTTCGATTTCAGTTTTTTCCCTTGAAGAAATGGATTCTATGAAAAAACAAGCAAATTGGTATGGGCGAAATTGAAAATCGGTCCATCCGTTCGGAAGTTAAGGCGGTCTGAAGAATTCGAAAAAGTTTCAAGGGGGCCCCCTTTGATGCATTTTTTTTTTTCGATTTCGGTTTTTCCGATTGGAGAAATGTATTCTATGAAAAAAACAAGCAGATTGGTATGATCGAAGTTGAAAATCGGTCCATCCGTTCGGAAGTTAAGGTGATCTGAAGAATTCGAAAAAGTTCCAAGCGGGCCCCCTTTGATGCAATTTTTTTTTTAGATTTCGGTTTTTTCGATTGGAGAAATGGATTCTATGAAAAAAAAACAAGCAGTTTGGTATGATCGAAGTTGAAAATCGGTCCATCCGTTTGGAAGTTAAGGCGATCTGAAGAATTCGAAAAAGTTCCAAGGGGGCCCCCTTTGATGCGATGTTTTTTTTAGATTTCGGTTTTTTCGATTGGAGAAATGGATTCTATGAAAAAAAACAAGCAGATTGGTATGATCGAAGTTGAAAATCGGTTCATCCGTTTGGAAGTTAAGGCGATCTGAAGAATTCGAAAAAGTTCCAAGGGGACCCCCTTTGATGCATTTTTTTTTCGATTTCGGTTTCTTCGATTGGAGAAATGGATTCTATAAAAAAAAACAAGCAGTTTGGTATGATCGAAGTTGAAAATCGGTCCATCCGTTTGGAAGTTAAGGCGATCTGAAGAATTCGAAAAAGTTCCAAGAGGACCCCCTTTGATGCAATTTTTTTTCGATTTCGGTTTTTCCGATTGGAGAAATGTATTCTATGAAAAAAACAAGCAGATTGGTATGATCGAAGTTGAAAATCTGTCCATCCGTTCGGAAGTTAAGGTGATCTGAAGAATTCGAAAAAGTTCCAAGCGGGCCCCCTTTGATGCAATTTTTTTTTAGATTTTGGTTTTTTCGATTGGAGAAATGGATTCTATGAAAAAAAAAAAGCAGATTGGTATGATCGAAGTTTTAAATCGGTCCATCCGTTTGGAAGTTAAGGCGATCTGAAGAATTCGAAAAAGTTCCAAGGGGACCCCCTTTGTTGCAATTTTTTTTTCGATTTCGGTTTTTTCGATTGGAGAAATGGTTTCTATGAAAAAAAAACAAGCAGTTTGGTATGATCGAAGTTGAAAATCGGTCCATCCGTTTGGAAGTTAAGGCGATCTGAAGAATTCGAAAAAGTTCCAAGGAGGCCCCCTTTGATGCAATGTTTTTTTTAGATTTCGGTTTTTTCGATTGGGGAAATGGATTCTATGAGAAAAAACAAGCAGATTGGTATGATCGAAGTTGAAAATCGGTCCATCCGTTTGGAAGTTAAGGCGATCTGAAGAATTCGAAAAAGTTCCAAGGGGACCCCCTTTGATGCAATTTTTTTTTCGATTTCGGTTTTTTCGATTGGAGAAATGGATTCTATGAAAAAAAAACAAGCAGTTTGGTATGATCGAAGTTGAAAATCTGTCCATCCGTTCGGAAGTTAAGGCGATCTGAAGAATTCGAAAAAGTTCCAAGAGGACCCCCTTTGATGCAATTTTTTTTTCGATTTCGGTTTTCTCTATTGAAGAAATGGATTCTATGAAAAAAAAACAAGCAGTTGATCCAAGAGGACCCCCTTTGATGCAATTTTTTTTTCGATTTCGGTTTTCTCTATTGAAGAAATGGATTCTATGAAAAAAAAACAAGCAGTTGATCGAAGTTGAAAATCGGTCAATCCGTTCGGAAGTTGAGGCGATCTGAAGAATTTGAAAAAGTTCCAAGAGGACCCCCTTTGATGCAATTTTTTTTTCGATTTCGGTTTTTTCTATTGAAGAAATGGGTTCAATGAAAAAACAAGCAAATTGGTATGCGCGAAATTGAAAATCGGTCCATCCGTTCGGAAGTTAAGGCGGTCTGAAGAATTCGAAAAAATTCCAAGGGGGCCCCCTTTGATGCATTTTTTTTTCGATTTCGGTTTTTTTGATTAGAGAAATGGATTCTATGAAAAAAACAAGCAGATTGGTTTGATCGAAGTTGAAAATCGGTCAATCCGTTCGGAAGTTAAGGCGATCTGAAGAATTCGAAAAAGTTCCAAGAGGGCCCCCTTTGATGCAATTGTTTTTTTTAGATTTCGGTTTTTCCGATTGGCGAAATGGATTCTATAAAAAAAACAAGCAGTTTGGTATGATCGAAGTTGAAAATCG
This sequence comes from Chrysomela aeneicollis, assembly GCA_029955515.1. Lineage (NCBI taxonomy): Eukaryota > Metazoa > Arthropoda > Insecta > Coleoptera > Chrysomelidae > Chrysomela > Chrysomela aeneicollis. The sequence goes on along the minus strand of JARUHQ010000041.1, from coordinate 442,009 downwards.
GTCCATCCGTTTGGAAGTTAAGGCGATCTGAAGAATTCGAAAAAGTTCCAAGGGGACCCCCTTTGATGCAATTTTTTTTTCAGATTTCGGTTTTTTCGATTGAAGAAATGGATTCTATAAAAAAAAACAAGCAGATTGGTATGATCGAAGTTGAAAATCGGTCCATCCGTTTGGAAGTTAAGGCGATCTGAAGAATTCGAAAAAGTTCCAAGGGGACCCCCTTTGATGCAATTTTTTTTTCGATTTCGGTTTTTTCGATTGGAGAAATGGATTCTATGAAAAAAAACAAGCAGTTTGGTATGATCGAAGTTGAAAATCGGTCCATCCGTTCGGAAGTTAAGGCGATCTGAAGAATTCGAAAAAGTTCCAAGAGGACCCCCTTTGATGCAAATTTTTTTTCGATTTCGGTTTTTTCTATTGAAGAAATGGATTCTATGAAAAAACAAGCAAATTGGTATGGGCGAAATTGAAAATCGGTCCATCCGTTCGGAAGTTGAGGCGGTCTGAAGAATTCGAAAAAGTTCCAAGGGGACCCCCTTTGATGCAATTTTTTTTTCGATTTCGGTTTTTTCGATTGGAGAAATGGATTCTATGAAAAAAAACAAGCAGTTTGGTATGATCGAAGTTGAAAATCGGTCCATCCGTTCGGAAGTTAAGGCGATCTGAAGAATTCGAAAAAGTTCCAAGAGGACCCCCTTTCATGCAATTTTTTTTTCGATTTCGGTTTTCCCTATTGAAGAAATGGATTCTATGAAAAAACAAGCAAATTAGTATGCGCGAAATTGAAAATCGGTCCATCCGTTCGGAAGTTAAGGCGATCTGAAGAATTCGAAAAAGTTCCAAGGCGGCCCCCTTTGATGCAATTTTTTTTTAGATTGCGGTTTTTTCGATTGGAGAAATGGATTCTATGAAAAAAACAAGCAGATTGGTATGATCGTAGTTGAAAATCGGTCAATCCGTTCGGAAGTTGAGGCGATCTGAAGAATTCGAAAAAGTTCCAAGAGGACCCCCTTTGATGCAATTTTTTTTTTCGATTTCGGTTTTTTCTATTGAAGAAATGGATTCAATGAAAAAACAAGCAAATTGGTATGCGCGAAATTGAAAATCGGTCCATCCGTTCGGAAGTTAAGGCGGTCTGAAGAATTCGAAAAAATTCCAAGGGGGCCCCCTTTGATGCATTTTTTTTTTCGATTTCGGTTTTTTTGATTAGAGAAATGGATTCTATGAAAAAAACAAGCAGATTGGTTTGATCGAAGTTGAAAATCGGTCAATCCGTTCGGAAGTTAAGGCGATCTGAAGAATTCGAAAAAGTTCCAAGGGGGCCCCCTTTGATGCAATTGTTTTTTTTAGATTTCGGTTTTTCTGATTGGAGAAATGGATTCTATGAAAAAAACAAGCAGATTGGTATGATCGAAGTTGAAAATCGGTCCATTCGTTTGGAAGTTAAGGCGATCTGAAGAATTCGAAAAAGTTCCAAGGGGACCCCCTTTGATGCATTTTTTTTTCGATTTCGGTTTCTTCGATTGGAGAAATGGATTCTTAAAAAAAAAACAAGCAGTTTGGTATGATCGAAGTTGAAAATCGGTCCATCCGTTTGGAAGTTAAGGCGATCTGAAGAATTCGAAAAAGTTCCAAGGGGGCCCCCTTTGATGCAATTTTTTTTTTCAGATTTCGGTTTTTTCGATTGAAGAAATGGATTCTATAAAAAAAAAACAAGCAGATTGGTATAATCGAAGTTGAAAATCGGTCCATCCGTTTGGAAGTTAAGGCGATCTGAAGAATTCGAAAAAGTTCCAAGGGGACCCCCTTTGATGCAATTTTTTTTTCGATTTCGGTTTTTTCGATTGTAGAAATGGATTCTATGAAAAAAACAAGCAGTTTGGTATGATCGAAGTTGAAAATCGGTCTATCCGTTCGGAAGTTAAGGCGATCTGAAGAATTCGAAAAAGTTCCAAGAGGACCCCCTTTGATGCAAATTTTTTTTCGATTTCGGTTTTTTCTATTGAAGAAATGGATTCTATGAAAAAACAAGCAAATTGGTATGGGCGAAATTGAAAATCGGTCCATCCGTTCGGAAGTTAAGGCGGTCTGAAGAATTCGAAAAAGTTCCAAGGGGGCCTCCTTTGATGCATTTTTCATTTCGATTTTGGTTTTTTCGATTGGAGAAATGGATTCTATGAAAAAAACAAGCAGATTGGTATGATCGAAGTTGAAAATCGGTCCATCCGTTCGGAAGTTGAGGCGATCTGAAGAATACGAAAAAGTTTCAAGGGGCCCCCCTTTGATGCAATTTTTTTTTAGATTTCGGTTTTCTCGATTGGAGAAATGGATTCTATGAAAAAAAACAAGCAGATTGGTATGATCGAAGTTGAAATTCGGTCCATCCGTTTGGAAGTTAAGGCGATCTGAAGAATTCGAAAAAGTTCCAAGGGGACCCCCTTTGATGCAATTTTCTTTTCGATTTCGGTTTTTTTGAATGGAGAAATGGATTCTTTGAAAAAAAACAAGCAGTTTGGTATGATCGAAGTTGAAAATCGGTCCATCCGTTCGGAAGTTAAGGCGATCTGAAGAATTCGAAAAAGTTCCAAGAGGACCCCCTTTGATGCAATTTTTTTTTCGATTTCGGTTTTCCGTTCGGATGTTGAGGCGGTCTGGAGAATTCGAAAAAGTTCCAAGGGGGCCCCCTTTGATGCATTTTTTTTTTCGATTTCGGTTTTTCCGATTGGAGAAATGTATTCTATGAAAAAAACAAGCAGATTGGTATGATCGAAGTTGAAAATCGGTCCATCCGTTCGGAAGTTAAGGTGATCTGAAGAATTCGAAAAAGTTCCAAGGGGACCCCCTTTGATGCAATTTTTTTTTTTTCGATTTCGGTTTTTTCGATTGGAGAAATGGATTTTATGAAAAAAAAACAAGCAGTTTGGTATGATCGAAGTTGAAAATCGGTCCATCCGTTTGGAAGTTAAGGCGATCTGAAGAATTCGAAAAAGTTCCCTGGGGACCCCCTTTGATGCAATTTTTCTTTCGATTTCGGTTTTTTCGATTGGAGAAATGGATTCTATGAAAAAAAAACAAGCAGATTGGTATGATCGAAGTTGAAAATCGTTTCATCCGTTTGGAAGTTAAGGCGATCTGAAGAATTCGAAAAAGTTCCAAGGGGGCCCCCTTTGATGCGATGTTTTTTTTTAGATTTCGGTTTTTTCGATTGGAGAAATGGATTCTATGAAAAAAACAAGCAGATTGGTATGATCGAAGTTGAAAATCGGTTCATCCGTTTGGAAGTTAAGGCGATCTGAAGAATTCGAGAAAGTTTCAAGGGGGCCCCCTTTGATGCAATTTTTTTTTTAGATTTCGGTTTTTTCGATTGGAGAAATGGATTCTATGAAAAAAAAAAGCAGATTGGTATGATCGAAGTTGAAAATCGGTCCATCCGTTTGGAAGTTAAGGCGATCTGAAGAATTCGAAAAAGTTCCTAGGGGACCCCCTTTGATGCATTTTTTTTTCGATTTCGGTTTTTTTGATTGAAGAAATGGATTCTATGAAAAAAAACAAGCAGTTTGGTATGATCGAAGTTGAAAATCGGTCCATCCGTTTGGAAGTTAAGGCGATCTGAAGAATTCGAAAAAGTTCCTAGGGGACCCCCTTTGATGCAATTTTTTTTCGATTTCGGTTTTTTTGATTGGAGAAATGGATTCTATGAAAAAAAACAAGCAGTTTGGTATGATCGAAGTTGAAAATCGGTCCATCCGATCGGAAGTTAAGGCGGTCTGAAGAATTCGAAAAAGTTCCAAGAGGACCCCCTTTGATGAAATTTTTTTTTCGATTTCGGTTTTCTCTATTGAAGAAATGGATTCTATGAAAAAACAAGCAAATTGGTATGCGCGAAATTGAAAATCGGTCCATCCGTTCGGAAGTTAAGGCGGTCTGAAGAATTCGAAAAAGTTCCAACGGGGCCCCCTTTGATGCATTTTTTTTTCGATTTCGGTTTTTTCGATTGAAGAAATGGATTCTATGAAAAAAACAAGCAGATTGGTATGATCGAAGTTGAAAATCGGTCCATCCGTTCGGAAGTTAAGGCGATCTGAAGAATTCGAAAAAGTTCCAAGGATGCCCCATTTGATGCAATTTTTGTTTAGATTTCGGTTTTTTCGATTGGAGAAATGGATTCTATGAAAAAAAACAAGCAGATTGTTATGATCGAAGTTGAAAATCGGTCCATCCGTTTGGAAGTTAAGGCGATCTGTAGAATTCGAAAAAGTTCCAAGGGGACCCCCTTTGATGCAATTTTTTTTTCGATTTCGGTTTTTTCGATTTAGAGAATTGGATTCTATAAAAAAAAACAAGCAGTTTGGTATGATCGAAGTTGAAAATCAGTCCATCCGTTTGGAAGTTAAGGCGATCTGAAGAATTCGAAAAAGTTCCAAGGGGACCCCCTTTGATGCAATTTAATTTTCGATTTCGGTTTTTTCGATTGGAGAAATGGATTCTATGAAAAAAAAACAAGCAGTTTGGTATGATCGAAGTTGAAATTCGGTCCATCCGTTCGGAAGTTAAGGCGATCTGAAGAAATCGAAAAAGTTCCAAGAGGAACCACTTTGATGCAATTTATTTTTTCGATTTCGGTTTTTTCTATTGAAGAAATGGATTTTATGAAAAAACAAGCGAATTGGTATGCCCGAAATTGAAAATCGGTCCATCCGTTCGGAAGTTAAGAAGAATTCGAAAAAGTTCCAAGGGGGCCCCATTTGATGCATTTTTTCGGTTTTTTCGATTGGAGAAATGGATTCTATGAAAAAAAATAAGCAGATTGGTACGATCGAAGTTGAAAATCGGTACATCCGTTTGGAAGTTAAGGCGATCTGAAGAATTCGAAAAAGTTCCAAGGGGACCCCCTTTGATGCAATTTTTTTTTCGATTTCGGTTTTTTCGATTGGAGAAATGGATTCTATGAAAAAAAACAAGCAGTTTGGTATGATGGAAGTTGAAAATCGGTCCATCCGTTCGGAAGTTAAGGCGATCTGAAGAATTCGAAAAAGTTCCAAGAGGACCATCTTTGATGCAATTTTTTTTTTCGGTTTTCTCCATTGAAGGAATGGATTCTATGAAAAAACAAGCAAATTGGTATGCGCGAAATTGAAAATCGGTCCATCCGTTCGGAAGTTAAGGCGATCTGAAGAATTCGAAAAAGTTTCAAGGGGACCCCCTTTGATGCAATTTTTTTTCGATTTCGGTTTTTTTGATTGGAGAAATGGATTCTATGAAAAAAAACAAGCAGTTTGGTATGATCGAAGTTGAAAATCGGTCAATCCGTTCGGAAGTTGAGGCGATCTGAAGAATTCGAAAAAGTTCCAAGAGGACACCCTTTGATGCAATTTTTTTTTAGATTTCGGTTTTTTCCATTGAAGAAATGGATTCAATGAAAAAACAAGCAAATTGGTATGCGCGAAATTGAAAATCGGTCCATCCGTTCGGAAGTTAAGGCGGTCTGAAGAATTCGAAAAAATTTCAAGGGGGCCCCCTTTGAAGCATTTTTTTTTTTTCGATTTCGGTTTTTTTGATTAGAGAAATGGATTCTATGAAAAAAACAAGCAGATTGGTTTGATCGAAGTTGAAAATCGGTCAATCCGTTCGGAAGTTAAGGCGATCTGAAGAATTCGAAAAAGTTCCAAGGGGGCCCCCTTTGATGCAATTGTTTTTTTAAGATTTCGGTTTTTCCGATTGGAGAAATGGATTATATGAAAAAAAACAAGCAGATTGGTATGATCGAAGTTGAAAATCGGTCCATTCGTTTGGAAGTTAAGGCGATCTGAAGAATTCGAAAAAGTTCCAAGGGGACCCCCTTTGATGCATTTTTTTTTTCTTGATTTCGGTTTCTTCGATTGGAGAAATGGATTCTATAAAAAAAACAAGCAGTTTGGTATGATCGAAGTTGAAAATCGGTCCAACCGTTTGGAAGTTTAGGCGATCTGAAGAATTCGAAAAAGTTCCAAGGGGGCCCCCTTTGATGCAATTTTTTTTTCGGATTTCGGTTTTTTCGATTGAAGAAATGGATTCTATAAAAAAAAACAAGCAGATTGGTATGATCGAAGTTGAAAATCGGTCCATCCGTTTGGAAGTTAAGGCGATCTTAAGAATTCGAAAAAGTTCCAAGGGGACCCCCTTTGATGCAATTTTTTTTTTCGATTTCGGTTTTTTCGATTGGAGAAATGGATTCTATGAAAAAAAACAAGCAGTATGGTATGATCGAAGTTGAAAATCGGTCCATCCGTTCGGAAGTTAAGGCGATCTGAAGGATTCGGATTCTATGAAAAAAAAACAAGCAGATTGGTATGATCGAAGTTGAAAATCGGTCCATCCGTTCGGAAGTTAAGGCGATCTGAAGAATTCGAAAAAGTTCCAAGAGGACCCCCTTCGATGCAATTTTTTTTTCGATTTCGGTTTTTTCTATTGAAGAAATGGATTCTATGAAAAAACAAGCAAATTGGTATGCGCGAAATTGAAAATCGGTCCATCAGTTCGGAAGTTAAGGCGGTCTGAAGAATTCGAAAAAGTTCCAAGGGGGCCCCCTTTGATGCATTTTTTTTTCGATTTCGGTTTTTTCGATTGGAGAAATGGATTCTATGAAAAAAACAAGCAGATTGGTATGATCGAAGTTGAAAATCGGTCAATCCGTTCGGAAGTTAAGGCGATCTGAAGAATTCGAAAAAGTTCCAAGGGGGCCCCCTTTGATGCAATTTTTTTTTTAGATTTCGGTTTTTTCGATTGAAGAAATGGATTCTATGAAAAAAAATCAAGCAGATTGGTATGATCGAAGTTGAAAATCGGTCCATCCGTTTGGAAGTTAAGGCGATCTGAAGAATTCGAAAAAGTTCCAAGGGGACCCCCTTTGATGCAATTTTTTTTTTAGATTTCGGTTTTTTCGATTGGAGAAATGGATTTTATGAAAAAAAAACAAGCAGTTTGGTATGATCGAAGTTGAAAATCGGTCCATCCGTTTGGAAGTTAAGGCGATCTGAAGAATTCGAAAAAGTTCCAGGGGGGCCCCCTTTGATGCAATGTTTTTTTTTAAATTTCGGTTTTTTCGATTGGAGAAATGGATTCTATGAAAAAAAAACAAGCAGATTGGTATGATCGAAGTTGAAAATCGGTTCATCCGTTTGGAAGTTAAGGCGATCTGAAGAATTCGAAAAAGTTCCAAGGGGGCCCCCTTTGATGCAATTTTTTTTTTAGATTTCGGTTTTTTCGATTGGAGAAATGGATTCTATAAAAAAAACAAGCAGATTGGTATGATCGAAGTTGAAAATCGGTCCATCCGTTTGGAAGTTAAGGCGATCTGAAGAATTCGAAAAAGTTCCAAGGGGACCCCCTTTGGTGCAATTTTTTTTTCGATTTCGGTTTTTTCGATTGGAGAAATGGATTCTATGAAAAAACGAGCAAATTGGTATGCGCGAAATTGAAAATCGGTCCATCAGTTCGGAAGTTAAGGCGGTCTGAAGAATTCGAAAAAGTTCCAAGGGGGCCCCCTTTGATGCAATTTTTTTTTCGATTTCGGTTTTTTCGATTGGAGAAATGGATTCTATGAAAAAACAAGCAGATTGGTATGATCGAAGTTGAAAATCGGTTCATCCGTTTGGAAGTTAAGGCGATCTGAAGAATTCGAAAAAGTTCCAAGGGGGCCCCCTTTGATGCAATGTTTTTTTCAGATTTCGATTTTTTCGATTGGAGAAATGGATTCTATGAAAAAAGCGGGGAGCCACTCGAAGTGGTAAAAAAATTTCCTATTTAGGAATTGAATATTCGTCATCTGCACTTTTTCTAGAAATGTCCAAATCCACATCAGCGAAAGCTAATCAAGCTATTGGTTCAGTTATGAATTTAATGAGTCACTCAAAGATGAACAGCTGGGAATCGCGCATAAAATTATATGACTCTATTGTACTTTCCTCTTTATCTTACGGTATAGGCCTTTGGGGATTACGGTACGAACACATAATTGAACGCACCCAGGTTGGTTTTTTTAAAAGATTACTATGCTTAGCGAAAACCACCCCCGACTACGTAATACGTCTTGAAGCCTCCGTCAGTAAAATAAGTTTTACAATTTTAAAATCAGCCATTTCTTGGATCAATCATATGAAAACTTTAGATAGCTCCAGATTACCAAAAATATGTTTTCAAAGACTCATCGCTCTAGATAACGTTGACCCTAAATATAACTGGAGTCTGCAAGTTAAAGAGTACTTTGCAATGGCAGGGCAAGTAGATAAATGGCAAGATTTTTTGAACTTTACCTCTAAACAATTGACCGAATCCATATTAACCGCTTTCAAAGACAAACTTTGAGTAAGGACTTGCGCAGATTAAGTTTATCCACATATCCCTTGATTTACCAAAAACTCTCCCTACGAGTGAATACACAGAACTATTTAACTGCTTCACTTCCAATACATATTGTAAAGATTTTAGCACAGCTCAGGACATGCAACAATAAATCTTTGAAGTTTACATTCAGTGGTTCGATTTATTTTATAAACACTGAAGAACTTTGCACGATATGTAATATGGAAAGAAACGAGTCATTAGTTCATATACTATTCGAGTGTCCTATATACGAAGGTATACGGGCCTCAAATATCTTTTTAGATATAAGAAACCTGAACGATTTAATATACGTTTTGAATTATGGTCCGCTTATCTCTCTGAAACATCTGGTTTTCGCGATAATGAACATGCTTAAATTAAGATCATTTATAATCAACGAATAATACTAAAAGTCTCTGATAGTTGCTTAATATATGTTTTGCTGTGCCTACTAGATTTGGTTTGTATTTCCTATCTTTAATTTGATTTTTTTTTCTCTTCTCAATTTTACATTTGTTATATCTATGTATTTTCTATCACTTGAAAAAACTGTTTTTTGCGCTGTGCGTGTGATGAATCACCATGTAACACTACTGTGAAATTTGCTCAAGCTCAAACCCTTGTAATAAGAATTGTAATTCTTTTATATACAATAAAGTATCTATCTATCTATCTATCTATCTATCTATGAAAAAAAACAAGCAGATTGGTATGATTGAAGTTGAAAATCGGTTCATCCGTTTGGAAGTTAAGGCGATCTGAAGAATTCGAAAAAGTTCCAAGGGGGCCCCCTTTGATGCAATTTTTGTTTTAGGTTTCGGTTTTTTCGATTGGAGAAATGAATTCTATGAAAAAAAACAAGCAGATTGGTATGATCGAAGTTGAAAATCGGTCCATCTGTTTGGAAGTTAAGGCGATCTGAAGAATTCGAAAAAGTTCCAAGGGGACCCCCTTTGATGCAATTTTTTTTTTTCGATTTCGGTTTTTTTGATTGGAGAAATGGATTCTATGAAAAAAACAAGCAGTTTGGTATGATCGAAGTTGAAAATCGGTCCATCCGCTCGGAAGTTAAGGCGATCTGAAGAATTCGAAAAAGTTCCTTTGATGCAATTTTTTTTTCGATTTCGGTTTTCCGTTCGGAAGTTAAGGCGGTCTGAAGAATTCGAAAAAGTTCCAAGGGGGCCCCCTTTGATGCATTTTTTTTTTCGATTTCGGTTTTTCCGATTGGAGAAATGTATTCTATGAAAAAAACAAGCAGATTGGTATGATCGAAGTTGAAAATCGGTCCATCCGTTCGGACGATAAGGTGATCTGAAGAATTCGAAAAAGTTTCAAGCGGGCCCCCTTTGATGCAATTTTTTTTTAGATTTCGGTTTTTTCGATTGGAGAAATGGATTCTATGAAAAAAAAAAGCAGATTGGTATGATCGAAGTTGAAAATCGGTCCATCCGTTTGGAAGTTAAGGCGATCTGAAGAATTCGAAAAAGTTCCAAGAGGACCCCTTTGATGCAATTTTTTTTTCGATTTCGGTTTTTCCGATTGGAGAAATGTATTCTATGAAAAAAAAAAGCAGATTGGTATGATCGAAGTTGAAAATCGGTTCATCCGTTTGAAAGTTAAGGCGATCTGAAGAATTCGAAAAAGTTCCAAGGGGGCCCCCTTTGATGCAATTTATTTTAAGATTTCGGTTTTTTCGATTGGAGAAATGGATTCTATAAAAAAAACAAGCAGATTGGTATGATCGAAGTTGAAAATTGGTCCATCCGTTTGGAAGTTGAGGCGATCTGAAGAATTCGAAAAAGTTCCAAGGGGATCCCCATTGATGCAATTTTTTTTTTCGATTTCGGTTTTTTCGATTGGAGAAATGGATTCTATGAAAATACAAGCAAATTGGTATGCGCGAAATTGAAAATCGGTCCATCAGTTCGGAAGTTAAGGCGGTCTGAAGAATTCGAAAAAGTTCCAAGGGGGCCCCCTTTGATGCAATTTTTTTTTCGATTTCGGTTTTTTCGATTGGAGAAATGGATTCTATGAAAAAAACAAGCAGATTGGTATGATCGAAGTTGAAAATCGGTTCATCCGTTTGGAAGTTAAGGCGATCTGAAGAATTCGAAAAAGTTCCAAGAGGGCCCCCTTTGATGCAATTTTTTTTTAGATTTCGGTTTTTTCGATTGGAGAAATGGATTCTATGAAAAAAAACAAGCAGATTGGTATGATCGAAGTTGAAAATCGGTCCATCCGTTTGGAAGTTAAGGCGATCTGAAGAATTCGAAAAAGTTCCCAGGGGACCCCCTTTGATGCAATTTTTTTTTCGATTTCGGTTTTTTTGATTGGAGAAATGGATTCTATGAAAAAAAAACAACCAGATTGGTATGATCGAAGTTGAAAATCGGTCCATCCGTTTGGATGTTAAGGCGATCTGAAGAATTCGAAAAAGTTCCAAGGGGGCCCCCTTTGATGCAATTTTTTTTTCAGATTCCGGTTTTTTCGATTGGAGAAATGGATTCTATGAAAAAAAACAAGCAGATTGGTATGATCGAAGTTGAAAATCGGTCCATCCGTTTGGATGTTAAGGCGATCTGAAGAATTCGAAAAAGTTCCAAGGGGACCCCCTTTGATGCAATTTTTTTTTCGATTTCGGTTTTTTCGATTGGAGAAATGGATTCTATGAAAAAAAACAAGCAGTTTGGTATGATCAAAGTTGAAAATCGGTCCATCCGTTCGGAAGTTAAGGCGATCTGAAGAATTCGAAAAAGTTCCAAGAGGACCCCCTTTGATGCAATTTTTTTTTTAGATTTCGGTTTTTTCGATTGGAGAAATGGATTCTATGAAAAAAAACAAGCAGATTGGTATGATCGAAGTTGAAATTCGGTTCATCCGTTTGGAAGTTAAGGCGATCTGAAGAATTCGAAAAAGTTCCCAGGGGACCCCCTTTGATGCATATTTTTTTTAGATTTCGGTTTTTTCGATTGGAGAAATGGATTCTATGAAAAAAAAACAAGCAGATTGGTATGATCGAAGTTGAAAATCGGTCCATCCGTTTGGAAGTTAAGACGATCTGAAGAATTCGAAAAAGTTCCAAGGGGACCCCCTTTGATGCAATTTTTTTTTCGATTTCGGTTTTTTCGATTGGAGAAATGGATTCTATAAAAAAAACAAGCAGATTGGTATGATCGAAGTTGAAAATCGGTCCATCCGTTTGGAAGTTAAGGCGATCTGAAGAATTCGAAAAAGTTCCAAGGGGACCCCCTTTGGTGCAATTTTTTTTTTCGATTTCGGTTTTTTCGATTGGAGAAATGGATTCTATGAAAAAACGAGCAAATTGGTATGCGCGAAATTGAAAATCGGTCCATCAGTTCGGAAGTTAAGGCGGTCTGAAGAATTCGAAAAAGTTCCAAGGGGGCCCCCTTTGATGCAATTTTTTTTTCGATTTCGGTTTTTCCGATTGGAGAAATGGATTCTATGAAAAAAACAAGCAGATTGGTATGATCGAAGTTGAAAATCGGTTCATCCGTTTGGAAGTTAAGGCGATCTGAAGAATTCGAAAAAGTTCCAAGGGGGCCCCCTTTGATGCAATGTTTTTTTCAGATTTCGGTTTTTTCCATTGGAGAAATGGATTCTATGAAAAAAAACAAGCAGATTGGTATGATTGAAGTTGAAAATCGGTTCATCCGTTTGGAAGTTAAGGCGATCTGAAGAATTCGAAAAAGTTCCAAGGGGGCCCCCTTTGATGCAATTTTTGTTTTAGATTTCGGTTTTTTCGATTGGAGAAATGAATTCTATGAAAAAAAAACAAGCAGATTGGTATGATCGAAGTTGAAAATCGGTCCATCTGTTTGGAAGTTAAGGCGATCTGAAGAATTCGAAAAAGTTCCAAGGGGACCCCCTTTGATGCATTTTTTTTTCGATTTCGGTTTTTTTGATTGGAGAAATGGATTCTATGAAAAAAACAAGCAGTTTGGTATGATCGAAGTTGAAAATCGGTCCATCCGCTCGGAAGTTAAGGCGATCTGAAGAATTCGAAAAAGTTCCTTTGATGCAATTTTTTTTTCGATTTCGGTTTTCCGTTCGGAAGTTAAGGCGGTCTGAAGAATTCGAAAAAGTTCCAAGGGGACCCCCTTTGATGCATTTTTTTTTTCGATTTCGGTTTTTTTGATTGGAGAAATGGATTCTATGAAAAAAACAAGCAGTTTGGTATGATCGAAGTTGAAAATCGGTCCATCCGCTCGGAAGTTAAGGCGATCTGAAGAATTCGAAAAAGTTCCTTTGATGCAATTTTTTTTTCGATTTCGGTTTTCCGTTCGGAAGTTAAGGCGGTCTGAAGAATTCGAAAAAGTTCCAAGGGGGCCCCCTTTGATGCATTTTTTTTTTCGATTTCGGTTTTTCCGATTGAAAAAAATGAAAAAAACAAGCAGATTGGTATGATCGAAGTTGAAAATCGGTCCATCCGTTCGGACGTTAAGGTGATCTGAAGAATTCGAAAAAGTTCCAAGCGGGCCCCCTTTGATGCAATTTTTTTTTTAGATTTCGGTTTTTTCGATTGGAGAAATGGATTCTATGAAAAAAAAAAGCAGATTGGTATGATCGAAGTTGAAAATCGGTCCATCCGTTTGGAAGTTAAGGCGATCTGAAGAATTCGAAAAAGTTCCAAGAGGACCCCCTTTGATGCAATTTTTTTTTCGATTTCGGTTTTTCCGATTGGAGAAATGTATTCTATGAAAAAAAAAAGCAGATTGGTATGATCGAAGTTGAAAATTGGTCCATCCGTTTGGAAGTTGAAGCGATCTGAAGAATTCGAAAAAGTTCCAAGGGGGCCCCCTTTGATGCATTTTTTTTTTCGATTTCGGTTTTTTCGATTGGAGAAATGGATTCTATGAAAATACAAGCAAATTGGTATGCGCGAAATTGAAAATCGGTCCATCAGTTCGGAAGTTAAGGCGGTCTGAAGAATTCGAAAAAGTTCCAAGGGGGCCCCCTTTGATGCAATTTTTTTTTCGATTTCGGTTTTTTCGATTGGAGAAATGGATTCTATGAAAAAAACAAGCAGATTGGTATGATCGAAGTTGAAAATCGGTTCATCCGTTTGGAAGTTAAGGCGATCTGAAGAATTCGAAAAAGTTCCAAGAGGGCCCCCTTTGATGCAATTTTTTTTAGATTTCGGTTTGTTCGATTGGAGAAATGGATTCTATGAAAAAAAAAAGCAGATTGGTATGATCGAAGTTGAAAATCGGTCCATCCGTTTGGAAGTTAAGGCGATCTGAAGAATTCGAAAAAGATCCAAGGGGACCCCCTTTGATGCAAATTTTTTTTCGATTTCGGTTTTTTCGATTGGAGAAATGGATTCTATGAAAAAAAACAAGCAGTTTGATATGATCAAAGTTGAAAATCGGTCCATCCGTTCGGAAGTTAAGGCGATCTGAAGAATTCGAAAAAGTTCCAAGGGGACCCCCTTTGATGCAATTTTTCTTTAGATTTCGGTTTTTTCGATTGGAGAAATGGATTCTATGAAAAAAAACAAGCAGATTGGTATGATCGAAGTTGAAAATCGGTCCATCCGTTTGGAAGTTAAGACGATCTGAAGAATTCGAGAAAGTTCCAAGGGGACCCCCTTTGATGCAATTTTTTTTTTTCGATTTCGGTTTTTTCGATTGGAGAAATGGATTCTATGAAAAAAAACAAGCAGTTTGGTATGATCGAAGTTGAAAATCGGTCCATCCGTTAGGAAGTTAAGGCGATCTGAAGAATTCGAAAAAGTTCCAAGGGGACCCCCTTTGATGCATTTTTTTTTTCGATTTCGGTTTCTTCGATTGGAGAAATGGATTCTATAAAAAAACAAGCAGTTTGGTATGATCGAAGTTGAAAATCGGTCCAACCGTTTGGAAGTTTAGGCGATCTGAAGAATTCGAAAAAGTTCCAAGGGGGCCCCCTTTGATGCAATTTTTTTTTCGGATTTCGGTTTTTTCGATTGAAGAAATGGATTCTATAAAAAAAAAACAAGCAGATTGGTATGATCGAAGTTGAAAATTGGTCCATCCGTTTGGAAGTTAAGGCGATCTGAAGAATTCGAAAAAGTTCCAAGGGGACCCCCTTTGATGCAATTCTTTTTTTCGATTTCGGTTTTTTCGATTGGAGAAATGGATTCTATGAAAAAAAACAAGCAGTTTGGTATGATCGAAGTTGAAAATCGGTCCATCCGTTAGGAAGTTAAGGCGATCTGAAGAATTCGAAAAAGTTCCAAGGGGACCCCCTTTGATGCAATGTTTTTTTTAGATTTCGGTTTTTTCGATTGGAGAAATGGATTCTATGAAAAAACAAGCAAATTGGTATGCGCGAAATTGAAAATCGGTCCATCAGTTCGGAAGTTAAGGCGGTCTGAAGAATTCGAAAAAGTTCCAAGGGGGCCCCCTTTGATGCAATTTTTTTTTCGATTTCGGTTTTTTCGTTTGGAGAAGTGGATTCTATGAAAAAAACAAGCAGATTGGTATGATCGAAGTTGAAAATCGGTTCATCCGTTTGGAAGTTAAGGCGATCTGAAGAATTCGAAAAAAAGTTCCAAGGGGGCCCCCTTTGATGCAATATTTTTTTCAGATTTCGGTTTTTTCGATTGGAGAAATGGATTCTATGAAAAAAAAAACAAGCAGATTGGTATGATCGAAGTTGAAAATCGGTTCATCCGTTTGGAAGTTAAGGCGATCTGAAGAATTCGAAAAAGTTCCAAGGGGGCTCCCTTTGATGCAATTTTTTTTCAGATTTCGGTTTGTTCGATTGGAGAAATGGATTCTATGAAAAAAAAAAGCAGATTGGTATGATCGAAGTTGAAAATCGGTCCATCCGTTTGGAAGTTAAGGCGATCTGAAGAATTCGAAAAAGTTCCAAGGGGACCCCCTTTGATGCAATTTTTTTTTCGATTTCGTTTTTTTCGATTGGAGAAATGGATTCTATAAAAAAAAACAAGCAGTTTGATATGATCAAAGTTGAAAATCGGTCCATCCGTTCGGAAGTTAAGGCGATCTGAAGAATTCGAAAAAGTTCCAAGAGGACCCCCTTTGATGCAATTTTTTTTTTCGATTTCGGTTTTTCCGATTGGAGAAATGTATTCTATGAAAAAAAAAAGCAGATTGGTATGATCGAAGTTGAAAATCGGTTCATCCGTTTGGAAGTTAAGGCGATCTGAAGAATTCGAAAAAGTTCCAAGGGGGCCCCCTTTGATGCAATTTTTTTTTTAGATTTCGGTTTTTTCGATTGGAGAAATGGATTCTATGAAAAAAAAAACCAGCAGATTGGTATGATCGAAGTTGAAAATCGGTCCATCCGTTTGAAAGTTAAGGCGATCTGAAGAATTCGAAAAAGTTCCAAGGGGACCCCCTTTGATGCAATTTTTTTTTCGATTTCGGTTTTTTCGATTGAAGAAATGGATTCAATGAAAAAACAAGCAAATTGGTATGCGCGAAATTGAAAATCGGTCCATCAGTTCGGAAGTTAAGGCGGTCTGAAGAATTCAAAAAAGTTCCAAGGGGGCCCACTTTGATGCAATTTTTTTTTCGATTTCGGTTTTTTCGATTGGAGAAATGGATTCTATGAAAAAAAAACAAGCAGTTTGGTATGATCGAAGTTGAAAATCGGTCCATCCGTTTGGAAGTTAAGGCGATCTGAAGAATTCGAAAAAGTTCCAAGAGGGCCCCCTTTGATGCAATGTTGTTTTTGCGATTTCGGTTTTTTCGATTGGAGAAATGGATTCTATGAAAAAAAAACAAGCAGATTGGTATGATCGAAGTTGAAAATCGGTTCATCCGTTTGGAAGTTAAGGCGATCTGAAGAATTCGAAAAAGTTTCAAGGGGGCCCCCTTTGATGCAATTTTTTTTTTAGATCTCGGTTTTTTCGATTGGAGAAATGGATTCTATGAAAAAACAATCAAATTGGTATGCGCGAAATTGAAAATCGGTCCATCAGTTCGGAAGTTAAGGCGGTCTGAAGAATTCGAAAAAGTTCCAAGGGGGCCCCCTTTGATGCATTTTTTTTTCGATTTCGGTTTTTTCGATTGGAGAAATGGATTCTATGAAAAAAAAAAAGCAGATTGGTATGATCGAAGTTGAAAATCGGTCCATCCGTTTGGAAGTTAAGGCGATCTGATGAATTCGAAAAAGTTCCGAGGGGACCCCCTTTGATGCAATTTTTTTTTCGATTTCGGTTTTTTCGATTGGAGAAATGGATTCTATGAAAAAACAAGCAAATTGGTATGCGCGAAATTGAAAATCGGTCCATCAGATCGGAAGTTAAGGCGGTCTGAAGAATTCGAAAAAGTTCCAAGGGGGCCCCCTTTGATGCAATTTTTTTTTCGATTTCGGTTTTTTCGATTGGAGAAATGGATTCTATGAAAAAAACAAGCAGATTGGTATGATCGAAGTTGAAAATCGGTCAATCCGTTCGGAAGTTAAGGCGATCTGAAGAATTCGAAAAAGTTCCAAGGGGGCCCCCTTTGATGAAATTTTTTTTAGATTTCGGTTTTTTCGATTGGAGAAATGGATTCTATGAAAAAAAAAACAAGCAGATTGGTATGATCGAAGTTGAAAATCGGTCCATCCGTTTGGAAGTTAAGGCGATCTGAAGAATTCGAAAAAGTTCCTAGGGGGCCCCCTTTGATGCGATGTTTTTTTTAGATTTCGGTTTTTTCGATTGGAGAAATGGATTCTATGAAAAAAAAAACAAGCAGATTGGTATGATCGAAGTTGAAAATCGGTTCATTCGTTTGGAAGTTAAGGCGATCTGAAGAATTCGAAAAAGTTCCAAGGGGACCCCCTTTGATGCAATTTTTTTTTTCGATTTCGGTTTTTTCGATTGGAGAAATGGATTCTATGAAAAAACAAGCAAATTGGTATGCGCGAAATTGAAAATCGGTCCATCAGTTCGGAAGTTAAGGCGGTCTGAAGAATTCGAAAAAGTTCCAAGGGGGCCCCCTTTGATGCAATTTTTTTTTCGATTTCGGTTTTTTCGATTGGAGAAATGGATTCTATGAAAAAAACAAGCAGATTGGTATGATCGAAGTTGAAAATCGGTTCATCCGTTTGGAAGTTAAGGCGATCTGAAGAATTCGAAAATGTTCCAAGGGGGCCCCCTTTGATGCAATGTTTTTTTTTAGATTTCGGTTTTTTCGATTGGAGAAATGGATTCTATGAAAATAAACAAGCAGATTGGTATGATCGAAGTTGAAAATCGGTCCATCCGTTCGGAAGTTAAGGCGATCTGAAGAATTCGAAAAAGTTCCAAGAGGACCCCCTTCGATGCAATTTTTTTTTTCGATTTCGGTTTTTTCTATTGAAGAAATGGATTCTATGAAAAAACAAGCAAATTGGTATGCGCGAAATTAAAAATCGGTCCATCAGTTCGGAAGTTAAGGCGGTCTGAAGAATTCGAAAAAGTTCCAAGGGGGCCCCCTTTGATGCATTTTTTTTTTTCGATTTCGGTTTTTTCGATTGGAGAAATGGATTCTATGAAAAAAACAAGCATATTGGTATGATCGAAGTTGAAAATCGGTCAATCCGTCCGGAAGTTAAGGCGATCTGAAGAATTCGAAAAAGTTCCAAGGGGGCCCCCTTTGATGCAATTTTTTTTTAGATTTCAGTTTTTTCGATTGGAGAAATGGATTCTATGAAAAAAAACAAGCAGATTGGTATGATCGAAGTTGAAAATCGGTCCATCCGTTTGGAAGTTAAGGTGATCTGAAGAATTCGAAAAAGTTCCCAGGGGACCCCCTTTGATGCAATTTTTTTTTCGATTTCGGTTTTTTCGATTGGAGAAATGGATTCTATGAAAAAAAACAAGCAGTTTGGTATGATCGAAGTTGAAAATCGGTCCATCCGTTTGGAAGTTAAGGTGATCTAAAGAATTCGAAAAAGTTCCAAGGGGGCCCCCTTTGATGCAAACATTTTTTCGATTTCGGTTTTTTCGATTGGAGAAATTCTATGAGAAAAATCAAGCAGATTGGTATGATCGAAGTTGAAAATCGGTCCATCCGTTTGGAAGTTAAGGCGATCTGAAGAATTCGAAAAAGTTCCAAGGGGACCCCCTTTGATGCAATTTTTTTTTCGAATTCGGTTTTTTTGATTGGAGAAATGGATTCTATGAAAAAAAAACAAGCAGATTGGTATGATCGAAGTTGAAAATCGGTCCATCCGTTAGGAAGTTAAGGCGATCTGAAGAATTCGAAAAAGTTCCAAGGGGACCCCCTTTGATGCATTTTTTTTTTCGATTTCGGTTTCTTCGATTGGAGAAATGGATTCTATAAAAAAACAAGCAGTTTGGTATGATCGAAGTTGAAAATCGGTCCAACCGTTTGGAAGTTTAGGCGATCTGAAGAATTCGAAAAAGTTCCAAGGGGGCCCCCTTTGATGCAATTTTTTTTTCGGATTTCGGTTTTTTCGATTGAAGAAATGGATTCTATAAAAAAAAAAACAAGCAGATTGGTATGATCGAAGTTGAAAATCGGTCCATCCGTTTGGAAGTTAAGGCGATCTGAAGAATTCGAAAAAGTTCCAAGGGGACCCCCTTTGATGCAATTTTTTTTTTCGATTTCGGTTTTTTCGATTGGAGAAATGGATTCTATGAAAAAAAACAAGCAGTTTGGTATGATCGAAGTTGAAAATCGGTCCATCCGTTAGGAAGTTAAGGCGATCTGAAGAATTCGAAAAAGTTCCAAGGGGACCCCCTTTGATGCAATGTTTTTTTTAGATTTCGGTTTTTTCGATTGGAGAAATGGATTCTATGAAAAAACAAGCAAATTGGTATGCGCGAAATTGAAAATCGGTCCATCAGTTCGGAAGTTAAGGCGGTCTGAAGAATTCGAAAAAGTTCCAAGGGGGCCCCCTTTGATGCAATTTTTTTTTCGATTTCGGTTTTTTCGTTTGGAGAAGTGGATTCTATGAAAAAAACAAGCAGATTGGTATGATCGAAGTTGAAAATCGGTTCATCCGTTTGGAAGTTAAGGCGATCTGAAGAATTCGAAAAAAAGTTCCAAGGGGGCCCCCTTTGATGCAATATTTTTTTCAGATTTCGGTTTTTTCGATTGGAGAAATGGATTCTATGAAAAAAAACAAGCAGATTGGTATGATCGAAGTTGAAAATCGGTTCATCCGTTTGGAAGTTAAGGCGATCTGAAGAATTCGAAAAAGTTCCAAGGGGGCTCCCTTTGATGCAATTTTTTTTCAGATTTCGGTTTGTTCGATTGGAGAAATGGATTCTATGAAAAAAAAAAGCAGATTGGTATGATCGAAGTTGAAAATCGGTCCATCCGTTTGGAAGTTAAGGCGATCTGAAGAATTCGAAAAAGTTCCAAAGGGACCCCCTTTGATGCAATTTTTTTTTCGATTTCGTTTTTTTCGATTGGAGAAATGGATTCTATGAAAAAAAACAAGCAGTTTGATATGATCAAAGTTGAAAATCGGTCCATCCGTTCGGAAGTTAAGGCGATCTGAAGAATTCGAAAAAGTTCCAAGAGGACCCCCTTTGATGCAATTTTTTTTTCGATTTCGGTTTTTCCGATTGGAGAAATGTATTCTATGAAAAAAAAAGCAGATTGGTATGATCGAAGTTGAAAATCGGTTCATCCGTTTGGAAGTTAAGGCGATCTGAAGAATTCGAAAAAGTTCCAAGGGGGCCCCCTTTGATGCAATTTTTTTTTTTAGATTTCGGTTTTTTCGATTGGAGAAATGGATTCTATGAAAAAAAAAACAAGCAGATTGGTATGATCGAAGTTGAAAATCGGTCCATCCGTTTGGAAGTTAAGGCGATCTGAAGAATTCGAAAAAGTTCCAAGGGGACCCCCTTTGATGCAATTTTTTTTTCGATTTCGGTTTTTTCGATTGAAGAAATGGATTCAATGAAAAAACAAGCAAATTGGTATGCGCGAAATTGAAAATCGGTCCATCAGTTCGGAAGTTAAGGCGGTCTGAAGAATTCAAAAAAGTTCCAAGGGGGCCCACTTTGATGCAATTTTTTTTTCGATTTCGGTTTTTTCGATTGGAGAAATGGATTCTATGAAAAAAAAACAAGCAGTTTGGTATGATCGAAGTTGAAAATCGGTCCATCCGTTTGGAAGTTAAGGCGATCTGAAGAATTCGAAAAAGTTCCAAGGGGGCCCCCTTTGATGCAATGTTGTTTTTCGATTTGGGTTTTTTCGATTGGAGAAATGGATTCTATGAAAAAAAAAGCAGATTGGTATGATCGAAGTTGAAAATCGGTTCATCCGTTTGGAAGTTGAGGCGATCTGAAGAATTCGAAAAAGTTCCAAGGGGGCCCCCTTTGATGCAATTTTTTTTTCGATTTCGGTTTTTTCGTTTGGAGAAGTGGATTCTATGAAAAAAACAAGCAGATTGGTATGATCGAAGTTGAAAATCGGTCCATCCGTTCGGAAGTTAAGGCGATCTGAAGAATTCGAAAAAGTTCCAAGGATGCCCCATTTGATGCAATTTTTGTTTAGATTTCGGTTTTTTCGATTGGAGAAATTGATTCTATGAAAAAAAACAAGCAGATTGGTATGATCGAAGTTGAAAATCGGTCCATCCGTTTGGAAGTTAAGGCGATCTGAAGAATTCGAAAAAGTTCCAAGGGGACCCCCTTTGATGCAATTTTTTTTTCGATTTCGGTTTTTTCGATCAGAGAAATGGATTCTATAAAAAAAAACAAGCAGTTTGGTATGATCGAAGTTGAAAATCAGTCCATCCGTTTGGAAGTTAAGGCGATCTGAAGAATTCGAAAAAGTTCCAAGGGGACCCCCTTTGATGCAGTTTAATTTTCGATTTCGGTTTTTTCGATTGGAGAAATGGATTCTATAAAAAAAAACAAGCAGTTTGATATGATCAAAGTTGAAAATCGGTCCATCCGTTCGGAAGTTAAGGCGATCTGAAGAATTCGAAAAAGTTCCAAGAGGACCCCCTTTGATGCAATTTTTTTTTTCGATTTCGGTTTTTCCGATTGGAGAAATGTATTCTATGAAAAAAAAAAGCAGATTGGTATGATCGAAGTTGAAAATCGGTTCATCCGTTTGGAAGTTAAGGCGATCTGAAGAATTCGAAAAAGTTCCAAGGGGGCCCCCTTTGATGCAATTTTTTTTTTAGATTTCGGTTTTTTCGATTGGAGAAATGGATTCTATGAAAAAAAAAACAAGCAGATTGGTATGATCGAAGTTGAAAATCGGTCCATCCGTTTGGAAGTTAAGGCGATCTGAAGAATTCGAAAAAGTTCCAAGGGGACCCCCTTTGATGCAATTTTTTTTTCGATTTCGGTTTTTTCGATTGAAGAAATGGATTCAATGAAAAAACAAGCAAATTGGTATGCGCGAAATTGAAAATCGGTCCATCAGTTCGGAAGTTAAGGCGGTCTGAAGAATTCAAAAAAGTTCCAAGGGGGCCCACTTTGATGCAATTTTTTTTTCGATTTCGGTTTTTTCGATTGGAGAAATGGATTCTATGAAAAAAAAACAAGCAGTTTGGTATGATCGAAGTTGAAAATCGGTCCATCCGTTTGGAAGTTAAGGCGATCTGAAGAATTCGAAAAAGTTCCAAGAGGGCCCCCTTTGA
Organism: Chrysomela aeneicollis; assembly: GCA_029955515.1. Classification (NCBI taxonomy): domain Eukaryota; kingdom Metazoa; phylum Arthropoda; class Insecta; order Coleoptera; family Chrysomelidae; genus Chrysomela; species Chrysomela aeneicollis. The sequence goes on along the minus strand of JARUHQ010000041.1, from coordinate 420,076 downwards.
TGCAATGTTGTTTTTGCGATTTCGGTTTTTTCGATTGGAGAAATGGATTCTATGAAAAAAAAACAAGCAGATTGGTATGATCGAAGTTGAAAATCGGTTCATCCGTTTGGAAGTTAAGGCGATCTGAAGAATTCGAAAAAGTTTCAAGGGGGCCCCCTTTGATGCAATTTTTTTTTTAGATCTCGGTTTTTTCGATTGGAGAAATGGATTCTATGAAAAAACAATCAAATTGGTATGCGCGAAATTGAAAATCGGTCCATCAGTTCGGAAGTTAAGGCGGTCTGAAGAATTCGAAAAAGTTCCAAGGGGGCCCCCTTTGATGCATTTTTTTTTCGATTTCGGTTTTTTCGATTGGAGAAATGGATTCTATGAAAAAAAAAAAGCAGATTGGTATGATCGAAGTTGAAAATCGGTCCATCCGTTTGGAAGTTAAGGCGATCTGATGAATTCGAAAAAGTTCCGAGGGGACCCCCTTTGATGCAATTTTTTTTTCGATTTCGGTTTTTTCGATTGGAGAAATGGATTCTATGAAAAAACAAGCAAATTGGTATGCGCGAAATTGAAAATCGGTCCATCAGATCGGAAGTTAAGGCGGTCTGAAGAATTCGAAAAAGTTCCAAGGGGGCCCCCTTTGATGCAATTTTTTTTTCGATTTCGGTTTTTTCGATTGGAGAAATGGATTCTATGAAAAAAACAAGCAGATTGGTATGATCGAAGTTGAAAATCGGTCAATCCGTTCGGAAGTTAAGGCGATCTGAAGAATTCGAAAAAGTTCCAAGGGGGCCCCCTTTGATGAAATTTTTTTTAGATTTCGGTTTTTTCGATTGGAGAAATGGATTCTATGAAAAAAAAAACAAGCAGATTGGTATGATCGAAGTTGAAAATCGGTCCATCCGTTTGGAAGTTAAGGCGATCTGAAGAATTCGAAAAAGTTCCTAGGGGGCCCCCTTTGATGCGATGTTTTTTTTAGATTTCGGTTTTTTCGATTGGAGAAATGGATTCTATGAAAAAAAAAACAAGCAGATTGGTATGATCGAAGTTGAAAATCGGTTCATTCGTTTGGAAGTTAAGGCGATCTGAAGAATTCGAAAAAGTTCCAAGGGGACCCCCTTTGATGCAATTTTTTTTTTCGATTTCGGTTTTTTCGATTGGAGAAATGGATTCTATGAAAAAACAAGCAAATTTGTATGCGCGAAATTGAAAATCGGTCCATCAGTTCGGAAGTTAAGGCGGTCTGAAGAATTCGAAAAAGTTCCAAGGGGGCCCCCTTTGATGCAATTTTTTTTTCGATTTCGGTTTTTTCGATTGGAGAAATGGATTCTATGAAAAAAACAAGCAGATTGGTATGATCGAAGTTGAAAATCGGTTCATCCGTTTGGAAGTTAAGGCGATCTGAAGAATTCGAAAAAGTTCCAAGGGGGCCCCCTTTGATGCAATGTTTTTTTTTAGATTTCGGTTTTTTCGATTGGAGAAATGGATTCTATGAAAATAAACAAGCAGATTGGTATGATCGAAGTTGAAAATCGGTCCATCCGTTCGGAAGTTAAGGCGATCTGAAGAATTCGAAAAAGTTCCAAGAGGACCCCCTTCGATGCAATTTTTTTTTTCGATTTCGGTTTTTTCTATTGAAGAAATGGATTCTATGAAAAAACAAGCAAATTGGTATGCGCGAAATTAAAAATCGGTCCATCAGTTCGGAAGTTAAGGCGGTCTGAAGAATTCGAAAAAGTTCCAAGGGGGCCCCCTTTGATGCATTTTTTTTTTTCGATTTCGGTTTTTTCGATTGGAGAAATGGATTCTATGAAAAAAACAAGCATATTGGTATGATCGAAGTTGAAAATCGGTCAATCCGTCCGGAAGTTAAGGCGATCTGAAGAATTCGAAAAAGTTCCAAGGGGGCCCCCTTTGATGCAATTTTTTTTTAGATTTCAGTTTTTTCGATTGGAGAAATGGATTCTATGAAAAAAAACAAGCAGATTGGTATGATCGAAGTTGAAAATCGGTCCATCCGTTTGGAAGTTAAGGTGATCTGAAGAATTCGAAAAAGTTCCCAGGGGACCCCCTTTGATGCAATTTTTTTTTCGATTTCGGTTTTTTCGATTGGAGAAATGGATTCTATGAAAAAAAACAAGCAGTTTGGTATGATCGAAGTTGAAAATCGGTCCATCCGTTTGGAAGTTAAGGTGATCTAAAGAATTCGAAAAAGTTCCAAGGGGGCCCCCTTTGATGCAAACATTTTTTCGATTTCGGTTTTTTCGATTGGAGAAATTCTATGAGAAAAATCAAGCAGATTGGTATGATCGAAGTTGAAAATCGGTCCATCCGTTTGGAAGTTAAGGCGATCTGAAGAATTCGAAAAAGTTCCAAGGGGACCCCCTTTGATGCAATTTTTTTTTCGATTTCGGTTTTTTCGATTGGAGAAATGGATTCTATGAAAAAAAAACAAGCAGATTGGTATGATCGAAGTTGAAAATCGGTCCATCCGTTAGGAAGTTAAGGCGATCTGAAGAATTCGAAAAAGTTCCAAGGGGACCCCCTTTGATGCATTTTTTTTTTCGATTTCGGTTTCTTCGATTGGAGAAATGGATTCTATAAAAAAACAAGCAGTTTGGTATGATCGAAGTTGAAAATCGGTCCAACCGTTTGGAAGTTTAGGCGATCTGAAGAATTCGAAAAAGTTCCAAGGGGGCCCCCTTTGATGCAATTTTTTTTTCGGATTTCGGTTTTTTCGATTGAAGAAATGGATTCTATAAAAAAAAAAACAAGCAGATTGGTATGATCGAAGTTGAAAATCGGTCCATCCGTTTGGAAGTTAAGGCGATCTGAAGAATTCGAAAAAGTTCCAAGGGGACCCCCTTTGATGCAATTTTTTTTTTCGATTTCGGTTTTTTCGATTGGAGAAATGGATTCTATGAAAAAAAACAAGCAGTTTGGTATGATCGAAGTTGAAAATCGGTCCATCCGTTAGGAAGTTAAGGCGATCTGAAGAATTCGAAAAAGTTCCAAGGGGACCCCCTTTGATGCAATGTTTTTTTTAGATTTCGGTTTTTTCGATTGGAGAAATGGATTCTATGAAAAAACAAGCAAATTGGTATGCGCGAAATTGAAAATCGGTCCATCAGTTCGGAAGTTAAGGCGGTCTGAAGAATTCGAAAAAGTTCCAAGGGGGCCCCCTTTGATGCAATTTTTTTTTCGATTTCGGTTTTTTCGTTTGGAGAAGTGGATTCTATGAAAAAAACAAGCAGATTGGTATGATCGAAGTTGAAAATCGGTTCATCCGTTTGGAAGTTAAGGCGATCTGAAGAATTCGAAAAAAAGTTCCAAGGGGGCCCCCTTTGATGCAATATTTTTTTCAGATTTCGGTTTTTTCGATTGGAGAAATGGATTCTATGAAAAAAAAACAAGCAGATTGGTATGATCGAAGTTGAAAATCGGTTCATCCGTTTGGAAGTTAAGGCGATCTGAAGAATTCGAAAAAGTTCCAAGGGGGCTCCCTTTGATGCAATTTTTTTTCAGATTTCGGTTTGTTCGATTGGAGAAATGGATTCTATGAAAAAAAAAAGCAGATTGGTATGATCGAAGTTGAAAATCGGTCCATCCGTTTGGAAGTTAAGGCGATCTGAAGAATTCGAAAAAGTTCCAAAGGGACCCCCTTTGATGCAATTTTTTTTTCGATTTCGTTTTTTTCGATTGGAGAAATGGATTCTATGAAAAAAAACAAGCAGTTTGATATGATCAAAGTTGAAAATCGGTCCATCCGTTCGGAAGTTAAGGCGATCTGAAGAATTCGAAAAAGTTCCAAGAGGACCCCCTTTGATGCAATTTTTTTTTCGATTTCGGTTTTTCCGATTGGAGAAATGTATTCTATGAAAAAAAAAGCAGATTGGTATGATCGAAGTTGAAAATCGGTTCATCCGTTTGGAAGTTAAGGCGATCTGAAGAATTCGAAAAAGTTCCAAGGGGGCCCCCTTTGATGCAATTTTTTTTTTTAGATTTCGGTTTTTTCGATTGGAGAAATGGATTCTATGAAAAAAAAAACAAGCAGATTGGTATGATCGAAGTTGAAAATCGGTCCATCCGTTTGGAAGTTAAGGCGATCTGAAGAATTCGAAAAAGTTCCAAGGGGACCCCCTTTGATGCAATTTTTTTTTCGATTTCGGTTTTTTCGATTGAAGAAATGGATTCAATGAAAAAACAAGCAAATTGGTATGCGCGAAATTGAAAATCGGTCCATCAGTTCGGAAGTTAAGGCGGTCTGAAGAATTCAAAAAAGTTCCAAGGGGGCCCACTTTGATGCAATTTTTTTTTCGATTTCGGTTTTTTCGATTGGAGAAATGGATTCTATGAAAAAAAAACAAGCAGTTTGGTATGATCGAAGTTGAAAATCGGTCCATCCGTTTGGAAGTTAAGGCGATCTGAAGAATTCGAAAAAGTTCCAAGGGGGCCCCCTTTGATGCAATGTTGTTTTTCGATTTGGGTTTTTTCGATTGGAGAAATGGATTCTATGAAAAAAAAAAGCAGATTGGTATGATCGAAGTTGAAAATCGGTTCATCCGTTTGGAAGTTAAGGCGATCTGAAGAATTCGAAAAAGTTCCAAGGGGGCCCCCTTTGATGCAATTTTTTTTTCGATTTCGGTTTTTTCGTTTGGAGAAGTGGATTCTATGAAAAAAACAAGCAGATTGGTATGATCGAAGTTGAAAATCGGTCCATCCGTTCGGAAGTTAAGGCGATCTGAAGAATTCGAAAAAGTTCCAAGGATGCCCCATTTGATGCAATTTTTGTTTAGATTTCGGTTTTTTCGATTGGAGAAATTGATTCTATGAAAAAAAACAAGCAGATTGGTATGATCGAAGTTGAAAATCGGTCCATCCGTTTGGAAGTTAAGGCGATCTGAAGAATTCGAAAAAGTTCCAAGGGGACCCCCTTTGATGCAATTTTTTTTTCGATTTCGGTTTTTTCGATCAGAGAAATGGATTCTATAAAAAAAAACAAGCAGTTTGGTATGATCGAAGTTGAAAATCAGTCCATCCGTTTGGAAGTTAAGGCGATCTGAAGAATTCGAAAAAGTTCCAAGGGGACCCCCTTTGATGCAGTTTAATTTTCGATTTCGGTTTTTTCGATTGGAGAAATGGATTCTATGAAAAAAAACAAGCAGTTTGGTATGATCGAAGTTGAAAATCGGTCCATCCGTTCGGAAGTTAAGGCAATCTGAAGAATTCGAAAAAGTTCCAAGAGGAACCACTTTGATGCAAATTTTTTTTCGATTTCGGTTTTTTCTATTGAAGAAATGGATTCTATGAAAAAACAAGCAAATTGGTATGCGCGAAATTGAAAATCGGTCCATCCGTTCGGAAGTTAAGAAGAATTCGAAAAAGTTCCAAGGGGGCCCCCTTTGATGCATTTTTTTTTTTCGATTTCGGTTTCTTCGATTGGAGAAATGGATTCTATGAAAAATACAAGCAGATTGGTATGATCGAAGTTGAAAATCGGTCAATCCGTTCGGAAGTTAAGGCGATCTGAAGAATTCGAAAAAGTTTCAAGGGGACCCCCTTTGATGCAATTTTTTTTTGATTTCGGTTTTTTCGATTGGAGAAATGGATTCTATAAAAAAAAACGAGCAGATTGGTATGATCGAAGTTGAAAATCGGTCCATCCGTTCGGAATTTAAGGCGATCTGAAGAATTCGAAAAAGTTCCAAGGGGGCCCCCTTTGATGCAATTTTTTTTTCGATTTCGGTTTTTTCGATTGGAGAAATGGATTCTATGAAAAAAAAACAAGCAGTTTGGTATGATCGATGTTGAAAATCGGTCCATCCGTTCGGAAGTTAAGGCGATCTGAAGAATTCGAAAAAGTTCCAAGAGGACCCCCTTTGATGCAATTTTTTTTTCGATTTCGGTTTTTTTTATTGAAGAAATGGATTCTATGAAAAAACAAGCAAATTGGTATGCGCGAAATTGAAAATCGGTCCATCCGTTCGGAAGTTAAGGCGGTCTGAAGAATTCGAAAAAGTTCCAAGGGGGCCCCCTTTGATGCATTTATTTTTTCGATATCGGTTTTTTCGATTGGAGAAATGGATTCTATGAAAAAAACAAGCAGATTGGTATGATCGAAGTTGAAAATCGGTCCATCCGTTCGGAAGTTAAGGCGATCTGAAGAATTCGAAAAAGTTCCAAGGGGGCCCCCTTTGATGCAATTTTTTTTTAGATTTCGGTTTTTTCGATTGGAAAAATGGATTCTATGAAAAAAAACAAGCAGATTGGTATGATCGAAGTTGAAAATCGGTCAATCCGTTTGGAAGTTAAGGCGACCTGAAGAATTCGAAAAAGATCCAAAAGGACCCCCTTTGATGCAATTTTTTTTCGATTTCGGTTTTTTCGATTGGAGAAATGGATTCTATGAAAAAAAAACAAGCAGTTTGGTATGATCGAAGTTGAAAATCGGTCCATCCGTTCGGAAGTTAAGGCGGTCTGAAGAATTCGAAAAAGTTCCAAGAGGACCCCCTTTGATGCAATTTTTTTTTCAATTTCGGTTTTTTCTATCGAAGAAATGGATTCTATGAAAAAACAAGCAAATTGGTATGCGCGAAATCAAAAATCGGTCCATCCGTTCGGAAGTTAAGGCGGTCTGAAGAATTCGAAAAAGTTCCAAGGGGGCCCCCTTTGATGCATTTTTTTTTTCGATTTCGGTTTTTTCGATTGGAGAAATGGATTCTATGAAAAAAACAAGCAGATTGGTATGATCGAAGTTGAAAATCGGTCCATCCGTTCGGAAGTTAAGGCGATCTGAAGAATTCGAAAAAGTTCCAAGGATGCCCCATTTGATGCAATTTTTGTTTAGATTTCGGTTTTTTCGATTGGAGAAATTGATTCTATGAAAAAAAACAAGCAGATTGGTATGATCGAAGTTGAAAATCGGTCCATCCGTTTGGAAGTTAAGGCGATCTGAAGAATTCGAAAAAGTTCCAAGGGGACCCCCTTTGATGCAATTTTTTTTTCGATTTCGGTTTTTTCGATCAGAGAAATGGATTCTATAAAAAAAAACAAGCAGTTTGGTATGATCGAAGTTGAAAATCAGTCCATCCGTTTGGAAGTTAAGGCGATCTGAAGAATTCGAAAAAGTTCCAAAGGGACCCCCTTTGATGCTGTTTAATTTTCGATTTCGGTTTTTTCGATTGGAGAAATGGATTCTATGAAAAAAAACAAGCAGTTTGGTATGATCGAAGTTGAAAATCGGTCCATCCGTTCGGAAGTTAAGGCGATCTGAAGAATTCGAAAAAGTTCCAAGAGGAACCACTTTGATGCAATTTTTTTTTCGATTTCGGTTTTTTTTATTGAAGAAATGGATTCTATGAAAAAACAAGCAAATTGGTATGCGCGAAATTGAAAATCGGTCCATCCGTTCGAAAGTTAAGAAGAATTCGAAAAAGTTCCAAGGGGGCCCCCTTTGATGCATTTTTTTTTTCGATTTCGGTTTCTTCGATTGGAGAAATGGATTCTATGAAAAATACAAGCAGATTGGTATGATCGAAGTTGAAAATCGGTCAATCCGTTCGGAAGTTAAGGCGATCTGAAGAATTCAAAAAAGTTTCAAGGGGACCCCCTTTGATGCAATTTTTTTTTGATTTCGGTTTTTTCGATTGGAGAAATGGATTCTATAAAAAAAAACGAGCAGATTGGTATGATCGAAGTTGAAAATCGGTCCATCCGTTCGGAAGTTAAGGCGATCTGAAGAATTCGAAAAAGTTCCAAGGGGGCCCCCTTTGATGCAATTTTTTTTTCGATTTCGGTTTTTTCGATTGGAGAAATGGATTCTATGAAAAAAAACAAGCAGTTTGGTATGATCGATGTTGAAAATCGGTCCATCCGTTCGGAAGTTAAGGCGATCTGAAGAATTCGAAAAAGTTCCAAGAGGACCCCCTTTGATGCAATTTTTTTTTCGATTTCGGTTTTTTCTATTGAAGAAATGGATTCTATGAAAAAACAAGCAAATTGGTATGCGCGAAATTGAAAATCGGTCCATCCGTTCGGAAGTTAAGGCGGTCTGAAGAATTCGAAAAAGTTCCAAGGGGGCCCCCTTTGATGCATTTACTTTTTCGATATCGGTTTTTTCGATTGGAGAAATGGATTCTATGAAAAAAACAAGCAGATTGGTATGATCGAAGTTGAAAATCGGTCCATCCGTTCGGAAGTTAAGGCGATCTGAAGAATTCGAAAAAGTTCCAAGGGGGCCCCCTTTGATGCAATTTTTTTTTAGATTTCGGTTTTTTCTATTGGAAAAATGGATTCTATGAAAAAAAACAAGCAGATTGGTATGATCGAAGTTGAAAATCGGTCAATCCGTTTGGAAGTTAAGGCGACCTGAAGAATTCGAAAAAGATCCAAAAGGACCCCCTTTGATGCAATTTTTTTTCGATTTCGGTTTTTTCGATTGGAGAAATGGATTCTATGAAAAAAAAACAAGCAGTTTGGTATGATCGAAGTTGAAAATCGGTCCATCCGTTCGGAAGTTAAGGCGATCTGAAGAATTCGAAAAAGTTCCAAGAGGAACCACTTTGATGCAATTTTTTTTTCGATTTCGGTTTTTTCTATTGAAGAAATGGATTCTATGAAAAAACAAGCAAATTGGTATGCGCGAAATTGAAAATCGGTCCATCCGTTCGGAAGTTAAGAAGAATTCGAAAAAGTTCCAAGGGTGCCCCCTTTGATGCATTTTTTTTTTCGATTTCGGTTTCTTCGATTGGAGAAATGGATTCTATGAAAAATACAAGCAGATTGGTATGATCGAAGTTGAAAATCGATCAATCCGTTCGGAAGTTAAGGCGATCTGAAGAATTCAAAAAAGTTTCAAGGGGACCCCCTTTGATGCAATTTTTTTTTGATTTCGGTTTTTTCGATTGGAGAAATGGATTCTATAAAAAAAAACGAGCAGATTGGTATGATCGAAGTTGAAAATCGGTCCATCCGTTCGGAAGTTAAGGCGATCTGAAGAATTCGAAAAAGTTCCAAGGGGGCCCCCTTTGATGCAATTTTTTTTTCGATTTCGGTTTTTTCGATTGGAGAAATGGATTCTACGAAAAAAAACAAGCAGTTTGGTATGATCGATGTTGAAAATCGGTCCATCCGTTCGGAAGTTAAGGCGATCTGAAGAATTCGAAAAAGTTCCAAGAGGACCCCCTTTGATGCAATTTTTTTTTCGATTTCGGTTTTTTCTATTGAAGAAATGGATTCTATGAAAAAACAAGCAAATTGGTATGCGCGAAATTGAAAATCGGTCCATCCGTTCGGAAGTTAAGGCGGTCTGAAGAATTCGAAAAAGTTCCAAGGGGGCCCCCTTTGATGCATTTATTTTTTCGATATCGGTTTTTTCGATTGGAGAAATGGATTCTATGAAAAAAACAAGCAGATTGGTATGATCGAAGTTGAAAATCGGTCCATCCGTTCGGAAGTTAAGGCGATCTGAAGAATTCGAAAAAGTTCCAAGGGGGCCCCCTTTGATGCAATTTTTTTTTAGATTTCGGTTTTTTCGATTGGAAAAATGGATTCTATGAAAAAAAACAAGCAGATTGGTATGATCGAAGTTGAAAATCGGTCAATCCGTTTGGAAGTTAAGGCGACCTGAAGAATTCGAAAAAGATCCAAAAGGACCCCCTTTGATGCAATTTTTTTTCGATTTCGGTTTTTTCGATTGGAGAAATGGATTCTATGAAAAAAAAACAAGCAGTTTGGTATGATCGAAGTTGAAAATCGGTCCATCCGTTCGGAAGTTAAGGCGGTCTGAAGAATTCGAAAAAGTTCCAAGAGGACCCCCTTTGATGCAATTTTTTTTTCAATTTCGGTTTTTTCTATTGAAGAAATGGATTCTATGAAAAAACAAGCAAATTGGTATGCGCGAAATTGAAAATCGGTCCATCCGTTCGGAAGTTAAGGCGGTCTGAAGAATTCGAAAAAGTTCCAAGGGGGCCCCCTTTGATGCATTTTTTTTTCGATTTCGGTTTTTTCGATTGGAGAAATGGATTCTATGAAAAAAACAAGCAGATTGGTATGATCGAAGTTGAAAATCGGTCCATCCGTTCGGAAGTTAAGGCGATCTGAAGAATTCGAAAAAGTTCCAAGGATGCCCCATTTGATGCAATTTTTGTTTAGATTTCGGTTTTTTCGATTGGAGAAATTGATTCTATGAAAAAAAACAAGCAGATTGGTATGATCGAAGTTGAAAATCGGTCCATCCGTTTGGAAGTTAAGGCGATCTGAAGAATTCGAAAAAGTTCCAAGGGGACCCCCTTTGATGCAATTTTTTTTTCGATTTCGGTTTTTTCGATCAGAGAAATGGATTCTATAAAAAAAAACAAGCAGTTTGGTATGATCGAAGTTGAAAATCAGTCCATCCGTTTGGAAGTTAAGGCGATCTGAAGAATTCGAAAAAGTTCCAAGGGGACCCCCTTTGATGCAGTTTAATTTTCGATTTCGGTTTTTTCGATTGGAGAAATGGATTCTATGAAAAAAAACAAGCAGTTTGGTATGATCGAAGTTGAAAATCGGTCCATCCGTTCGGAAGTTAAGGCGATCTGAAGAATTCGAAAAAGTTCCAAGAGGAACCACTTTGATGCAATTTTTTTTTCGATTTCGGTTTTTTCTATTGAAGAAATGGATTCTATGAAAAAACAAGCAAATTGGTATGCGCGAAATTGAAAATCGGTCCATCCGTTCGGAAGTTAAGAAGAATTCGAAAAAGTTCCAAGGGGGCCCCCTTTGATGCAATTTTTTTTTGATTTCGGTTTTTTCGATTGGAGAAATGGATTCTATAAAAAAAAACGAGCAGATTGGTATGATCGAAGTTGAAAATCGGTCCATCCGTTCGGAAGTTAAGGCGATCTGAAGAATTCGAAAAAGTTCCAAGGGGGCCCCCTTTGATGCAATTTTTTTTTCGATTTCGGTTTTTTCGATTGGAGAAATGGATTCTATGAAAAAAAACAAGCAGTTTGGTATGATCGATGTTGAAAATCGGTCCATCCGTTCGGAAGTTAAGGCGATCTGAAGAATTCGAAAAAGTTCCAAGAGGACCCCCTTTGATGCAATTTTTTTTTCGATTTCGGTTTTTTCTATTGAAGAAATGGATTCTATGAAAAAACAAGCAAATTGGTATGCGCGAAATTGAAAATCGGTCCATCCGTTCGGAAGTTAAGGCGGTCTGAAGAATTCGAAAAAGTTCCAAGGGGGCCCCTTTTGATGCATTTATTTTTTCGATATCGGTTTTTTCGATTAGAGAAATGGATTGTATGAAAAAAACAAGCAGATTGGTATGATCGAAGTTGAAAATCGGTCCATCCGTTCGGAAGTTAAGGCGATCTGAAGAATTCGAAAAAGTTCCAAGGGGGCCCCCTTTGATGCAATTTTTTTTTAGATTTCGGTTTTTTCGATTGGAAAAATGGATTCTATGAAAAAAAACAAGCAGATTGGTATGATCGAAGTTGAAAATCGGTCAATCCGTTTGGAAGTTAAGGCGACCTGAAGAATTCGAAAAAGATCCAAAAGGACCCCCTTTGATGCAATTTTTTTTCGATTTCGGTTTTTTCGATTAGAGAAATGGATTCTATGAAAAAAAACAAGCAGTTTGGTATGATCGAAGTTGAAAATCGGTCCATCCGTTCGGAAGTTAAGGCGGTCTGAAGAATTCGAAAAAGTTCCAAGAGGACCCCCTTTGATGCAATTTTTTTTTCAATTTCGGTTTTTTCTATTGAAGAAATGGATTCTATGAAAAAACAAGCAAATTGGTATGCGCGAAATTGAAAATCGGTCCATCCGTTCGGAAGTTAAGGCGGTCTGAAGAATTCGAAAAAGTTCCAAGGGGGCCCCCTTTGATGCATTTTTTTTTCGATTTCGGTTTTTTCGATTGGAGAAATGGATTCTATGAAAAAAACAAGCAGATTGGTATGATCGAAGTTGAAAATCGGTCCATCCGTTCGGAAGTTAAGGCGATCTGAAGAATTCGAAAAAGTTCCAAGGATGCCCCATTTGATGCAATTTTTGTTTAGATTTCGGTTTTTTCGATTGGAGAAATTGATTCTATGAAAAAAAAACAAGCAGATTGGTATGATCGAAGTTGAAAATCGGTCCATCCGTTTGGAAGTTAAGGCGATCTGAAGAATTCGAAAAAGTTCCAAGGGGACCCCCTTTGATGCAATTTTTTTTTCGATTTCGGTTTTTTCGATCAGAGAAATGGATTCTATAAAAAAAAAACAAGCAGTTTGGTATGATCGAAGTTGAAAATCAGTCCATCCGTTTGGAAGTTAAGGCGATCTGAAGAATTCGAAAAAGTTCCAAGGGGACCCCCTTTGATGCAGTTTAATTTTCGATTTCGGTTTTTTCGATTGGAGAAATGGATTCTATGAAAAAAAAACAAGCAGTTTGGTATGATCGAAGTTGAAAATCGGTCCATCCGTTCGGAAGTTAAGGCGATCTGAAGAATTCAAAAAAGTTCCAAGAGGAACCACTTTGATGCAATTTTTTTTTCGATTTCGGTTTTTTCTATTGAAGAAATGGATTCTATGAAAAAACAAGCAAATTGGTATGCGCGAAATTGAAAATCGGTCCATCCGTTCGGAAGTTAAGAAGAATTCGAAAAAGTTCCAAGGGGGCCCCCTTTGATGCATTTTTTTTTTTCGATTTCGGTTTCTTCGATTGGAGAAATGGATTCTATGAAAAATACAAGCAGATTGGTATGATCGAAGTTGAAAATCAGTCAATCCGTTCGGAAGTTAAGGCGATCTGAAGAATTCAAAAAAGTTTCAAGGGGACCCCCTTTGATGCAATTTTTTTTTTGATTTCGGTTTTTTCGATTGGAGAAATGGATTCTATAAAAAAAAACGAGCAGATTGGTATGATCGAAGTTGAAAATCGGTCCATCCGTTCGGAAGTTAAGGCGATCTGAAGAATTCGAAAAAGTTTCAAGAGGACCCCCTTTGATGCAATTTTTTTTTTCGATTTCGGTTTTTTCTATTGAAGAAATGGATTCTATGAAAAAACAAGCAAATTGGTATGCGCGAAATTGAAAATCGGTCCATCCGTTCGGAAGTTAAGGCGGTCTGAAGAATTCGAAAAAGTTCCAAGGGGGCCCCCTTTGATGCATTTATTTTTTCGATATCGGTTTTTTCGATTGGAGAAATGGATTCTATGAAAAAAACAAGCAGATTGGTATGATCGAAGTTGAAAATCGGTCCATCCGTTCGGAAGTTAAGGCGATCTGAAGAATTCGAAAAAGTTCCAAGGGGGCCCCCTTTGATGCAATTTTTTTTCAGATTTCGGTTTTTTCGATTGGAAAAATGGATTCTATGAAAAAAAACAAGCAGATTGGTATGATCGAAGTTGAAAATCGGTCCATCCGTTTGGAAGTTAAGGCGACCTGAAGAATTCGAAAAAGATCCAAATGGACCCCCTTTGATGCAATTTTTTTTCGATTTCGGTTTTTTCGATTGGAGAAATGGATTCTATGAAAAAAAAACAAGCAGTTTGGTATGATCGAAGTTGAAAATCGGTCCATCCGTTCGGAAGTTAAGGCGGTCTAAAGAATTCGAAAAAGTTCCAAGAGGACCCCCTTTGATGCAATTTTTTTTTCAATTTCGGTTTTTTCTATTGAAGAAATGAATTCTATGAAAAAACAAGCAAATTGGTATGCGCGAAATTGAAAATCGGTCCATCCGTTCGGAAGTTAAGGCGGTCTGAAGAATTCGAAAAAGTTCCAAGGGGGCCCCCTTTGATGCATTTTTTTTTTTCGATTTCGGTTTTTTCGATTGGAGAAATGGATTCTATGAAAAAAACAAGCAGATTGGTATGATCGAAGTTGAAAATCGGTCCATCCGTTCGGAAGTTAAGGCGATCTGAAGAATTCGAAAAAGTTCCAAGGATGCCCCATTTGATGCAATTTTTGTTTAGATTTCGGTTTTTTCGATTGGAGAAATTGATTCTATGAAAAAAAACAAGCAGATTGGTATGATCGAAGTTGAAAATCGGTCCATCCGTTTGGAAGTTAAGGCGATCTGAAGAATTCGAAAAAGTTCCAAGGGGACCCCCTTTGATGCAATTTTTTTTTCGATTTCGGTTTTTTCGATCAGAGAAATGGATTCTATAAAAAAAAACAAGCAGTTTGGTATGATCGAAGTTGAAAATCAGTCCATCCGTTTGGAAGTTAAGGCGATCTGAAGAATTCGAAAAAGTTCCAAGGGGACCCCCTTTGATGCAGTTTAATTTTCGATTTCGGTTTTTTCGATTGGAGAAATGGATTCTATGAAAAAAAACAAGCAGTTTGGTATGATCGAAGTTGAAAATCGGTCCATCCGTTCGGAAGTTAAGGCGATCTGAAGAATTCGAAAAAGTTCCAAGAGGAACCACTTTGATGCAATTTTTTTTTCGATTTCGGTTTTTTCTATTGAAGAAATGGATTCTATGAAAAAACAAGCAAATTGGTATGCGCGAAATTGAAAATCGGTCCATCCGTTCGGAAGTTAAGAAGAATTCGAAAAAGTTCCAAGGGGGCCCCCTTTGATGCATTTTTTTTTTCGATTTCGGTTTCTTCGATTGGAGAAATGGATTCTATGAAAAATACAAGCAGATTGGTATGATCGAAGTTGAAAATCGGTCAATCCGTTCGGAAGTTAAGGCGATCTGAAGAATTCAAAAAAGTTTCAAGGGGACCCCCTTTGATGCAATTTTTTTTTTTGATTTCGGTTTTTTCGATTGGAGAAATGGATTCTATAAAAAAAAACGAGCAGATTGGTATGATCGAAGTTGAAAATCGGTCCATCCGTTCGGAAGTTAAGGCGATCTGAAGAATTCGAAAAAGTTCCAAGGGGGCCCCCTTTGATGCAATTTTTTTTTCGATTTCGGTTTTTTCGATTGGAGAAATGGATTCTATGAAAAAAAACAAGCAGTTTGGTATGATCGATGTTGAAAATCGGTCCATCCGTTCGGAAGTTAAGGCGATCTGAAGAATTCGAAAAAGTTCCAAGAGGACCCCCTTTGATGCAATTTTTTTTTCGATTTCGGTTTTTTCTATTGAAGAAATGGATTCTATGAAAAAACAAGCAAATTGGTATGCGCGAAATTGAAAATCGGTCCATCCGTTCGGAAGTTAAGGCGGTCTGAAGAATTCGAAAAAGTTCCAAGGGGGCCCCCTTTGATGCATTTATTTTTTCGATATCGGTTTTTTCGATTGGAGAAATGGATTCTATGAAAAAAACAAGCAGATTGGTATGATCGAAGTTGAAAATCGGTCCATCCGTTCGGAAGTTAAGGCGATCTGAAGAATTCGAAAAAGTTCCAAGGGGGCCCCCTTTGATGCAATTTTTTTTTAGATTTCGGTTTTTTCGATTGGAAAAATGGATTCTATGAAAAAAAACAAGCAGATTGGTATGATCGAAGTTGAAAATCGGTCCATCCGTTTGGAAGTTAAGGCGACCTGAAGAATTCGAAAAAAAACCAAATGGACCCCCTTTGATGCAATTTTTTTTCGATTTCGGTTTTTTCGATTGGAGAAATGGATTCTATGAAAAAAAAACAAGCAGTTTGGTATGATCGAAGTTGAAAATCGGTCCATCCGTTCGGAAGTTAAGGCGGTCTGAAGAATTCGAAAAAGTTTCAAGAGGACCCCCTTTGATGCAATTTTTTTTTCAATTTCGGTTTTTTCTATTGAAGAAATGGATTCTATGAAAAAACAAGCAAATTGGTATGCGCGAAATTGAAAATCGGTCCATCCGTTCGGAAGTTAAGGCGGTCTGAAGAATTCGAAAAAGTTCCAAGGGTGCCCCCTTTGATGCATTTTTTTTTCCATTTCGGTTTTTTCGATTGGAGAAATGGATTCTATGAAAAAAACAAGCAGATTGGTATGATCGAAGTTGAAAATCGGTCAATCCGTTCGGAAGTTAAGGCGATCTGAAGAATTCGAAAAAGTTCCAAGGGGACCCCCTTTGATGCAATTTTTTTTCGATTTCGGTTTTTTCGATTGGAGAAATGGATTCTATGAAAAAAAACAAGCAGTTTGGTATGATCGAAGTTGAAAATCGGTCCATCCGTTTGGAAGTTAAGGCGATCTGAAGAATTCGAAAGAGTTCCAAGGGGACCCCCTTTGATGCAATTTTTTTTTTTCGATTTCGGTTTTTTCGATTGGAGAAATGGATTCTATGAAAAAAAACAAGCAGTTTGGTATGATCGAAGTTGAAAATCGGTCCATCCGTTTGGAAGTTAAGGCGATCTGAAGAATTCGAAAAAGTTCCAAGGGGGCCCCCTTTGATGCAATTTTTTTTTCAGATTTCGGTTTTTTCGATCGGAGAAATGGATTCTATAAAAAAAAACAAGCAGATTGGTATGATCGAAGTTGAAAATCGGTCCATCTGTTTGGAAGTTAAGGCGATATGAAGAATTCGAAAAAGTTCCAAGGGGGCCCCCTTTGATGCAATGTTGTTTTCGATTTCGGTTTTTTCGATTTGAGAAATGGATTCTATGAAAAAAATCAAGCAGATTGGTATGATCGAAGTTGAAAATCGGTCCATCCGTTTGGAAGTTAAGGCGATCTGAAGAATTCGAAAAAGTTCCAAGGGGGTCCCCTTTGTTGCAATTTTTTTTCGATTTCGGTTTTTTCGATTGGAGAAATGGTTTCTATGAAAAAAAAACAAGCAGTTTGGTATGATCGAAGTTGAAAATCGGTCCATCCGTTTGGAAGTTAAGGCGATCTGAAGAATTCGAAAAAGTTCCAAGGGGGCCCCCTTTGATGCAATTTTTTATTTAGATTTCGGTTTTCTCGATTGGAGAAATGGATTCTATGAAAAAAAACAAGCAGATTGGTATGATCGAAGTTGAAAATCGGTCCATCCGTTTGGAAGTTAAGGCGATCTGAAGAATTCGAAAAAGTTCCAAGGGGACCCCCATTGATGCAATATTTTTTTCGATTTCAGTTTTTTCGATTGGAGAAATGGATTCTATGAAAAAAAACAAGCAGTTTGGTATGATCGAAGTTGAAAATCGGTCCATCCGTTCGGAAGTTAAGGCGATCTGAAGAATACGAAAAAGTTCCAAGGGGGCCCCCTTTGATGCAATTTTTTTTCGGTTTATCCGTTTGGAAGTTAAGGCGATCTGAAGAATGCGAAAAAGTTCCAAGGGGACCCCCTTTGTTGCAATTTTTTTTTCGATTTCGGTTTTTTCGATTGGAGAAATGGATTCTATGGAAAAAAAACAAGCAGATTGGTATGATCGAAGTTGAAAATCGGTCCATCCGTTTGGAAGTTAAGGCGATCTGAAGAATTCGAAAAAGTTCCAAGGGGACCCCCTTTGATGCAATTTTTTTTTTCGGTTTTGGTTTTTTCGATTGGAGAAATGGATTCTATAAAAAAAACAAGCAGTTTGGTATGATCGAAGTTGAAAATCGGTCCATCCGTTCGGAAGTTAAGGCGATCTGAAGAATTCGAAAAAGTTCCAAGAGGACCCCCTTTGATGCAACTTTTTTTTCGATTTCGGTTTTCTCTATTGAAGAAATGGATTCTATGAAAAAACAAGCAAATTGGTATGCGCGAAATTGAAAATCGGTCCATCCGTTTGGAAATTAAGGCGATCTGAAGAATTCGAAAAAGTTCCAAGGGGACCCCCTTTGATGCAATTTTTTTTTCGATTTCGGTTTTTTCGATTGGAGAAATGGATTCTATGAAAAAAAAACAAGCAGTTTGGTATGATCGAAGTTGAAAATCGGTCCATCCGTTTGGAAGTTAAGGCGATCTGAAGAATTCGAAAAAGTTCCAAGGGGGCCCCCTTTGATGCAATTTTTTTTTCAGATTTCGGTTTTTTCGATTGGAGAAATGGATTCTATAAAAAAAACTAGCAGATTGGTATGATCGAAGTTGAAAATCGGTCCATCCGTTTGGAAGTTAAGGCGATCTGAAGAATTCGAAAAAGTTCCAAGGGGACCCCCTTTGATGCAATTTTTTTTCGATTTCGGTTTTTTCGATTGGAAATTCTATGAAAAAAAAACAAGCAGTTTGGTATGATCGAAGTTGAAAATCGGTCCATCCGTTCGGAAGTTAAGGCGATCTGAAGAATTCGAAAAAGTTCCAAGAGGACCCCCTTTGATGCAATTTTTTTTTCGAATTCGGTTTTTTCTATTGAAGAAATGGATTCTATGAAAAAACAAGCAAACTGGTAAGCGCGAAATTGAAAATCGGTCCATCCGTTCGGAAGTTAAGGCGGTCTGAAGAATTCGAAAAAGTTCCAAGGGGGCCTCCTTTGATGCATTTTTTTTTTCGATTTCGGTTTTTACGATTGGAGAAATGGATTCTATGAAAAAAACAAGCAGATTGGTATGATCGAAGTTGAAAATCGGTCCATCCGTTCGGAAGTTAAGGCGATCTGAAGAATTCGAGAAAGTTCCAAGGGGGCCCCCTTCGATGCAATTTTTTTTTTAGATTTCGGTTTTTTCGATTGGAGAAATGGATTCTATGAAAAAAAACAAGCAGATTGGTATGATCGAAGTTGAAAATCGGTCCATCCGTTTGGAAGTTAAGGCGATCTGAAGAATTCGAAAAAGTTCCAAGGGGACCCCCTTTGATGCAATTTTTTTTTCGATTTCGGTTTTTTCGATTGGAGAAATGGATTCTATAAGAAAAACGCAGATTGGTATGATCGAAGTTGAAAATCGGTCCATCCGTTTGGAAGTTAAGGCGATCTGAAGAATTCGAAAAAGTTCCAAGGGGACCCCCTTTGATGCAATTTTTTTTTCGATTTCGGTTTTTTCGATTGGAGATTCTATGAAAAAAAACAAGCAGTTTGAGTAGATGATTTGTGCCGATTCTAGACCTCCTCCCAAGGTCACACACCCCCCACGTGGCCTTGGGGGGTCAATGACCTTGGGGGGTCAATGACCTTGGGAGGAGTGACCTTGGGGTGAATGACCTTGGGAGGAGTGACCTTGAGAGGAGTGACCTTGGGGTGAATGACCTTGATGCGATCTTGGGAGGAGTGACCTCGAGTTGGCGACCTTGAGAGGAGGGTGCCCTTGGGAGTTGCTGTGGCCTTGAGAAGAGCGCGTCCTTGAGGAGGGCTTTCTTTTTTTCTGTGAGCGTGACCTTGTGTTTCCACACCCCTGAAATGGGAGGGGGTGCGACCTTGAACACTGCTGCTGCGTGCGCATGCGCCATTCTCCCGCGAGAGTTCAAGATCGCGTTGGTGAGAGTGGGGGAGTTCCTATAAATTGGCGATTCAGTGCTATAGTTGCCACAAGCAGTAGCAGCAGTATAACTAGCAATCAATAAAAATAAATATTGACTCGTAAAGCGTGTGCGTATCCTTGCGTGATGACAAGTGTTATTTTTATGTAAGTAAATTCCTATATTCTATATATTCTTTTGTACTCTCTTTCACGTGTTTAATCTAGAGATGGGTTCACCTAAAATTGATTTGATCGCGATCAATAATCAAATCGCTGAAGGGTATGAATTCACCAAGCAAGTGTTGATATCATCGCTGATCTTGAATAAGCCTTATCTGATCAAGAAAATGACAATATTTGAAACTAGATTTGGTAGATCTGCCACCGTTATATTATTAGATGAAGAAAGTGGGGAAACTGTGAAATGTTGGTTGCCCAAAAGAGTTTCAGATGTGATTGAAGAAAGCGATCTCCATTTGATCAACTCCCGCGGGCTTTATACAATAGCATACCTGGGGCAGAGTGAACCATCATATGCTGGTGCGAAAACGCGAACGCTTATTAGGTTCGGCATAAAAGAAATACCCCTTAGCGAGACTTCGCCTCAGTAATTAATTGAATTATTTTTATGATTAGTTTAGTATTAGTGAAAGGGAGTTTAAAGATTATATGTATATAGTAGTTCTTACATTCTCGCCACCCTCGTCGTCGCATTTACCATTTTTGGTGAGTAGTTTTTTTAAGCTGAGGGTATGAGCTATGTAATATGAAACGTATTTGTTGAATTATCTCCTAAACTCTTTTTTTTTGTTTATTTATTTGTAGACTCCAGTACTCAACTTCTAAGGATATGTGGATGCACTATTCTAGCCAGTTTTGGCCAGCTGCTGAAGACATCGAATCAGCAGTCAGCAGACTTAAATGTGAACTCATCGATTTGGAGCGTGATTCACTCCATGCAGCCAACTATGATATGAGCGCATGTTTCAATCAAGAACGAGCTCGAGAGATTTTAGCGGATGCTGATCGATATAAAATCAGTCATTTTCTATGCAGTCGCCTAGAACACGGGAGTATAACTTTGGAGAAGTTTCTTGAAGAAATGGTGAAGGAGGGTTTGGAATGCTTCCTTCATGATTTAGTTGAATTCCTACCAACTATCATCATCGAAAAATACGGTTTGAGGGAAGCTTCAGAAGAAGAAGAAGAAGGTGGAGAAGGCGAAGAAGGCGAAGAAGGGGAAGAAGAAGTTGGGGAAGAACAAGAAGGTGGCGGGGTACAAGGGGGTGTCTAGTATGCTCTTATAGTCTTTAGACTCACTATTTCAATCATTGTACATAATAGGAAAAATAAAACATTATTCAACATTTTACATCTTTTATTATCCGAAAAAAAACTGCTACAAATATATATATCTTAAACTATGGTGGTAGTGATTCATCTGATCATAGCTTCATAATTCTTCGTTCATACACCCATCTGTATGGAGCCATCTAGAGCGCTATATGTCATGACTGCGTCATGTAGAATGAGCGCATACACTCTTGTATTGGCTGGAAATTTTGATTTGCGAGTCTCAAATTCCAATTTGATATCTACTGTTGAGGATTTCATGGCGTCGGCTTGATGGCTGCAATCGATGATAAATAATGGGTTCTTCCTGAATTCTTCTATACCCATCATCGGCTCACTCATATCTTTACCATAGTAACTCTTTTGGAAATTTTCGTAAGCATAATAGGCTATAGCATCCAACTTCCTGTCGAATTCTAAATTCCACCGCTCGTATGGGTATACTTCTGAATTCAAATACACTCGAATATTATTAATGTCAGCATTAATGAATTGGGTGGCATCTTGAGATACATCATCCGTATTAGTAGATTTCTGGAATCCTATGATAATGTATCGCGGTCGCTCGAGGCTGTTGGTAGTTTTGACAGCCCAAATGTCTGAAGATGTTTCACGGATAGTTGGTAACTCATACAAATCCCACATCCTATATGCTATTTTTATCTTCGCAGTGGAACTTTTATTGATGCGATTCAATAGTTTGAGTTTTTGTTTATCTGACGGCATGATATGCCTTATTCTCCATTCAATCTTATCAATTTCTATTTTCGCATTAACTACTCCCATGTAGGAGTTTTTGAATGAGCGAGCAATGATTAGTATCAACTCTTGTTTTATATTCAAGACACCCTTATTATAGTCCTCAGCGAATCCCATCAAGTATTTGAGTGGTAATTTTCCGCTGAATACGTGATTGATTTTGTCTAGGATCGGTTGATTATCATCATCAATTCCCCAACCGAGGGTCTCTAGAAATTTTTTATTCGATTCCCCATAGGAGATCATACATTTCATAGCTGTAGTGATGCCTGGTTTTCGAATCATACACACTTGTTCGCCACCCATCTCATAGCGAATTTCGTCGAAGAGGAATGCTAGAGCATTATTGGATAAATAGCAATCTGCTGTCAAATCATCTGGCATGAATTTTCCTTCGATGTAGATGTAGCTCTCTGCAATATCTAATATCAAATCTTGAAAGTTGACAGCTATTCTTATTTCGTCAGAGTTCTTGAATGATGGTGAACCATATGGTTTGTATGTGTGTTCATGCAGGCTGATTAGGGAATGATCGAAGATTGGTTCATCAAACACTTCCAATTGGAGGCTAGTAGAAGTTGTGGAAACCATCTCTATTTTTTCTGTAGCACTTTCAGTCCGATAGATTTCAAGAAATCAATATCGCTCTCAGATAGGTTATGATGCCGCCTTGCCTGATTGAGACGTCGATTGCGAATGAATCCGCGACCGCGTTTACACTTCTTTTTATTATTTCTGCGGTCATTATGGGGTGTGGGGGTGGATATTCGCTTTGATTGGTTACCGAAGCAGAACCCCATCTTTTCTCTGCTATTTTTCGAGATCAATCTAGTTGTTTCAGTTCAAGCTTCACAATAATCTTCTCTCCTCGGAAATCGACCAAACAATTTTCATCATCCAAAATTCTCAGTGTAATGTTATCGATAGACTGACGTCCGGTCGGGCTGATTGGTAGATATATAATGTTTTTCGGTTCCTTCGACAGCTTATATCCAGGATCCACATTGATGTCGAATTCATACAACGTGTGAACCTCTTCCCCATTCAGGTACGCCCCGCTCGTGATATTGCAATCGATGCGTATTAGGCGAACTTTAATAATTTTCACCGGCTTGGTGGATTTATGTAGAAAGTTGGATGGGTAGAATTTTTTCTCGAAACCCAACACTTCGGCTATGGAATTCTCAACTGACAACATAATTCCATATGAAGATTTCATTTCACACATTAGAGTGTTATTATTAGCTCGAAGATAAAATTCAATATTATTTTTACTCTTTTTACTATCAGAGGAGGGGTTCGAAGATGCTATAGCTTCTTGTATAACTCTATTGATTTCTTCTATTTCATAGGCGCCTGGTGGAATATGAATCATTTTCAAGTTCTCAGAGATGCGACCTTCTTTCTCATCCCAATAACCCAAAGCGTTATTAGTCTCATCTATATTGGCTATGGAATTGTAAGAATAAAAGCCGTGTAATCCCAAACCGTAAGTTCTTCTCGCATCTAGTTCAATTGGTGGGTAAAAATCAGCGCTCAAAACACTATGACCACCCGATATGGTGAATGTTTGCGACATAATGTTGGTGGTGTGTAAAGAAAACGGCGAAAATGGGTAACAAACCTCAATGAACATTCAACAGCTGCAACTTGATCGCTATGCGAGACATTGAAGAATGTTTTTATTTTCGCATTGATAATCATTTATATATAAAAAATTTTTTATTACATATTGCCACATCTACATTTTCATTCGACAAAAGCAGCAAAACACTTTTCGTGGTATTGGTCCATCGTTGACATCAACACCGTCTGGTTGATTATCGCATTTCTCGTGATGATGATCCTCACAAAATTGGTATTTCGACACCTCTGGATCGTCTTTCAATCGTTGCGGTAGCTTATCCCATACTAGAGCTATTTCTTGGGAGGCCAATCCAATCAATACTTCCTTTGGTAGGTCGGCGAGTTCTTTCTCAGTCATTTTTAAGAGAGAGCGTGATTTAGAGTAAGCTAACAACGCATGGGCCATTTCTTTGATGCTTTCTCGATCCATGATGAGCTACTTTTCGTTTGTGTTCTTCTTCGAGAGAAATTTCAAGCACAAATGCCCGCACCAGACTGTGTTGTATTCTTGTTGGCGCTCATAGTTATATACTATTTTGGTAGCTCTAAGCGCCTGCGGCCCTCTATTCAGATATTTCACCAACTCTTTTGGTGGGGGTAAATCGCCATAGCTATCATAATACTCGACTACTTTACCGCTTTTTTTATATGCAACCCAATGTGTGCCATCACCTTGTTCGCTATCTAAATTCAATATGGCGGATTCTGTACGATATGGGCCGGATGAGGGTAAATTATCCCTCATATATATACCTCGAAAGTTTGGTATTCCTATCTTTTTTATATGTCGTGATAGGTCCACATCTGTTAAAGCCCTTCGAGGTAGGCCATCTAGTTTTTTGGAGTTTGGGACTTCAAATAGATACCCAACCCTTTGCGGTATGGTTTCAGATAGACCCCCTTGCCCATTTTACCTAGAGCAATAGCCTCCATATGTGTGTTGTGGCGGTTCGCCTCAGCGAGTTTCTCCTTACTTTCTTTGGCGGAATTGATAGCATGAACAACGCTTGCACTGCCTAAAGCCAAACTACCCAATGCTGATAATCCCGCGAAAATTGGGATTAGTGGGAGAATGCCGCCAACTTTGGGGATTGGTATTATGCGGGGTGTTCGAATATTTCTCCTTCCTCCTGCCATTCTCACGAATTTTTTAGCTGCACCGACGGCCTTTAGAGTTGTTTCACCCAAGTTTCTGGTGAGCGTTCCCCTGTTCCCCATTTGGCGTAGCGCATGTCGAACTTTGTGCACTATTCCCGATCCAAAAGCTATCTTTCTCATGCGTTTGGGCGTGGTCCGCTTCTTTTTCCTTTTCAGCACACTACCGCCGCACCCCATACCAAAGCGCCTTTTTCCCTTCATTATATTTGTTGTTTTCCCCTTACGACAAATTCGCCAACTTTTTTTCTTTGTTGAAGTGTATCGCTTGGCGTTCATGATATAAATGAGCTTTGCGACACTCGCAGATCATTATAAAGTACTTGGCAGTCGCATGATGCAGATTGTTCGACAAAATGAGACATTCAGTGTGGAAAATTTTGATGAAAAAGTTGGGTTAGGAAATAGTGCAATTCCACAGCGTAGGCATGGGGATCTATTTCCCAATACAATTCGAAGTTTGATTATTGGTCCGTCGAATTGTGGCAAGACGAATGTTATGATATCACTGCTCACCAATCAGAATGGCTTACGATTCGCCAACATATACCTCTATTCAAAATCATTGTATCAACCCAAGTATGAGTATTTACGTAAAGTATTGGAACCGATAAAGGGGTTGGGTTATCACACTTACAGTAACAATGCAGACATAGTTGAACCTGCCGATGCAAAACCTGAGAGTATATTTATATTCGATGATGTTATATGTGAGAAACAGGATGTGATTAGATCTTATTTTTCGATGGGGCGTCATAGGAATGTCGATTGTTTCTATCTTGCGCAAACCTATTCGAGAGTGCCTAAACAACTAATTCGCGATAATGCGAATTTCATAATCATGTTCAAACAGGACGAAATGAATCTTCATCACATATTTTCCGATCATGTATCCCCAGATGTGACATTCAATCAATTTCGGGATATGTGCGCACATAGTTGGACGGATAAATATGGTTTTCTCGTTATCGATAAGGATAGTGAGATTTGCGAGGGACGCTATAGAAAAGGGTTTGATTGCTTCATATATCCGTGATACCCTGATGTGGTTGAATCATTCGATCGCTGGATGGCAAAATGAGCGCATCTAGCAGTGAAAAAATGGATGAAATATGTCTCAAGCAAAACTTGTCGAAGCAACTGATGCGGTGAGAAAAAAATTCAAAAGTTTGAAGAGCGCCCACCTCAGCGATCAGACAATGCTTGAGAAGGTATACAAACCGCTAACGAAACCATTGAAAGCTATCTCAGAAGCTGCTGCGGTAGCGATAGCCCCCTCCCGAATATCGGGTCTGAAAGTACCACCTATCCTTAAAATACCGCAGCCTACGCACCATTCTACGCCGATGCGTAGGAAAACGGTGGAAGATGCTACAGAAATGTTTGATAAACATTTGGAATCTGGAAATTCCAGCAAAAATTCGCAATTGATGCAGAGCGAACTCGATTATGTGACAATGATGGAAACACCACCAACATCATCAACTTCACACATTTCTAGCGATAATACTACCGCTATTGATACAACAACTCTACAAGATCGAGTGCAGCAGCATTTGGATAACTTGAAAACTGGAAAATCTAATTATGATACAGTATATGGTGTTCGTATCGATCCCAAAACGGGTAAATTAAGGATGGGTAATATGGAAATCCGTTTTTTGAATGATCAAATCGAATTATGGCGTGATAATAGAAGGAGTAAGGTATTTCCAGCTTCTTCTGAACTATATGATTTGATTTTTATGAATCAAGCAATCTATTAGCGATCGAGATAAGCAGATATATACCTCCATTCTGAAGACTACAGGATCCGCATATAAAAATTATGATATTAGAGGAGGTTTGAATGCTGAATCCTCTAACTCGAAAAAGAAATATCGACAAATCATCAAACCTCTCATAGATAGCCCACATTATATGAGGAGTAATCCTCAACGATTTGATATCAAAGGCGGTAAAGGAGTAGTGGGGTCAATACCGCGCAAAAAAGTTCTGAATAGAAAACGGAAAGAATTTGTTTATTGGAATGATGCTGCAGAATTGGTGGAACGTCTTCGATTATTGTGGAGTTCTAAAATGGTTGGTCATACAGGGCATGATAATGAAATAATGTCGATAATAGAGGAATTGCGTGAAGAAGGTATCATACGTTGATTTTTCAAAGTGCGAGCGCCATATGTATATGCGAGTTTGGAAGATTAGTTATTAGTATATGAATGAAAGCCGAAGTAATCGCAGCGGGAAATCTACGAAGTGGAAGATGAAAATAAGCCCAACCAAAAGGGTGATTGCTAATGAATTACACAAACCCGCGAGGCGTAACTTCAAAAGGAGGAGAACGATAATCAAAGGATTTGCTGACCTGTGGCAAATTGATTTGGCTGAAATGCAAATATATGCAGATGAGAATATGGGCTATCGATATATATTATTCGTTATCGATTGCTATTCAAAATATTTATGGGTTGAACCGATAAAAAATAAAACTGGTGTGGAAGTGACAAAAGCTATGGAAAAAGTGCTGAAGCGAGCTGAATATTCTCCAAAAAATATTCAAAGTGATTTAGGCAAAGAATTCTACAATTCACGCTTCGAAAATTTGATGCAGAGATATAAGATCAATCACTATTCAACTTATAGTATAATGAAAGCAGCTATTGTGGAGCGAGTAATTAGAACATTGAAGACTTGGATCTATAGAGAATTCTCCGCCAGAGGTGACTATAAGTGGCTCGACATTCTCGCAAATTTTGCTAACGAGTATAATAATAGAAAACATAGAACAATTGGTATGAAACCTGCTGACGTAACACCTTCAACAATACTTAAAGTATATAGCCACCTGAAAATAGCGCCACCGGCAAAATATAATGTTGGAGATGTTGTCAGAATAAGCAAATTCAAAGGAGTTTTCGAGAAAGGATACTCAGCCAATTTTTCCACAGAATTATTCACCATATCTAAAGTGAATATTACCAATCCGACGACATACAACATCAAAGATGTCAAAGGTCGCCCTATCAAGGGATGCTTTTATGAATTGGAATTGTTGAAAACAGCTGAGCCAAATGCATATCTAGTTGAAAAAGTGTTGAAAACGAAGGGGAATAAGATATTTGTCAAGTGGCTAGGATTTTCTGAAGAGCACAATTCTTGGCTTGATAAATCTGCAATTGTTTGAAGTATTCAATTTTTTTTCAATAAATGAGTCCTATCGCCTATTTCTTTCCTACCCAATTTTCACCCAATAAGAAAAAGTCGCATCAGAATTTAATATATTTTATTATGAAAATTTGCAAATAATATGATGAACACAAACATAAATATATATTCACAACTATATACACCTTTATTTATATTTATAAAAACTTTATTTTCAACTATATACACAATCATCTTTATATACACACATCTTTTACTAATATTTACAATAATTTATTTACATACTTACAACTATATATACATCTTAATTTATATTTACAAAAACTATTTACAATTAGGGCCTTAATTAAAATTTACAAAAAACTATATACAACTAGGTTTCCTTCCCCAGTAAAACAGCATTCGCGTCGGCATGTCCCCCATAACGAGAAACCTCCGCATCAATTTCGGCTATGCTCTCTTTCTGCATGGCAGAAATTCGCTGAAGCTCAGCAATCTGAGCTTCAACCAGCGCGTTGTCGTGAAGGGTTCTCGTTTTGCGGTCGCTCATCATTGCCAACCACCGCACCAACTCGTCATTGTATCTCCTTAGTTGGGTAGCAGGCAGTAATGGTCCCGGCGGAATGCTGTTTGACGGGGAAGGCGTTGATGGGGAAGGCGTCGGCGGCGCGGCATCCTCACTCTCCGCCTGTGAAGGCGAAGCCGCACCTCCAGCTGCCGGTGAAGATGGCGGCGACGGCTGCGACGGCGGCACATCCTCCGCTAGCGGCGAGGGTGACGCAATACCCGCCGGGGATGGTGTCGCAACCTCCGCCTCAGCTGCTGGTGATGGCGATGGTGGTGGTGGGGATGATGGGGGCGTCGCCGCAACCTCTGCCTCCAGCGCCGGCGATGGTTGTTGGGGAGGTCGCGGGGTGGCATCTCCATGAGGTGGCGCGGCGTCGGCGGAAACAATGATGGTGATGACTTCGTCATCAGGCGGCGGAGTGGCGGCAACTGCAGCCTCATGAACGATGGCATCACCACCATTGTTTTCGCCAACATCTGCGGCCTCAGCAGCAGTAGCACCTTCATCGTCAGAGATGGTGACGATGCTGATGCTTCCAGACTGTTCAATTTTATTGGCATTAGCCACTTCCGATGCATCACCCACGGCGCCTACTCCACTGGTTCCCTCATCAATGGCGGCGATCGCATCACCGTCCGCATTGGTTCGAGCACTAGCCGGCTTGATCACGTCCACTCTGAGGACGTTGATTGCCGGCTTTCGCTCTTGTTGAGCGGTACGCCGTTCCGCGTACCACTCAGCAATATCACCTCCGCGGTAGGGGTTTGCCTTGCCACTATTATTGAGGAACTTGCGGAGTATCATTGAAGAAGAGGAAGATTTGCCCTTCTTGCTAGGGCCGGCCTTAGAAGGCCCCGCAACCGCCTTCGGGCTAATCTTCCTCTTCTTCGAAGGTGCCTTGGGCGACGCTTTCGAAGACGTCGATGCCCTCGATGATAACGCCCTCTTTCCACCAACACGGCTACCAAAGATCTTTTTCTTTGGTTGCGGTGGTGGTGCAAAATCATCCTCGCTATCATCGAGAAAGATATGTTGAAGGGGGTTAGCAACCTTCCTTTTTGACGAGGACATGCTTTTCCCCCCAACAGATCCCGATGATTTCGCGCCACAAACCTTCATTTTCTTGGTTTGTGGCGCGAAATCATCAGCATTGTCATCTTCGGGCAGGCTTTCAACCAACATTGACGCTTTGCCTGAAAGCGCCATATCCTCCTCACTCTCCGACGATGAAGATGATTCACTCACCCTGCGACAGCTCATCTTAGCCCCCTTGGAAGATGCCCCTTGCGACATCGCCGGCCTCTTCTTACCCCGGGTGCCAGCCGCACCCACGGTATCGTCGCCGCACATGCTATCATACGTGTTAGCGAGAAGAGCTCCAAGATCAATTCCATCTTCGGGAACATCAAATGCGTCCATGGTGATGTTCTCGAAAAATGATGAATTGATGCCTGAAAAAATTTCGAGAAAAATATTAGGATGGTGTTACAAGAAAAAGAGTTGAAAATAACCTACTTAATTGCTGGAGCTCCTCAGAATTGTCGGGAGCGGCTGAGGATTGAGCGGCGGCGGCGGAGTTGTTGAAGGCCATCTCGTATTTCTATAACAATGAAAACATGTTAAGTCGTGTATTGCATTGTATAGAGAAATTATGAAATTATCGCAAAGAAAAATATTATAAGTTATAGGTTATTATAGCACTTAGCAAAACTCGACTATATCACAATGAGAATGAAGTATGTTATAGAACTCGAAAATTTATATTTCACTATATGCACTCACAAGGAAATACTTACAATTGGTTCAGAAGTAATACTCCAAAAAAAATTTGCCGGTGGTGTGGTAGCTCGAGAGGAGGGCAAGCAACGGTGTCTTCTAGACCGGGTCCAAAAAACACTTGAAGATTCTACAACTTGGAAAAAGATTCAATATTAGTATAATGAAAAAAAACAAGAGTAAGAGTTTTCCACTTCGGAAAAATAATTCGACATTGAAGCAATGAGGAAAAACATTCAGAGTTGGAGAAATAGAAATAATCTGATATTATCACAAGGAGAAAAAAAATGTTCAAAAGTCCCAGCTTCTATCACTTTGAAAATGATTCGATATCAATGCAATGAGAAAACATTCAGAGTCAAAGAAATAGAAATAATCTAATGTTATCACAATGAGAAAAATGTACAAGTCCTACATTCACCACTTAGAATATAATTCGATATCACAAGTACAAAAATATGAAGATGTATACAAATTCACTATACACACTTCAAAGGTAATACTCACAGTTGGTCTAGGAGCGTCTAGTCTGAGTAGCCCAACAGGAAGGCAGCGAACAGAATGAGTTCAAGATGAAAACACTCGAAGATTCTATCACTTGGAAAAAGATTCAATATTAGTATAATGCAAAAAAACAAGAGTAAGAGTTTTCCACTTTGGAAAAATAATTCGACATTGGAGCAGTGAGGAAAAACATTCAGAGTCGGACAAATAGAAATAATCTAATATTATCACAACGAGAAAAATGTTAAAGTCCCAGCTTCTTTCACTTTGAAAATGATTCGATATTAATGCAATGAGAAAACATTCAGAGTCGAAGAAATAGAAATAATCTAATGTTATCACAATGAGAAAAATATACAAGTCCTACATTCACCACTCAGAATATAACACAAAATCACAAGTACAAAAATTTAGAGATATATACAAATTCACTATACACAACCAAAAGGTAATACTCACAATTGATCTAGCGGCGTCTAGTAGGCAGGTCTAGTCGAAGAGGAAGGCGGGCAGCAGAATTAGTTGAAGATGGAAACGGTTTGCAGATTCTATCACTTGGAAAAAGATTCAATATTAGTATAATGCAAAAAAAACAAGAGTAAGAGTTTTCCGCTTTGAAAAATAATTCGAAATTGGAGCAATGTGGAACAAACATTCAGAGTCGGGCAAATAGAAATAATCTAATATTATCACAACGAGAAAAAATGTTCAAGCCCCAACTTCTTCCACTTTGAAAATGATTCGATATTAATGCAATGAGAAAAATATTCAGAGTCAAAGAAACAGAAATAATCTGATGTTATCACAACGAGAGAAATCTACAAGTCCCAGATTCACCACATAGAATATAATACAAAATCATAAGTACAAAAATATGGGGATATATACAAATTCACTATACACAGTCAAAAGGTAATACTCACAATTGATCTAGCAGCGTCTAGTAGGCAGGTCTAGTCGAAGAGGAAGGCAGGCAGCAGAATGATAAATTCGAGTGGGCGCTTCGCTTTTGTACTCTTTCCTCCCTCCTAGCTGAGAGTGGGAGTGACTGATGGCGGGTGACAGATGATGATGGCGCTACTGATGGCGGATGACAGCTGACACGGAACACCTCAACGACCAACTACGGGCACGGAACACTTCGCGATAGTTTGGTATGGCAAATAATAGCGATTGTGATAGATGGCGCCCCTGTTTCAAGGTCATTAGCCTTAATAGCAGGTGGCGCTACTGATGGCAAGTGGCGCTACTGATGGCGAGTGACGCTACTGATATCGGGTGATAGCTGGCAGATGACAATTGACAGGGCGACTGTCACGGCGGCCATCTTAGTCGGAAAGAGTATTGAAAAGCGGAGGTCATAGCGGTTTCAACTCCTGAGTCGACCACTAGTTTGAGAAGAACTCCTCAATTATTCTTCAGTCAATATGTATCCGAGTGCCTGGGATAACAAGCCAATTATTGCAGTGAGGCCGCTTATCGCGAATGGGGCGATATGCTGCCACAATTGCGGGGACGCCTTCGTGCCAGAAGACCTTAATCCCAGCACGGGAATGTGCCAGCGTTGCTCGTTGGCGAATACGACAAGAACGGGGCCCCCATCTCCTGTACCAGCGCAGTCACCAAGTTCCGGAGCCCAATGCGATAGGTGCTGTAAAAAGCTGAGGAATTCCAACTTTGGAATCTGCCGCCCAACATGCCGGGAATGCAGCATGGGTAGAAGGCTGCACTTCCATAGATGTAGAAGCTGCCGGCAATATCGGAATGATTGCTGGCAAGGGATTTGCAGAGGTTGCAATTTCAGCAAGAAATTCTTTTGCGAGGTGGTGGGCCACTTTTATAGGGGGCCCTCCGAACATTTGGACAAGTGTTGGTGCCTACCCCTCGAAGAGAGACTTCGAAGAAGGGCTAGGGATTTGGAGGTGCCGGCTCCAACATTTAGGTATTATAGGGGTGATATTGAAGGAGACTATTGAATTAGTGTATATATTTGATTATTTATTTTTCTATTTATAAGTTTTTATTTTGTATATATTTATAGTTCATAAGATTTTATTTAGTATATTTGAAATTTGAGGGTATATATATATATTTATGTAAGAGTGTACAATGAATAAATGAAAAAAACTAAATTATCGATTTTATTTTATATACAAGAGTTTCAAAAATTATATCGCCCAGTATTAAATACAATATTTTCAATATTTTCACATATAAGGTTCAAATAATATAACTGAGAAAACTATGGTGCTCCCCGGGGGGGGGGGGGGGTGCTGATCGAATTCCACCTTGACACAAATTTTTTGATACCTCGGCAAGGATTTTGGATTTCATGGGGGGGGGGTGCTGATCGAATCCCACCTTGACACAGATCTTAGGGGTGGTGCTCCAAGGGGGGGGCGGAGTTTTGGGGGGGCGGAGTTTGGGGGGGGGGGAGTTTTGGGGGCGGAGCTTCCTCGGGGGGGGGGGGGTGGGCGTAGCCAATTTGAGACCCTCCCACTTGTTGAGGCCCAGCCCTTTGGCTTCTCCCATTGGTCGTTACGCTCGGACCTCATTACACTAGCCCACTTCTTGTTAACGCCCACCACTTTGGTTTCTAATATTCGCCCTACTTCTCAGACATCATTTAAACTCCGTCTAACATGGTTCGCGCGTTGGAGTATCAATGCCCAGTTACATCAAGGCGTTATTGCTGCCGCAGAAAGTGTTTCTATCTATTCGAATACAACGATGTCGTAGATGGGCTTGCATGCAGGAAATGTATGCATTATTGTTATTGCGTGTGCGACTGTGATTCACATAAATATGGGATTTTCACTTCTTTTGTGAGAACAGTTAGGCATCTACGAGAGAAATTGAAACGGTAGACACTTGAGGACCACTTCTTACTTATTAATGGTGTATTCAAATCATGACAAACAATTTGTATTATGAAAAAATTTATTGAAATATATAATATAAAAAACGATATATATTTGTTTACTTCACTTTCGGCTTCAACCTTTTAGCCGTGTAAGGCGGCACTCTCGACTTCTTCTTCCTACGTAGCTCCCTTCTTGTGATAACGGGAGATAAAATGATAGTTTCATCGGAGTCTGATCCAGGGTCGAGTTCGTTGTTGTTCCCCATCTCGGCCCGCACCACACCCATTATCTCCTGCATTGCTTCATCGGCCCGCCGCTCGTCCAAGTGTCTCTGCACCATTTCGTCGATCTCCACCGGGTTGGTGCGTTGTCTCTCCCGTATGGCGGCCACCATTTGTCTCATGGACATATTTCGATATTGTCCAGACATAATTGAATGCTCACTTGTAGATGCTTCTATAACAATTCAATGACTACTGCTCGACTCAGGAGTTGAAATCGCTATGGTTAAAATTGCTACCTCCTCCGCTTTACAATGCTCTTTCCGCCTAAGATGGCCGCCGTGACAGCTGCCCTGCCAATTGTCACCTGTCACGTCAGTTATCACCAATCATGTCAACTGTCAATTAGGAAGTGTTCTGTACCCGTAGTTGGTTGTATTTGGGATGCATGAATTTTGACAGAAGTGAAGCGCCATCTACCGTACCAACTATAATTTACCAACTGCCATCTCCCATACCGGATGTCACCGATCATACCAACTGTCGCGTCAGACATTCTCTACTTCGCCCATAAGGAAATTGGTGTGGAAGGTGTCAGGTAAAATAATCTCGAATGACAATATATATATTTATTTATTTACATCATAAATACAATATGTTGGAATATAAATGTTTCATCACCATTTCAAATGTTGAGAGACCCAACTCCATACTGCGTGCGATTGCCTCAAGCTACAATTAACCCTTGCAGATAGCGTATGATTCATACATAGAGCAGCTTCTTTTTCGAATACTGGTACAGGGTTTTGAAGACACATATCATGCTGATATTTTTCAATATTCACAATGTATGGCTTATAGGCCAATTGTTCTACATACTGTTGTAAAATCTCAAACTTTTGATGCCCCTTCACATAAACTATACTAGCGCTCGCAATAGGCTCAAGCACCTCACCCATCAGTTGATCATAGTCGATGAGCCCACTCGAGTATCTTATACCGTGGATGTTTCGTTCCACATAGGTTACTTGCTTTTTTTCACTCCGAGTTAAACTGTTATAGGGCTTAGGCGGTTTCAATATGTAATGATTAGTTTTCTCCCCATCTGTGATAGATATTTCTTTGGGGTGGAATACACTATTATCACCAAGCACGAAACCTTGCATGTCAACAGCGAGTAGTTTCATGGTGGCCGCCTTTCGTACAACTGACTCTAACATACCTTTGCGGTGAAGAATATCAAGAATGGCTGAGGGGTGGGGGGATTATAGCCTACTGCGCAATAATATTACAATAAATGTTTCGAGTATAGAAAAATATTATTACTTCAAAAATGGTAAATATAAACTTCACTACATATATTGCAACAAATAGGAGCAACACCTACCGCAATTGTTTCATGAAGTTTTCGATTACATAACTTCAAAAATGGTAAATATAAACTTTGCTGCGTACATTGCAACAAATAGGAGCAACACCTGTCACAATTGTTTCGTGAAGTGTTCGATTACATAATGTACATAAGAATGACCGAGGGACATTCATAAATTTATTTCGCTCAAGTGCTTTTTCGCTGCATTCGGCGTCATCGTATCCTTCATCCGTGAAATTGTCTATGCCTTGCTGCTCAACAGCGTTTTTGGAAGGCTGCAACGAGAAAATATACATTTATAATATGGAAATGATTCCCAAAATCGAGAATATTATCGAATAAAAAATATACTCACAGCTTTCCCCTTTTCTTTATCATGCTCCTGAATTGAAAGTTTCGCAAGCGTCTCGCTGACCTCGGTAGTCATCTCAACTGCTGTTGCCAATATCGCAGCTAGTCACCAACTCGGAGGAATGGAAATATCTTATACCCCTTATAGGGCATGTAGCAAACAATCCTCCCCTCCCCCTACCCCCTCTCCCGGTATAGAGCTCACTGCTGAGGTTCTAATTGCTCCATCAACATTTCAATTAGCGAGTCTAATCTTTTGGACCGTTCATTATCCTCCCCCTGATCATTCTGCGACAAGTCGCTTATTGCCTGATGTAGCCAAATTGAATTTTGCTCTGGACTAAATCGATAAAAATCGATATCATTATGACCCCAAGGAAGAGTTCTGACAGTATTGGGAATAATAAACCGCTTATCGTCGTGATATGAAAGAGCAACTTTGTTTCTCATCTCCGTGAAGATGTCATGCTTATAGCTACGAAAAGTATTCATCTTGCGAAATATCAAACCACCTTTCTCAACGATGTCTTTATAACTATCTAGAGATAGTTCGTTTCTTATAACAGCCCTGGAAACACCTTTCGCTTTTTTCACCTCGCTAGTCGTTGATTTGACGCAATAAGCTTTGGCGCCAGTACCATAAAAACTAATTAAGGGGTTGTTTGGGAATTCATCTTTCATTTTGCCGACGATCGATTCTGTGCGAGGCATGTTGAAGTTATTTTTTACAGGATAATTAGACGTGTCGAAATATTCTATGTTTTCTTTCATAAAATCATAGAAATTTTCGCTATCAATTTTCAAGATGAGGGAATCAGTATCGGTATACAATAATGATGAGGATGTTCCAGGAAAATTTTTCTTGATACAATCATATAAGAAATCATAGATTACAATTTTCGACACATCTAATATGCTGAAGCCCACATAGAGCGGTTTATCATAATGCACGCTAACCCTACCCATGTGAATTGCAACGAAATTTTCATGAAATATCGTGCAAGTCTTATAATTGGGAAGGGCCGTTAATGCATTAGCACCCTTCCGCTTCCCGATACTCTCCCAATGGGTCACAAGTTTGATATCGGTCCTTCTATCGACATTTTCCATAGTTTTACCATACACACAGTTGACCATCTTTTTAAATAATCCATTATCGGCTTTGTTCGTACTTTTATTGCGCATCTCAGTATTGAGGTCTACATATTTCTTCAACCAGCGAGATTGATTGAATTTAAGAACTCTATGTATTCGCGTCAAGATTAAACCATTTCTAATCGCCTGTTTCAAATTTCGATAATGGATTATATAATTTAACTTATTCGATAAATTCGGAATCAGTTTCTTATGAGCGGATTTTGAACCTGGCGGGCTGATGGTTTCCACAAGAAAAGGTAAATCCGAGTGTGCATCATGTAAATTTTCAGGGTAGTGAATATCTACTTCGAGAACATACCCGAACGGATCATCATCTGCAACATTCGAGATATCCAAATTTGAGATTTCAACATCAGTTAACCATGTGAAACCAGATGTAGGTAGTGGTTGCGACATACTATGACCATACAAGTTGGTCGCATCCAAATACATTATAAACGACGATGGATCATCAGGGTTGAAATTTGGGAGGAATTTATTATTAGCTACATGGCTTCTCATACTACACTGGCTGACACCGCCTCTTATTCCCTTCTTAAAGAAATTCACCATGTCGATGTCAGTTAAGAGTTCCAATTCCACTTTTGTGTAGCGCAACATAGCATCCCACGATAGACCAGGGGCTGTATAATATTGACATGGGTCCAACTTGTATGTCTTCAAACTAACCTTCCGAAAATTTTCAAAAACATCGCATAATAACAAAACATCCGATTTCAGATATACGTCTGAATAATCCCCAAGCGTTTTACATTTGAATATCTTCCAAATACGCTCAGCTCTACGATAATCCTCATTCGAAATGTGTTCATTCGATAAATTATCGAAAAAGTCATTTTGAGAAGGTAAACCTTTATGCTCCAATTTATCGATAGATGTAATAAAACTATACGGAAATACGCCTTTTCGCGTCATTAGCTTAAATTGTTCGCGATCTTGAAATGCTCTCGCTGTCTCAACACACTGTTCCGTAGTCAGATTTTCAGCTAGAGAATGCAGCGGATCAGAAAGAAATTTATAGCTATCTAAAAAGCGCAACTTCATGAACATTTTATGATTTTTCCCATCTTTTCCCAAGTACTCATCAACAAAAACATGTTTCGTGAATGAAACATACTTTTCCTTAGTTTGAGCGATACAATCCACCCTCTCTTCATGCTCGAACAATTGTTTGATGAAGAGGTGGCTATCATACCCGCTCATATTATGGAAAAAGATGGGGATGAAGTTAAGTAGCTTGAAATTCAAATTACATTTAGAATGTGCAGCGCCATCTCTCTTTTTACCAGTCAGGTGACAATGGTCTCTAACTTTAACATCTGTGGAATCAAGTGGCTTATCACAAATGTTGCAAATTGTAGCGGTAGCGAAATCAAGCTTCTCTGCAGCACTCAATTTAGCCATAGGAACAACACGTTTCAAATGCATATTATATATAGCCTTAACATTATCGACTAAACTGGAGACAAACTTTTTTGCTACACCTTTTCCTCGGAATGAAACAAATTTAGTGAGGGAATCATCGTAGGAGCATTTGATGAGATATGCAAATGAATGCGGCTCGTGAGCGAATGTTTTATTAGTATACGACCCCGTAGGATCTGGTTCACAAGTTTGGATGGGTTTCAGAACAGATTCAAAATCCGCATATATAACAAATGGTACTTTCATCTGTTTCTCAAAACTTTGGAATTTTAAAATATTCCTGGGAGCGCTATTTCCGAATTTATCAACCTTGATTTCTGGAGATGGAACCGTAGTGTATGTATGATTGCAATCATTCAATTTATGACGTAGCAACTTCGACTCATCGGAGAAACATATCAGACACCCATCGCAAAAGAAATTCCTATGCCCTCTGGCATTTAATTGACTTGACACTAATCGCGATAAATTTTTTATCCAGCAATAATGCCCCTTATCGGAATCGTCCGAGATATAAAGTAAGTTTACATGCCTACCCAACCTATTCTTAGCATAATGAAGCGGCCCAATAACCCTATATTTCATTTTTTGATCATCGAATACGCTCTCTAACCCATAAACATTGATGGAGCAATCATTTTGATTTTCGAACTTTGGAATATCACTTACTTTCATAGGAAACTCTATACCAACCAGATTCAATACTGTAGAAAAGTGTGGGTAGGAAGATGTTTCGGTATTCCTTATCCTCGCAGGATACAAAGCTGATGTAACTGCCCAGGCGAAACAATGCTCATCCTGATTAATAATGTTTACCACCGCTTTCTTGTTCGCAATATAGGTGGGCAGCTTTATGTAAGACCCGCCTCTTAATGGACTATATTTATTAATATTTATTTCTAGAAACAAAATCTCTTCTAAAGCCCAACCTGTAATATCAAAGTAAAAAAAAGAAATAAGCAAACTTAGTCGACATCTGATTTTTTCAAACAACTCACCAGAATCACGTTCCTCGAATTCGATAGCTAGATTCGAAAGACAATCCCGAAATGCGTCAACGATATCTTCCAAATCTGGCGATGAAGCAATTATGCGATTCGGAGCCATGAAAGATTTCACATCTCTCACATCTCGGGTTTCAATGACATATCTACCAAAAACTTCCATGTTCACTTTAATCGAGTGATGAATCAGTAGCATATTATCTAATAGAGATATAATTGTAGCTCTATTCTCATTGAAGAACGCATTGTAATCTAAAATGTTCGTTCTACACTCTAACCTATAGCTAATAATGCGGCATTTGAACGCGCTCTCGATCGCATATACGCCATCTCTGTAGTGCATGCACGCATTAGAGCGATGCTCCAAGGTTCTCTTATGAGCACCCATCCTATCTGATGGAACATCTTTAGCGCAGGGCACACATCTTTGCATACTTCTAGATGTCGATGGCGCTGGCGGATTCGAAATATCCAATCGAGCCCTTTTTGCACTAGGCTTCCCAAATCACTCAAATCACCAACACATGAAATTCTTTGATGGCGGCGTAAATTATCACTACGCGTAAATGTTTGGAAACAAGCACTGCAGGTCAACATGATGATGATGAATAAAAAACGCTTTTATCACTCACGAACAAACAACAAATGCTGATTAATATGTGATTCCCAATAAACTGTGCTCCGCTCTGCGCACCCTTGAATTTATAGAAGTACCGACTCCCCCACTCTCACCAACGCGATCTTGAACTCTCGCGGGAGAATGGCGCATGCGCACGCAGCAGCAGTGTTCAAGGTCGCACCCCCTCCCATTTCAGGGGTGTGGAAACACAAGGTCACGCTCACAGAAAAAAAAGAAAGCCCTCCTCAAGGACGCGCTCTTCTCAAGGCCACAGCAACTCCCAAGGGCACCCTCCTCTCAAGGTCGCCAACTCGAGGTCACTCCTCCCAAGATCGCATCAAGGTCATTCACCCCAAGGTCACTCCTCTCAAGGTCACTCCTCCCAAGGTCATTCACCCCAAGGTCACTCCTCCCAAGGTCACTCCTCCCAAGGTCATTGACCCCCCAAGGTCATTGACCCCCCAAGGCCACGTGGGGGGTGTGTGACCTTGGGAGGAGGTCTAGAATCGGCACAAATCATCTACTAGTTTGGTATGATCGAAGTTGAAAATCGGTCCATCCGTTCGGAAGTTAAAGCGATCTGAAGAATTCGAAAAAAATCCAAGGGGACCCCCTTTGATGCAATTTTTTTTTTATTCCGGTTTTTTCGATTGGAGAAATGGATTCTATGAAAAAAAAATAAGCAGTTTGGTATGATCGAAGTTGAAAATCGGTCCATCCGTTTGGAAGTTAAGGCGATCTGAAGAATTCGAAAAAGTTCCAAGGGGACCTCCTTTGATGCAATTTTATTTTCGATTTCGGTTTTTTCGATTGGAGAAATGGA
Source organism: Chrysomela aeneicollis (assembly GCA_029955515.1). Classification (NCBI taxonomy): domain Eukaryota; kingdom Metazoa; phylum Arthropoda; class Insecta; order Coleoptera; family Chrysomelidae; genus Chrysomela; species Chrysomela aeneicollis. The sequence goes on along the minus strand of JARUHQ010000041.1, from coordinate 380,150 downwards.
TTCTATAAAAAAAACAAGCAGTTTGGTATGATCGAAGTTGAAAATCGGTCCATCCGTTCGGAAGTTAAGGCGATCTGAAGAATTCGAAAAAGTTCCAAGAGGACCCCCTTTGATGCAATTTTTTTTTTCGATTTCGGTTTTTTCTATTGAAGAAATGGATTCTATAAAAAAACAAGCAAATTGGTATGCGCGAAATTGAAAATCGGTCCATCCGTTCGGAAGTTAAGGCGGTCTGAAGAATTCGAAAAAGTTCCAAGGGGGCCCCCTTTGATGCAATTTTTTCTCGATTTCGGTTTTTTCGATTGGAGAAATGGATTCTATGAAAAAAACAAGCAGATTGGTATGATCGAAGTTGAAAATCGGTCCATCCGTTCGGAAGTTAAGGCGATCTGAAGAATTCGAAAAAGTTCCAAGGGGGCCCCCTTTGATGCAATTTTTTTTTCAGATTTCAGTTTTTTCGATTGGAGAAATGGATTCTGTGAAAAAAAACAAGCAGATTGGTATGATCGAAGTTGAAAATCGGTCCATCCGTTTGGAAGTTAAGGCGACCTGAAGAATTCGAAAAAGTTCCAAGTGGACCCCCTTTGATGCAATTTTTTCTCGATTTCGGTTTTTTCGATTGGAGAAATGGATTCTATAAAAAAAACAAGCAGTTTGGTATGATCGAAGTTGAAAATCGGTCCATCCGTTCGGAAGTTAAGGCGATCTGAAGAATTCGAAAAAGTTCCAAGGGCGCCCCCTTTGATGCAATTTTTTTTTTAAATTTCAGTTTTTTCGATTGGAGAAATGGATTATATGAAAAAAAAACAAGCAGATTGGTATGATCGAAGTTGAAAATCGGTCCATCGGTTTGGAAGTTAAGGCGACCTGAAGAATTCGAAAAAGTTCCAAGTGGACCCCCTTTGATGCAATTTTTTTCGATTTCGGTTTTTTCGATTGGAGAAATGGATTCTATAAAAAAAAACAAGCAGTTTGGTATGATCGAAGTTGAAAATCGGTCCATCCGTTCGGAAGTTAAGGTGATCTGAAGAATTCGAAAAAGTTCCAAGAGGACCCCCTTTGATGCAATTTTTTTTTCGATTTCGGTTTTTTCTATTGAAGAAATGGATTCTATGAAAAAAACAAGCAGATTGGTATGATCGAAGTTGAAAATCGGTCAATCCGTTCGGAAGTTAAGGCGATCTGAAGAATTCGAAAAAGTTCCAAGGGGGCCCCCTTTGATGCATTTTTTTTTTGGTTTCGGTTTTTTCGATTGGGGAAATGGATTCTAGGAAAAAAACAAGCAGATTGGTATGATCGAAGTTGAAAATCGGTCCATCCGTTTGGAAGTTAAGGCGATCTGAAGAATTCGAAAAAGTTCCAAGGGGACCCCCTTTGATGCAATTTTTTTTTCGATTTCGGTTTTTTCGATTGGAAAAATGGATTCTATGAAAAAAAACAAGCAGTTTGGTATGATCGAAGTTGAAAATCGGTTCATCCGTTTGGAAGTTAAGGCGATCTGAAAAATTCGAAAAAGTTCCAAGTTGGCCCTCTCTGATGCAATTTTTTCTTCAGATTTCGGTTTTTTCGATTGGAGAAATGGATTCTATAAAAAAAACGAGCAGATTGGTATGATCGAAGTTGAAAATCGGTCCATCCGTTTGGAAGTTAAGGCGATCTGAAGAATTCGAAAAAGTTCCAAGGGGACCCCCTTTGATGCAATTTTTTTTTCGATTACGGTTTTTTTGATTGGAGATTTTATGAAAAAAAACAAGCAGTTTGGTATGATCGAAGTTGAAAATCGGTCCATCCGTTCGGAAGTTAAGGCGATCTGAAGAATTCGAAAAAGTTCCGAGAGGACCCCCTTTGATGCAATTTTTTTTTTCGATTTCGGTTTTTTCTATTGAAGAAATGGATTCTATGAAAAAACAAGCAAATTGGTATGCGCGAAATTGAAAATCGGTCCATCCGTTCGGAAGTTAAGGCGGTCTGAAGAATTCGAAAAAGTTCAAAGGGGGCCCCCTTTGATGCAATTTTTTTTCGATTTCGGTTTTTTCGATTGGAGAAATGGATTCTATGAAAAAAACAAGCAGATTGGTATGATCGAAGTTGAAAATCGGCCCATCCGTTCGGAAGTTAAGGCGATCTGATGAATTCGAAAAAGTTCCATGGGGGCCCCCTTTGATGCAATTTTTTTTTTAGATTTCGGTTTTTTCGATTGAAGAAATGGATTCTATGAAAAAAAACAAGCAGATTGGTATGATCGAAGTTGAAAATCGGTCCATCCGTATGGAAGTTAAGGCGATCTGAAGAATTCGAAAAAGTTCAAAGGGGGCCCCCTTTGATGCATTTTTTTTTTCGATTTCGGTTTTTTCGATTGGAGAAATGGATTCTATGAAAAAAACAAGCAGATTGGTATGATCGAAGTTGAAAATCGGTCCATCCGTTCGGAAGTTAAGGCGATCTGAAGAATTCGAAAAAGTTCCATGGGGGCCCCCTTTGATGCAATTTTTTTTTAGATTTCGGTTTTTTCGATTGGAGAAATGGATTCTATGAAAAAAAACAAGCAGATTGGTATAATCGAAGTTGAAAATCGGTCCATCCGTTTGGATGTTAAGGCGATCTGAAGAATTCGAAAAAGTTCCAAGGGGACCCCCTTTGATGCAATTTTTTTTTCGATTTCGGTTTTTTCGATTGAAGAAATGGATTCTATGAAAAAAAAAACAAGCAGTTTGGTATGATCGAAGTTGAAAATCGGTCCATCCGTTTGGAAGTTAAGGCGATCTGAAGAATTCGAAAAAGTTCCAAGGGGACCCCCTTTGATGCAATTTTTTTTTCGATTTCGGTTTTTTCGATTGGAGAAATGGATTCTATAAAAAAAAACAAGCAGATTGGTATGATCGAAGTTGAAAATCGGTCCATCCGTTTGGAAGTTAAGGCGATCTGAAGAATCCGAAAAAGTTCCAAGAGGACCCCCTTTGATGCAATTTTTTTTTCGATTTCGGTTTTTTCTATTGAAGAAATGGATTCTATGAAAAAACAAGCAAATTGGTATGCGCGAAATTGAAAATCGGTCCATCCGTTCGGAAGTTAAGGAGGTCTGAAGAATTCGAAAAAGTTCCAAGGGGACCCCCTTTGATGCAATTTCTTTTTCGATTTCGGTTTTTTCGATTGGAGATTCTATGAAAAAAAACAAGCAGTTTGGTATGATCGAAGTTGAAAATCGGTCCATCCGTTCGGAGGTTAAGGCGATCTGAAGAATCCGAAGAAGTTCCAAGAGGACCCCCTTTGATGCAACTTTTTTTTCGATTTCGGTTTTTTCTATTGAAGAAATGGATTCTATGAAAAAACAAGCAAATTGGTATGCGCGAAATTGAAAATCGGTCCATCCGTTCGGAAGTTAAGGAGGTCTGAAGAATTCGAAAAAGTTCCAAGGGGGCCCCCCTTGATGCAATTTTTTTTCGATTTCGGTTTTTTCGATTGGAGAAATGGATTCTATGAAAAAAACAAGCAGATTGGTATGATCGAAGTTGACAATCGGTCCATCCGTTCGGAAGTTAAGGCGATCTGAAGAATTCGAAAAAGTTCCATGGGGGCCCCCTTTGATGCAATTTTTTTTTTAGATTTCGGTTTTTTCGATTGGAGAAATGGATTCTATGAAAAAAAACAAGCAGATTGGTATGATCGAAGTTGAAAATCGGTCCATCCGTTTGGAAGTTAAGGCGATCTGAAGAATTCAAAAAAGTTCCAAGGGGACCCCCTTTGATGCAATTTTTTTTTCGATTTCGGTTTTTTCGATTGAAGAAATGGATTCTATGAAAAAAAACAAGCAGTTTGGTATGATCGAAGTTGAAAATCGGTCCATCCGTTTGGAAGTTAAGGCGATCTGAAGAATTCGAAAAAGTTCCAAGGGGACATCCTTTGATGCAATTTTTTTTTCGATTTCGGTTTTTTCTATTGAAGAAATGGATTCTATGAAAAAACAAGCAGATTGGTATGATCGAAGTTGAAAATCGGTCCATCCGTTTGGAAGTTAAGGCGATCTGAAGAATTCAAAAAAGTTCCAAGGGGACATCCTTTGATGCAATTTTTTTTTCGATTTCGGTTTTTTCGATTGAAGAAATGGATTCTATGAAAAAAAACAAGCAGTTTGGTATGATCGAAGTTGAAAATCGGTCCATCCGTTCGGAAGTTAAGGCGATCTGAAGAATTCGAAAAAGTTCCAAGAGGACCCCCTTTGATGCAATTTTTTTTTCGATTTCGGTTTTTTCTATTGAAGAAATGGATTCTATGAAAAAACAAGCAGTTTGGTATGATCGAAGTTGATAATCGGTCCATCCGTTCGGAAGTTAAGGTGATCTGAAGAATTCGAAAAAGTTCCAAGAGGACCCCCTTTGATGCAATTTTTTTTTCGATTTCGGTTTTTTCTATTGAAGAAATGGATTCTATGAAAAAAACAAGCAGATTGGTATGATCGAAGTTGAAAATCGGTCAATCCGTTCGGAAGTTAAGGCGATCTGAAGAATTCGAAAAAGTTCCAAGGGGGCCCCCTTTGATGCAATTTTTTTTTAGATTTCGGTTTTTTCGATTGGAGAAATGGATTCTATGAAAAAAAACAAGCAGATTGGTATGATCGTAGTTGAAAATCGGTCCATCCGTTTGGAAGTTAAGGCGATCTGAAGAATTCGAAAAAGTTCCAAGGGGACCCCCTTTGATGCAATTTTTTTTTCGATTTCGGTTTTTTCGATTGGAGAGTCTATGAAAAAAAACAAGCAGTTTGGTATGATCGAAGTTGAAAATCGGTCCATCCGTTTGGAAGTTAAGGCGATCTGAAGAATTCGAAAAAGTTCCAAGAGGACCCCCTTTGATGCAATTTTTTTTTCGATTTCGGTTTTTTCTATTGAAGAAATGGATTCTATGAAAAAACAAGCAAATTGGTATGCGCGAAATTGAAAATCGGTCCATCCGTTCGGAAGTTAAGGCGGTCTGAAGAATTCGAAAAAGTTCAAAGGGGGCCCCCTTTGATGCATTTTTTTTTTCGATTTCGGTTTTTTCGATTGGAGAAATGGATTCTATGAAAAAAACAAGCAGATTGGTATGATCGAAGTTGAAAATCGGTCCATCCGTTCGGAAGTTAAGGCGATCTGAAGAATTCGAAAAAGTTCCATGGGGGCCCCCTTTGATGCAATTTTTTTTTAGATTTCGGTTTTTTCGATTGGAGAAATGGATTCTATGAAAAAAAACAAGCAGATTGGTATAATCGAAGTTGAAAATCGGTCCATCCGTTTGGAAGTTAAGGCGATCTGAAGAATTCGAAAAAGTTCCAAGGGGACCCCCTTTGATGCAATTTTTTTTTTCGATTTCGGTTTTTTCGATTGAAGAAATGGATTCTATGAAAAAAAAACAAGCAGTTTGGTATGATCGAAGTTGAAAATCGGTCCATCCGTTTGGAAGTTAAGGCGATCTGAAGAATTCGAAAAAGTTCCAAGGGGACCCCCTTTGATGCAATTTTTTTTTCGATTTCGGTTTTTCCGATTGGAGAAATGGATTCTATAAAAAAAACAAGCAGATTGGTATGATCGAAGTTGAAAATCGGTCCATCCGTTTGGAAGTTAAGGCGATCTGAAGAATTCGAAAAAGTTCCAAGGGGACCCCCTTTGATGCAATTTTTTTTTCGATTTCGGTTTTTTCGATTGGAGATTCTATGAAAAAAAACAAGCAGTTTGGTATGATCGAAGTTGAAAATCGGTCCATCCGTTCGGAGGTTAAGGCGATCTGAAGAATCCGAAAAAGTTCCAAGAGGACCCCCTTTGATGCAATTTTTTTTTCGATTTCGGTTTTTTCTATTGAAGAAATGGATTCTATGAAAAAACAAGCAAATTGGTATGCGCGAAATTGAAAATCGGTCCATCCGTTCGGAAGTTAAGGAGGTCTGAAGAATTCGAAAAAGTTCCAAGGGGGCCCCCTTTGATGCAATTTTTTTTCGATTTCGGTTTTTTCGATTGGAGAAATGGATTCTATGAAAAAAACAAGCAGATTGGTATGATCGAAGTTGACAATCGGTCCATCCGTTCGGAAGTTAAGGCGATCTGAAGAATTCGAAAAAGTTCCATGGGGGCCCCCTTTGATGCAATTTTTTTTTTAGATTTCGGTTTTTTCGATTGGAGAAATGGATTCTATGAAAAAAAACAAGCAGATTGGTATGATCGAAGTTGAAAATCGGTCCATCCGTTTGGAAGTTAAGGCGATCTGAAGAATTCAAAAAAGTTCCAAGGGGACCCCCTTTGATGCAATTTTTTTTTCGATTTCGGTTTTTTCGATTGGAGAAATGGATTCTATAAAAAAAAACAAGCAGATTGGTATGATCGAAGTTGAAAATCGGTCCATCCGTTTGGAAGTTAAGGCGATCTGAAGAATTCGAAAAAGTTCCAAGGGGACCCCCTTTGATGCAATTTTTTTTTCGATTTCGGTTTTTTCGATTGGAGATTCTATGAAAAAAAACAAGCAGTTTGGTATGATCGAAGTTGAAAATCGGTCCATCCGTTCGGAGGTTAAGGCGATCTGAAGAATCCGAAAAAGTTCCAAGAGGACCCCCTTTGATGCAATTTTTTTTTCGATTTCGGTTTTTTCTATTGAAGAAATGGATTCTATGAAAAAACAAGCAAATTGGTATGCGCGAAATTGAAAATCGGTCCATCCGTTCGGAAGTTAAGGAGGTCTGAAGAATTCGAAAAAGTTCCAAGGGGGCCCCCTTTGATGCAATTTTTTTTCGATTTCGGTTTTTTCGATTGGAGAAATGGATTCTATGAAAAAAACAAGCAGATTGGTATGATCGAAGTTGACAATCGGTCCATCCGTTCGGAAGTTAAGGCGATCTGAAGAATTCGAAAAAGTTCCATGGGGGCCCCCTTTGATGCAATTTTTTTTTTAGATTTCGGTTTTTTCGATTGGAGAAATGGATTCTATGAAAAAAAACAAGCAGATTGGTATGATCGAAGTTGAAAATCGGTCCATCCGTTTGGAAGTTAAGGCGATCTGAAGAATTCAAAAAAGTTCCAAGGGGACCCCCTTTGATGCAATTTTTTTTTCGATTTCGGTTTTTTCGATTGAAGAAATGGATTCTATGAAAAAAAAACAAGCAGATTGGTATGATCGTAGTTGAAAATCGGTCCATCCGTTTGGAAGTTAAGGCGATCTGAAGAATTCGAAAAAGTTCCAAGGGGACCCCCTTTGATGCAATTTTTTTTTTCGATTTCGGTTTTTTCTATTGAAGAAATGGATTCTATGAAAAAACAAGCAAATTGGTATGCGCGAAATTGAAAATCGGTCCATCCGTTCGGAAGTTAAGGCGGTCTGAAGAATTCGAAAAAGTTCAAAGGGGGCCCCCTTTGATGCATTTTTTTTTTCGATTTCGGTTTTTTCGATTGGAGAAATGGATTCTATGAAAAAAACAAGCAGATTGGTATGATCGAAGTTGAAAATCGGTCCATCCGTTCGGAAGTTAAGGCGATCTGAAGAATTCGAAAAAGTTCCATGGGGGCCCCCTTTGATGCAATTTTTTTTTAGATTTCGGTTTTTTCGATTGGAGAAATGGATTCTATGAAAAAAAACAAGCAGATTGGTATAATCGAAGTTGAAAATCGGTCCATCCGTTTGGAAGTTAAGGCGATCTGAAGAATTCGAAAAAGTTCCGAGGGGACCCCCTTTGATGCAATTTTTTTTTTCGATTTCGGTTTTTTCGATTGAAGAAATGGATTCTATGAAAAAAAAACAAGCAGTTTGGTATGATCGAAGTTGAAAATCGGTCCATCCGTTTGGAAGTTAAGGCGATCTGAAGAATTCGAAAAAGTTCCAAGGGGACCCCCTTTGATGCAATTTTTTTTTCGATTTCGGTTTTTCCGATTGGAGAAATGGATTCTATAAAAAAAAACAAGCAGATTGGTATGATCGAAGTTGAAAATCGGTCCATCCGTTTGGAAGTTAAGGCGATCTGAAGAATTCGAAAAAGTTCCAAGGGGACCCCCTTTGATGCAATTTTTTTTTCGATTTCGGTTTTTTCGATTGGAGATTCTATGAAAAAAAACAAGCAGTTTGGTATGATCGAAGTTGAAAATCGGTCCATCCGTTCGGAGGTTAAGGCGATCTGAAGAATCCGAAAAAGTTCCAAGAGGACCCCCTTTGATGCAATTTTTTTTTCGATTTCGGTTTTTTCTATTGAAGAAATGGATTCTATGAAAAAACAAGCAAATTGGTATGCGCGAAATTGAAAATCGGTCCATCCGTTCGGAAGTTAAGGAGGTCTGAAGAATTCGAAAAAGTTCCAAGGGGGCCCCCTTTGATGCAATTTTTTTTCGATTTCGGTTTTTTCGATTGGAGAAATGGATTCTATGAAAAAAACAAGTAGATTGGTATGATCGAAGTTGACAATCGGTCCATCCGTTCGGAAGTTAAGGCGATCTGAAGAATTCGAAAAAGTTCCATGGGGGCCCCCTTTGATGCAATTTTTTTTTTAGATTTCGGTTTTTTCGATTGGAGAAATGGATTCTATGAAAAAAAACAAGCAGATTGGTATGATCGAAGTTGAAAATCGGTCCATCCGTTTGGAAGTTAAGGCGATCTGAAGAATTCAAAAAAGTTCCAAGGGGACCCCCTTTGATGCAATTTTTTTTTCGATTTCGGTTTTTTCGATTGGAGAAATGGATTCTATAAAAAAAAACAAGCAGATTGGTATGATCGAAGTTGAAAATCGGTCCATCCGTTTGGAAGTTAAGGCGATCTGAAGAATTCGAAAAAGTTCCAAGGGGACCCCCTTTGATGCAATTTTTTTTTCGATTTCGGTTTTTTCGATTGGAGATTCTATGAAAAAAAACAAGCAGTTTGGTATGATCGAAGTTGAAAATCGGTCCATCCGTTCGGAGGTTAAGGCGATCTGAAGAATCCGAAAAAGTTCCAAGAGGACCCCCTTTGATGCAATTTTTTTTTCGATTTCGGTTTTTTCTATTGAAGAAATGGATTCTATGAAAAAACAAGCAAATTGGTATGCGCGAAATTGAAAATCGGTCCATCCGTTCGGAAGTTAAGGAGGTCTGAAGAATTCGAAAAAGTTCCAAGGGGGCCCCCTTTGATGCAATTTTTTTTTCGATTTCGGTTTTTTCGATTGGAGAAATGGATTCTATGAAAAAAACAAGCAGATTGGTATGATCGAAGTTGACAATCGGTCCATCCGTTCGGAAGTTAAGGCGATCTGAAGAATTCGAAAAAGTTCCATGGGGGCCCCCTTTGATGCAATTTTTTTTTTTAGATTTCGGTTTTTTCGATTGGAGAAATGGATTCTATGAAAAAAAACAAGCAGATTGGTATGATCGAAGTTGAAAATCGGTCCATCCGTTTGGAAGTTAAGGCGATCTGAAGAATTCAAAAAAGTTCCAAGGGGACCCCCTTTGATGCAATTTTTTTTTCGATTTCGGTTTTTTCGATTGAAGAAATGGATTCTATGAAAAAAAACAAGCAGTTTGGTATGATCGAAGTTGAAAATGGGTCCATCCGTTTGGAAGTTAAGGCGATCTGAAGAATTCGAAAAAGTTCCAAGGGGACATCCTTTGATGCAATTTTTTTTTCGATTTCGGTTTTTTCTATTGAAGAAATGGATTCTATGAAAAAACAAGCAGATTGGTATGATCGAAGTTGAAAATCGGTCCATCCGTTTGGAAGTTAAGGCGATCTGAAGAATTCAAAAAAGTTCCAAGGGGACCCCCTTTGATGCAAATTTTTTTTCGATTTCGGTTTTTTCGATTGAAGAAATGGATTCTATGAAAAAAAACAAGCAGTTTGGTATGATCGAAGTTGAAAATCGGTCCATCCGTTCGGAAGTTAAGGCGATCTGAAGAATTCGAAAAAGTTCCAAGAGGACCCCCTTTGATGCAATTTTTTTTTCGATTTCGGTTTTTTCTATTGAAGAAATGGATTCTATGAAAAAACAAGCAGTTTGGTATGATCGAAGTTGAAAATCGGTCCATCCGTTCGGAAGTTAAGGTGATCTGAAGAATTCGAAAAAGTTCCAAGAGGACCCCCTTTGATGCAATTTTTTTTTCGATTTCGGTTTTTTCTATTGAAGAAATGGATTCTATGAAAAAAACAAGCAGTTTGGTATGATCGAAGTTGAAAATCGGTCAATCCGTTCGGAAGTTAAGGCGATCTGAAGAATTCGAAAAAGTTCCAAGGGGGCCCCCTTTGATGCAATTTTTTTTTAGATTTCGGTTTTTTCGATTGGAGAAATGGATTCTATGAAAAAAAAACAAGCAGATTGGTATGATCGTAGTTGAAAATCGGTCCATCCGTTTGGAAGTTAAGGCGATCTGAAGAATTCGAAAAAGTTCCAAGGGGACCCCCTTTGATGCAATTTTTTTTTCGATTTCGGTTTTTTCGATTGGAGAGTCTATGAAAAAAAACAAGCAGTTTGGTATGATCGAAGTTGAAAATCGGTCCATCCGTTTGGAAGTTAAGGCGATCTGAAGAATTCGAAAAAGTTCCAAGAGGACCCCCTTTGATGCAATTTTTTTTTTCGATTTCGGTTTTTTCTATTGAAGAAATGGATTCTATGAAAAAACAAGCAAATTGGTATGCGCGAAATTGAAAATCGGTCCATCCGTTCGGAAGTTAAGGCGGTCTGAAGAATTCGAAAAAGTTCAAAGGGGGCCCCCTTTGATGCATTTTTTTTTTCGATTTCGGTTTTTTCGATTGGAGAAATGGATTCTATGAAAAAAACAAGCAGATTGGTATGATCGAAGTTGAAAATCGGTCCATCCGTTCGGAAGTTAAGGCGATCTGAAGAATTCGAAAAAGTTCCATGGGGGCCCCCTTTGATGCAATTTTTTTTTAGATTTCGGTTTTTTCGATTGGAGAAATGGATTCTATGAAAAAAAACAAGCAGATTGGTATAATCGAAGTTGAAAATCGGTCCATCCGTTTGGAAGTTAAGGCGATCTGAAGAATTCGAAAAAGTTCCAAGGGGACCCCCTTTGATGCAATTTTTTTTTCGATTTCGGTTTTTTCGATTGAAGAAATGGATTCTATGAAAAAAAAACAAGCAGTTTGGTATGATCGAAGTTGAAAATCTGTCCATCCGTTTGGAAGTTAAGGCGATCTGAAGAATTCGAAAAAGTTCCATGGGGGCCCCCTTTGATGCAATTTTTTTTTAGATTTCGGTTTTTTCGATTGGAGAAATGGATTCTATGAAAAAAAACAAGCAGATTGGTATGATCGAAGTTGAAAATCGGTCCATCCGTTTGGAAGTTAAGGCGATCTGAAGAATTCAAAAAAGTTCCAAGGGGACCCCCTTTGATGCAATTTTTTTTTCGATTTCGGTTTTTTCGATTGAAGAAATGGATTCTATGAAAAAAAACAAGCAGTTTGGTATGATCGAAGTTGAAAATCGGTCCATCCGTTTGGATGTTAAGGCGATCTGAAGAATTCGAAAAAGTTCCAAGGGGACCCCCTTTGATGCAATTTTTTTTTCGATTTCGGTTTTTTCTATTGAAGAAATGGATTCTATGAAAAAACAAGCAGATTGGTATGATCGAAGTTGAAAATCGGTCCATCCGTTTGGAAGTTAAGGCGATCTGAAGAATTCAAAAAAGTTCCAAGGGGACCCCCTTTGATGCAATTTTTTTTTCGATTTCGGTTTTTTCGATTGAAGAAATGGATTCTATGAAAAAAAAACAAGCAGTTTGGTATGATCGAAGTTGAAAATCGGTCCATCCGTTCGGAGGTTAAGGCGATCTGAAGAATCCGAAAAAGTTCCAAGAGGACCCCCTTTGATGCAATTTTTTTTTCGATTTCGGTTTTTTCTATTGAAGAAATGGATTCTATGAAAAAACAAGCAAATTGGTATGCGCGAAATTGAAAATCGGTCCATCCGTTCGGAAGTTAAGGAGGTCTGAAGAATTCGAAAAAGTTCCAAGGGGGCCCCCTTTGATGCAATTTTTTTTCGATTTCGGTTTTTTCGATTGGAGAAATGGATTCTATGAAAAAAACAAGCAGATTGGTATGATCGAAGTTGACAATCGGTCCATCCGTTCGGAAGTTAAGGCGATCTGAAGAATTCGAAAAAGTTCCATGGGGGCCCCCTTTGATGCAATTTTTTTTTTAGATTTCGGTTTTTTCGATTGGAGAAATGGATTCTATGAAAAAAAAACAAGCAGATTGGTATGATCGAAGTTGAAAATCGGTCCATCCGTTTGGAAGTTAAGGCGATCTGAAGAATTCAAAAAAGTTCAAAGGGGACCCCCTTTGATGCAATTTTTTTTTCGATTTCGGTTTTTTCGATTGAAGAAATGGATTCTATGAAAAAAAACAAGCAGTTTGGTATGATCGAAGTTGAAAATCGGTCCATCCGTTTGGAAGTTAAGGCGATCTGAAGAATTCGAAAAAGTTCCAAGGGGACCCCCTTTGATGCAATTTTTTTTTCGATTTCGGTTTTTTCTATTGAAGAAATGGATTCTATGAAAAAACAAGCAGATTGGTATGATCGAAGTTGAAAATCGGTCCATCCGTTTGGAAGTTAAGGCGATCTGAAGAATTCAAAAAAGTTCCAAGGGGACCCCCTTTGATGCAATTTTTTTTTCGATTTCGGTTTTTTCGATTGAAGAAATGGATTCTATGAAAAAAAACAAGCAGTTTGGTATGATCGAAGTTGAAAATCGGTCCATCCGTTCGGAAGTTAAGGCGATCTGAAGAATTCGAAAAAGTTCCAAGAGGACCCCCTTTGATGCAATTTTTTTTTCGATTTCGGTTTTTTCTATTGAAGAAATGGATTCTATGAAAAAACAAGCAGTTTGGTATGATCGAAGTTGAAAATCGGTCCATCCGTTCGGAAGTTAAGGTGATCTGAAGAATTCGAAAAAGTTCCAAGAGGACCCCCTTTGATGCAATTTTTTTTTCGATTTCGGTTTTTTCTATTGAAGAAATGGATTCTATGAAAAAAACAAGCAGATTGGTATGATCGAAGTTGAAAATCGGTCAATCCGTTCGGAAGTTAAGGCGATCTGAAGAATTCGAAAAAGTTCCAAGGGGGCCCCCTTTGATGCAATTTTTTTTTAGATTTCAGTTTTTTCGATAGGAGAAATGGATTCTATGAAAAAAAACAAGCAGTTTGGTATGATCGTAGTTGAAAATCGGTCCATCCGTTTGGAAGTTAAGGCGATCTGAAGAATTCGAAAAAGTTCCAAGAGGACCCCCTTTGATGCAATTTTTTTTTCGATTTCGGTTTTTTCTATTGAAGAAATGGATTCTATGAAAAAACAAGCAAATTGGTATGCGCGAAATTGAAAATCGGTCCATCCGTTCGGAAGTTAAGGCGGTCTGAAGAATTCGAAAAAGTTCAAAGGGGGCCCCCTTTGATGCATTTTTTTTTCGATTTCGGTTTTTTCGATTGGAGAAATGGATTCTATGAAAAAAACAAGCAGATTGGTATGATCGAAGTTGAAAATCGGTCAATCCGTTCGGAAGTTGAGGCGATCTGAAGAATTCGAAAAAGTTTTATGGGGGCCCCCTTTGATGCAATTTTTTTTTAGATTTCGGTTTTTTCGATTGGAGAAATGGATTCTATGAAAAAAAACAAGCAGATTGGTATAATCGAAGTTGAAAATCGGTCCATCCGTTTGGAAGTTGAGGCGATCTGAAGAATTCGAAAAAGTTCCAAGGGGACCCCCTTTGATGCAATTTTTTTTTCGATTTCGGTTTTTTCGATTGAAGAAATGGATTCTATGAAAAAAAAACAAGCAGTTTGGTATGATCGAAGTTGAAAATCGGTCCATCCGTTTGGAAGTTAAGGCGATCTGAAGAATTCGAAAAAGTTCCAAGGGGACCCCCTTTGATGCAATTTTTTTTTCGATTTCGGTTTTTCCGATTGGAGAAATGGATTCTATAAAAAAAAACAAGCAGATTGGTATGATCGAAGTTGAAAATCGGTCCATCCGTTTGGAAGTTAAGGCGATCTGAAGAATTCGAAAAAGTTCCAAGGGGACCCCCTTTGATGCAATTTTTTTTTCGATTTCGGTTTTTTCGATTGGAGATTCTATGAAGAAAAACAAGCAGTTTGGTATGATCGAAGTTGAAAATCGGTCCATCCGTTCGGAGGTTAAGGCGATCTGAAGAATCCGAAAAAGTTCCAAGAGGACCCCCTTTGATGCAATTTTTTTTTCGATTTCGGTTTTTTCTATTGAAGAAATGGATTCTATGAAAAAACAAGCAAATTGGTATGCGCGAAATTGAAAATCGGTCCATCCGTTCGGAAGTTAAGGAGGTCTGAAGAATTCGAAAAAGTTCCAAGGGGGCCCCCTTTGATGCAATTTTTTTTCGATTTCGGTTTTTTCGATTGGAGAAATGGATTCTATGAAAAAAACAAGCAGATTGGTATGATCGAAGTTGACAATCGGTCCATCCGTTCGGAAGTTAAGGCGATCTGAAGAATTCGAAAAAGTTCCATGGGGGCCCCCTTTGATGCAATTTTTTTTTAGATTTCGGTTTTTTCGATTGGAGAAATGGATTCTATGAAAAAAACAAGCAGATTGGTATGATCGAAGTTGAAAATCGGTCCATCCGTTTGGAAGTTAAGGCGATCTGAAGAATTCAAAAAAGTTCCAAGGGGACCCCCTTTGATGCAATTTTTTTTTCGATTTCGGTTTTTTCGATTGAAGAAATGGATTCTATGAAAAAAAAACAAGCAGTTTGGTATGATCGAAGTTGAAAATCGGTCAATCCGTTTGGAAGTTAAGGCGATCTGAAGAATTCGAAAAAGTTCCAAGGGGACCCCCTTTGATGCAATTTTTTTTTCGATTTCGGTTTTTTCTATTGAAGAAATGGATTCTATGAAAAAACAAGCAGATTGGTATGATCGAAGTTGAAAATCGGTCCATCCGTTTGGAAGTTAAGGCGATCTGAAGAATTCAAAAAAGTTCCAAGGGGACCCCCTTTGATGCAATTTTTTTTTCGATTTCGGTTTTTTCGATTGAAGAAATGGATTCTATGAAAAAAAACAAGCAGTTTGGTATGATCGAAGTTGAAAATCGGTCCATCCGTTCGGAAGTTAAGGCGATCTGAAGAATTCGAAAAAGTTCCAAGAGGACCCCCTTTGATGCAATTTTTTTTTCGATTTCGGTTTTTTCTATTGAAGAAATGGATTCTATGAAAAAACAAGCAGTTTGGTATGATCGAAGTTGAAAATCGGTCCATCCGTTCGGAAGTTAAGGTGATCTGAAGAATTCGAAAAAGTTCCAAGAGGACCCCCTTTGATGCAATTTTTTTTTCGATTTCGGTTTTTTCTATTGAAGAAATGGATTCTATGAAAAAAACAAGCAGATTGGTATGATCGAAGTTGAAAATCGGTCAATCCGTTCGGAAGTTAAGGCGATCTGAAGAATTCGAAAAAGTTCCAAGGGGGCCCCCTTTGATGCATTTTTTTTTTTTTTTGGTTTCGGTTTTTTCGATTGGGGAAATGGATTCTAGGAAAAAAACAAGCAGATTGGTATGATCGAAGTTGAAAATCGGTCCATCCGTTTGGAAGTTAAGGCGATCTGAAGAATTCGAAAAAGTTCCAAGGGGACCCCCTTTGATGCAATTTTTTTTTCGATTTCGGTTTTTTCGATTGGAGAAATGGATTCTATGAAAAAAAACAAGCAGTTTGGTATGATCGAAGTTGAAAATCGGTTCATCCGTTTGGAAGTTAAGGCGATCTGAAAAATTCGAAAAAGTTCCAAGTTGGCCCCCTCTGATGCAATTTTTTCTTCAGATTTCGGTTTTTTCGATTGGAGAAATGGATTCTATAAAAAAAACGAGCAGATTGGTATGATCGAAGTTGAAAATCGGTCCATCCGTTTGGAAGTTAAGGCGATCTGAAGAATTCGAAAAAGTTCCAAGGGGACCCCCTTTGATGCAATTTTTTTTTCGATTACGGTTTTTTTGATTGGAGATTCTATGAAAAAAAAACAAGCAGTTTGGTATGATCGAAGTTGAAAATCGGTCCATCCGTTCGGAAGTTAAGGCGATCTGAAGAATTCGAAAAAGTTCCAAGAGGACCCCCTTTGATGCAATTTTTTTTTCGATTTCGGTTTTTTTTATTGAAGAAATGGATTCTATGAAAAAACAAGCAAATTGGTATGCGCGAAATTGAAAATCGGTCCATCCGTTCGGAAGTTAAGGCGGTCTGAAGAATTCGAAAAAGTTCAAAGGGGGCCCCCTTTGATGCATTTTTTTTTTTTCGATTTCGGTTTTTTCGATTGGAGAAATGGATTCTATGAAAAAAACAAGCAGATTGGTATGTTCGAAGTTGAAAATCGGTCCATCCGTTCGGAAGTTAAGGCGATCTGAAGAATTCGAAAAAGTTCCATGGGGGCCCCCTTTGATGCAATTTTTTTTTTAGATTTCGGTTTTTTCGATTGAAGAAATGGATTCTATGAAAAAAAAACAAGCAGATTGGTATGATCGAAGTTGAAAATCGGTCCATCCGTTTGGAAGTTAAGGCGATTTGAAGAATTCGAAAAAGTTCCAAGGGGACCCCCTTTGATGCAATTTTTTTTTTGGTTCCGGTTTTTTCGATTGGAGAAATGGATTCTAGAAAAAAAACAAGCAGATTGGTATGATCGAAGTTGAAAATCGGTCCATCCGTTCGGAAGTTAAGGCGATCTGAAGAATTCGAAAAAGTTCCAAGGGGACCCCCTTTGATGCAATTTTTTTTTCGATTTCGGTTTTTTCGATTGGAGAAATGGATTCTATAAAAAAACAAGCAGTTTGGTATGATCGAAGTTGAAAATCGGTTCATCCGTTTGGAAGTTAAGGCGAACTGAAAAATTCGAAAAAGTTCCAAGTTGGCCCCCTCTGATGCAATTTTTTCTTCAGATTTCGGTTTTTTCGATTGGAGAAATGGATTCTATAAAAAAAAACGAGCAGATTGGTATGATCGAAGTTGAAAATCGGTCCATCCGTTTGGAAGTTAAGGCGATCTGAAGAATTCGAAAAAGTTCCAAGGGGACCCCCTTTGATGCAATTTTTTTTTCGATTACGGTTTTTTTGATTGGAGATTCTATGAAAAAAAACAAGCAGTTTGGTATGATCGAAGTTGAAAATCGGTCCATCCGTTCGGAAGTTAAGGCGATCTGAAGAATTCGAAAAAGTTCCAAGAGGACCCCCTTTGATGCAATTTTTTTTTCGATTTCGGTTTTTTCTATTGAAGAAATGGATTCTATGAAAAAACAAGCAGATTGGTATGATCGAAGTTGAAAATCGGTCCATCCGTTTGGAAGTTAAGGCGATCTGAAGAATTCAAAAAAGTTCCAAGGGGACCCCCTTTGATGCAATTTTTTTTTCGATTTCGGTTTTTTCGATTGAAGAAATGGATTCTATGAAAAAAAACAAGCAGTTTGGTATGATCGAAGTTGAAAATCGGTCCATCCGTTCGGAAGTTAAGGCGATCTGAAGAATTCGAAAAAGTTCCAAGAGGACCCCCTTTGATGCAATTTTTTTTTCGATTTCGGTTTTTTCTATTGAAGAAATGGATTCTATGAAAAAACAAGCAGTTTGGTATGATCGAAGTTGAAAATCGGTCCATCCGTTCGGAAGTTAAGGTGATCTGAAGAATTCGAAAAAGTTCCAAGAGGACCCCCTTTGATGCAATTTTTTTTTCGATTTCGGTTTTTTCTATTGAAGAAATGGATTCTATGAAAAAAACAAGCAGATTGGTATGATCGAAGTTGAAAATCGGTCAATCCGTTCGGAAGTTAAGGCGATCTGAAGAATTCGAAAAAGTTCCAAGGGGGCCCCCTTTGATGCATTTTTTTTTTTTTTGGTTTCGGTTTTTTCGATTGGGGAAATGGATTCTAGGAAAAAAACAAGCAGATTGGTATGATCGAAGTTGAAAATCGGTCCATCCGTTTGGAAGTTAAGGCGATCTGAAGAATTCGAAAAAGTTCCAAGGGGACCCCCTTTGATGCAATTTTTTTTTCGATTTCGGTTTTTTCGATTGGAGAAATGGATTTCATGAAAAAAAACAAGCAGTTTGGTATGATCGAAGTTGAAAATCGGTTCATCCGTTTGGAAGTTAAGGCGATCTGAAAAATTCGAAAAAGTTCCAAGTTGGCCCCCTCTGATGCAATTTTTTCTTCAGATTTCGGTTTTTTCGATTGGAGAAATGGATTCTATAAAAAAAACGAGCAGATTGGTATGATCGAAGTTGAAAATCGGTCCATCCGTTTGGAAGTTAAGGCGATCTGAAGAATTCGAAAAAGTTCCAAGGGGACCCCCTTTGATGCAATTTTTTTTTCGATTACGGTTTTTTTGATTGGAGATTCTATGAAAAAAAAACAAGCAGTTTGGTATGATCGAAGTTGAAAATCGGTCCATCCGTTCGGAAGTTAAGGCGATCTGAAGAATTCGAAAAAGATCCAAGAGGACCCCCTTTGATGCAATTTTTTTTTCGATTTCGGTTTTTTTTATTGAAGAAATGGATTCTATGAAAAAACAAGCAAATTGGTATGCGCGAAATTGAAAATCGGTCCATCCGTTCGGAAGTTAAGGCGGTCTGAAGAATTCGAAAAAGTTCAAAGGGGGCCCCCTTTGATGCATTTTTTTTTTCGATTTCGGTTTTTTCGATTGGAGAAATGGATTCTATGAAAAAAACAAGCAGATTGGTATGTTCGAAGTTGAAAATCGGTCCATCCGTTCGGAAGTTAAGGCGATCTGAAGAATTCGAAAAAGTTCCATGGGGGCCCCCTTTGATGCAATTTTTTTTTTAGATTTCGGTTTTTTCGATTGAAGAAATGGATTCTATGAAAAAAAAACAAGCAGATTGGTATGATCGAAGTTGAAAATCGGTCCATCCGTTTGGAAGTTAAGGCGATCTGAAGAATTCGAAAAAGTTCCAAGGGGACCCCCTTTGATGCAATTTTTTTTTTTTGGTTTCGGTTTTTTCGATTGGAGAAATGGATTCTAGAAAAAAAACAAGCAGATTGGTATGATCGAAGTTGAAAATCGGTCCATCCGTTCGGAAGTTAAGGCGATCTGAAGAATTCGAAAAAGTTCCAAGGGGACCCCCTTTGATGCAATTTTTTTTTCGATTTCGGTTTTTTCGATTGGAGAAATGGATTCTATAAAAAAACAAGCAGTTTGGTATGATCGAAGTTGAAAATCGGTTCATCCGTTTGGAAGTTAAGGCGAACTGAAAAATTCGAAAAAGTTCCAAGTTGGCCCCCTCTGATGCAATTTTTTCTTCAGATTTCGGTTTTTTCGATTGGAGAAATGGATTCTATAAAAAAAAACGAGCAGATTGGTATGATCGAAGTTGAAAATCGGTCCATCCGTTTGGAAGTTAAGGCGATCTGAAGAATTCGAAAAAGTTCCAAGGGGACCCCCTTTGATGCAATTTTTTTTTCGATTACGGTTTTTTTGATTGGAGATTCTATGAAAAAAAACAAGCAGTTTGGTATGATCGAAGTTGAAAATCGGTCCATCCGTTCGGAAGTTAAGGCGATCTGAAGAATTCGAAAAAGTTCCAAGAGGACCCCCTTTGATGCAATTTTTTTTTCGATTTCGGTTTTTTTATTGAAGAAATGGATTCTATGAAAAAACAAGCAAATTGGTATGCGCGAAATTGAAAATCGGTCCATCCGTTCGGAAGTTAAGGCGGTCTGAAGAATTCGAAAAAGTTCAAAGGGGGCCCCCTTTGATGAATTTTTTTTTCGATTTCGGTTTTTTCGATTGGAGAAATGGATTCTATGAAAAAAACAAGCAGTTTGGTATGATCGAAGTTGAAGATCGGTTCATCCGTTTGGAAGTTAAGGCGATCTGAAAAATTCGAAAAAGTTCCAAGGGGGCCCCCTTTGATGCAATTTTTTTTTCAGATTTCGGTTTTTTCGATTGGAGAAATGGATTCTATAAAAAAAACAAGCAGATTGGTATGATCGAAGTTGAAAATCGGTCCATCCGTTTGGAAGTTAAGGCGATCTGAAGAATTCGAAAAAGTTCCAAGTGGACCCCCTTTGATGCAATTTTTTTTTCGATTTCGGTTTTTTCGATTGGAGATTCTATGAAAAAAAAACAAGCAGTTTGGTATGATCGAAGTTGAAAATCGGTCCATCCGTTCGGAAGTTAAGGCGATCTGAAGAATTCGAAAAAGTTCCAAGAGGACCCCCTTTGATGCAATTTTTTTTTTGATTTCGGTTTTTTCTATTGAAGAAATGGATTCTATGAAAAAACAAGCAAATTGGTATGCGCGAAATTGAAAATCGGTCCATCCGTTCGGAAGTTAAGGCGGTCTGAAGAATTCGAAAAAGTTCAAAGGGGGCCCCCTTTGATGCATTTTTTTTTCGATTTCGGTTTTTTCGATTGGAGAAATGGATTCTATGAAAAAAACAAGCAGATTGGTATGATCGAAGTTGAAAATCGGTCCATCCGTTCGGAAGTTAAGGCGATCTGAAGAATTCGAAAAAGTTCCATGGGGGCCCCCTTTGATGCAATTTTTTTTTAGATTTCGGTTTTTTCGATTGAAGAAATGGATTCTATAAAAAAAAACAAGCAGATTGGTATAATCGAAGTTGAAAATCGGTCCATCCGTTTGGAAGTTAAGGCGATCTGAAGAATTCGAAAAAGTTCCAAGGGGACCCCCTTTGATGCAATTTTTTTTTCGATTTCGGTTCTTTCGATTGAAGAAATGGATTCTATGAAAAAAAAACAAGCAGTTTGGTATGATCGAAGTTGAAAATCGGTCCATCCGTTTGGAAGTTAAGGCGATCTGAAGAATTCGAAAAAGTTCCAAGGGGACCCCCTTTGATGCAATTTTTTTTTCGATTTCGGTTTTTTCGATTGGAGAAATGGATTCTATAAAAAAACAAGCAGATTGGTATGATCGAAGTTGAAAATCGGTCCATCCGTTTGGAAGTTAAGGCGATCTGAAGAATTCGAAAAAGTTCCAAGGGGACCCCCTTTGATGCAATTTTTTTTTCGATTTCGGTTTTTTCGATTGGAGATTCTATGAAAAAAAACAAGCAGTTTGGTATGATCGAAGTTGAAAATCGGTCCATCCGTTCGGAGGTTAAGGCGATCTGAAGAATTCGAAAAAGTTCCAAGAGGACCCCCTTTGATGCAATTTTTTTTTCGATTTCGGTTTTTTCTATTGAAGAAATGGATTCTATGAAAAAACAAGCAAATTGGTATGCGCGAAATTGAAAATCGGTCCATCCGTTCGGAAGTTAAGGAGGTCTGAAGAATTCGAAAAAGTTCAAAGGGGGCCCCCTTTGATGAATTTTTTTTTCGATTTCGGTTTTTTCGATTGGAGAAATGGATTCTATGAAAAAAAACAAGCAGTTTGGTATGATCGAAGTTGAAGATCGGTTCATCCGTTTGGAAGTTAAGGCGATCTGAAAAATTCGAAAAAGTTCAAAGGGGGCCCCCTTTGATGAATTTTTTTTTCGATTTCGGTTTTTTCGATTGGAGAAATGGATTCTATGAAAAAAACAAGCAGTTTGGTATGATCGAAGTTGAAGATCGGTTCATCCGTTTGGAAGTTAAGGCGATCTGAAAAATTCGAAAAAGTTCCAAGGGGGCCCCCTTTGATGCAATTTTTTTTTCAGATTTCGGTTTTTTCGATTGGAGAAAAGGATTCTATAAAAAAAACAAGCAGATTGGTATGATCGAAGTTGAAAATCGGTCCATCCGTTTGGAAGTTAAGGCGATCTGAAGAATTCGAAAAAGTTCCAAGTGGACCCCCTTTGATGCAATTTTTTTTTCGATTTCGGTTTTTTCGATTGGAGATTCTATGAAAAAAAACAAGCAGTTTGGTATGATCGAAGTTGAAAATCGGTCCATCCGTTCGGAAGTTAAGGCGATCTGAAGAATTCGAAAAAGTTCCAAGAGGACCCCCTTTGATGCAATTTTTTTTTGATTTCGGTTTTTTCTATTGAAGAAATGGATTCTATGAAAAAACAAGCAAATTGGTATGCGCGAAATTGAAAATCGGTCCATCCGTTCGGAAGTTAAGGCGGTCTGAAGAATTCGAAAAAGTTCAAAGGGGGCCCCCTTTGATGCATTTTTGTTTTGATTTCGGTTTTTTCGATTGAAGAAATGGATTCTATGAAAAAAACAAGCAGATTGGTATGATCGAAGTTGAAAATCGGTCCATCCGTTCGGAAGTTAAGGCGATCTGAAGAATTCGAAAAAGTTCCAAGGGGACCCCCTTTGATGCAATTTTCTTTTCGATTTCGGTTTTTTCGATTGAAGAAATGGATTCTATGAAAAAAAAACAAGCAGTTTGGTATGATCGAAGTTGAAAATCGGTCCATCCGTTTGGAAGTTAAGGCGATCTGAAGAATTCGAAAAAGTTCCAAGGGGACCCCCTTTGATGCAATTTTTTTTTCGTTTTCGGTTTTTTCGATTGGAGAAATGGATTCTATAAAAAAACAAGCAGATTGGTATGATCGAAGTTGAAAATCGGTCCATCCGTTTGGAAGTTAAGGCGATCTGAAGAATTCGAAAAAGTTCCAAGGGGACCCCCTTTGATGCATTTTTTTTTTCGATTTCGGTTTTTTCGATTGGAGATTCTATGAAAAAAAACAAGCAGTTTGGTATGATCGAAGTTGAAAATCGGTCCATCCGTTCGGAGGTTAAGGCGATCTGAAGAATTCGAAAAAGTTCCAAGAGGACCCCCTTTGATGCAATTTTTTTTTCGATTTCGGTTTTTTCTATTGAAGAAATGGATTCTATGAAAAAACAAGCAAATTGGTATGCGCGAAATTGAAAATCGGTCCATCCGTTCGGAAGTTAAGGAGGTCTGAAGAATTCGAAAAAGTTCCAAGGGGGCCCCCTTTGATGCAATTTTTTTTCGATTTCGGTTTTTTTGATTGGAGAAATGGATTCTATGAAAAAAACAAGCAGATTGGTATGATCGAAGTTGACAATCGGTCCATCCGTTCGGAAGTTAAGGCGATCTGAAGAATTCGAAAAAGTTCCAAGGGAGCCCCCTTTGATGCAATTTTTTTTAGATTTCGGTTTTTTCGATTGGAGAAATGGATTCTATGAAAAAAAACAAGCAGATTGGTATGATCGAAGTTGAAAATCGGTCCATCCGTTTGGAAGTTAAGGCGATCTGAAGAATTCGAAAAAGTTCCAAGGGGACCCCCTTTGATGCAATTTATTTTTCGATTTCGGTTTTTTCGATTGGAGATTCTATGAAAAAAAACCAACAGTTTGGTATGATCGACGTTGAAATTCGGTCCATCCGTTCGGAGGTTAAGGCGATCTGAAGAATTCGAAAAAGTTCCAAGAGGACCCCCTTTGATGCAATTTTTTTTTTCGATTTCGGTTTTTTCTATTTAAGAAATGGATTCTATGAAAAAACAAGCAAATTGGTATGCGCGAAATTGAAAATCGGTCCATCCGTTCGGAAGTTAAGAAGGTCTGAAGAATTCGAAAAAGTTCCAAGGGGGCCCCCTTTGATGCATTTTTTTTTCGATTTCGGTTTTTTCGATTGGAGAAATGGATTCTATGAAAAAAACAAGCAGATTGGTATAATCGAAGTTGAAAATCGGTCCATCCGTTCGGAAGTTAAGGCGATCTGAAGAATTCGAAAAAGTTCCAAGAGGACCCCCTTTGATGCAATTTTTTTTTCGATTTTGGTTTTTTCGATTGAAGAAATGGATTCTATGAAAAAAAAAACAAGCAGTTTGGTATGATCGAAGTTGAAAATCGGTCCATCCGTTTGGAAGTTAAGGCGATCTGAAGAATTCGAAAAAGTTCCAAGGGGGCCCCCTTTGATGCAATTTTTTTTAGATTTCGGTTTCTTCGATTGAAGAAATGGATTCTATGAAAAAAAACAAGCAGATTGGTATGATCGAAGTTGAAAATCGGTCCATCCGTTTGGAAGTTAAGGCGATCTGAAGAATTCGAAAAAGTTCCAAGGGGACCACCTTTGATGCAATTTTTTTTTCGATTTCGGTTTTTTTGATTGGAGAAATGGATTCTATGAAAAAAAAACAAGCAGTTTGGTATGATCGAAGTTGAAAATCGGTCCATCCGTTCGGAAGTTAAGGCGATCTGAAGAATTCGAGAAAGTTCCAAGAGGACCCCCATTTATGCAATTTTTTTTTTTTCGATTTCGGTTTTTTCTATTGAAGAAATGGATTCTATGAAAAAACAAGCAAATTGGTATGCGCGAAATTGAAAATCGGTCCATCCGTTCGGAAGTTAAGGCGGTCTGAAAAATTCGAAAAAGTTCCAAGGGGGCCCCCTTTGATGCAATTTTATTTTTCGATTTCGGTTTTTTCGATTGGAGAAATGGATTCTATGAAAAAAACAAGCAGATTGGCATGATCGAAGTTGAAAATCGGTCCATCCGTTCGGAAGTTAAGGCGATCTGAAGAATTCGAAAAAGTTCCAAGGGGGCCCCCTTTGATGCAATTTTATTTTTCGATTTCGGTTTTTTCGATTGGAGAAATGGATTCTATGAAAAAAAAACAAGCAGATTGGTATGATCGAAGTTGAAAATCGGTCCATCCGTTCGGAAGTTAAGGCGATCTGAAGAATTCGAAAAAGTTACAAGGGGGCCCCCTTTGATGCATTTTTTTTTATTTCGGTTTTTTCGATTGCAGAAATGGATTCTATGAAAGAAAACAAGCAAATTGGTATGATCGAAGTTGAAAATCGGTCCATCCGTTCGGAAGTTAGGCGATCTGAAGAATTTGAAAAAGTTCCAAGGGGGCCCCCTTTGATGCATTTTTTTTATTTCGGTTTTTTCGATTGGAGAAATTGATTCTATGAAAAAAAACAAGCAGATTGGTATGTTCGAAGTTGAAAATCGGTCCATCCGTTCGGAAGTTAAGGCGATCTGAAGAATTCGAAAAAGTTCCAAGGGGGCCCCCTTTGATGCATTTTTTTTTTATTTCGTTTTTTTCGATTGAAGAAAAGGATTCTATGAAAAAAAAACAAGCACATTGGTATGATCGAAGTTGAAAATCGGTCCATCCGTTCGGAAGTTAAGGCGATCTGAAGAATTCGAAAAAGTTCCGAGGGGGCCCCCATTGATGCAATTTTTTTTTCAGATTTCGGTTTTTTCGATTGGAAAAATGGATTCTATGAAAAAAAACAAGCAGATTGGTATGATCGAAGTTGAAAATCGGTCCATCCGTTTGGAAGTTAAGGCGATCTGAAGAATTCGAAAAAGTTCCAAGGGGACCCCCTTTGATGCATTTTTTTTTATTTCGGTTTTTTCGATTGAAGAAATGGATTTTATGAAAAAAAACAAGCAGTTTGGTATGATCGAAGTTGAAAATCGGTCCATCCGTTCGGAAGTTAAGGTGATCTGAAGAATTCGAAAAAGTTCCAAGAGGACCCCCTTTGATGCAATTTTTTTTTCGATTTCATTTTTTCTATTGAAGAAATGGATTCTATGAAAAAAACAAGCAGATTGGTATGATCGAAGTTGAAAATCGGTCAATCCGTTCGGAAGTTAAGGCGATCTGAAGAATTCGAAAAAGTTCCAAGGGGGCCTCCTTTGATGCATTTTTTTTTTGTTCCGGTTTTTTCGATTGGGGAAATGGATTCTAGGAAAAAAACAAGCAGATTGGTATGATCGAAGTTGAAAATCGGTCCATCCGTTTGGAAGTTAAGGCGATCTGAAGAATTCGAAAAAGTTCCAAGGGGACCCCCTTTGATGCAATTTTTTTTTCGATTTCGGTTTTTTCGATTGGAGAAATGGATTCTATAAAAAAAACAAGCAGTTTGGTATGATCGAAGTTGAAAATCGGTTCATCCGTTTGGAAGTTAAGGCGATCTGAAAAATTCGAAATAGTTCCAAGTTGGCCCCCTCTGATGCAATTTTTTCTTCAGATTTCGGTTTTTTCGATTGGAGAAATGGATTCTATAAAAAAAAACGAGCAGATTGGTATGATCGAAGTTGAAAATCGGTCCATCCGTTTGGAAGTTAAGGCGATCTGAAGAATTCGAAAAAGTTCCAAGGGGACCCCCTTTGATGCAATTTTTTTTTCGATTACGGTTTTTTTGATTGGAGATTCTATGAAAAAAAACAAGCAGTTTGGTATGATCTAAGTTGAAAATCGGTCCATCCGTTCGGAAGTTAAGGCGATCTGAAGAATTCGAAAAAGTTCCAAGAGGACCCCCTTTGATGCAATTTTTTTTTCGATTTCGGTTTTTTTTTATTGAAGAAATGGATTCTATGAAAAAACAAGCAAATTGGTATGCGCGAAATTGAAAATCGGTCCATCCGTTCGGAAGTTAAGGCGGTCTGAAGAATTCGAAAAAGTTCAAAGGGGGCCCCCTTTGATGCATTTTTTTTTCGATTTCGGTTTTTTCGATTGGAGAAATGGATTCTATGAAAAAAACAAGCAGATTGGTATGATCGAAGTTGAAAATCGGTCCATCCGTTCGGAAGTTAAGGCGATCTGAAGAATTCGAAAAGGTTCCATGGGGGCCCCCTTTGATGCAATTTTTTTTTTTGGTTTCGGTTTTTTCGATTGGAGAAATGGATTCTAGAAAAAAAACAAGCAGATTGGTATGATCGAAGTTGAAAATCGGTCCATCCGTTTGGAAGTTAAGGCGATCTGAAGAATTCGAAAAAGTTCCAAGGGGACCCCCTTTGATGCAATTTTTTTTTCGATTTCGGTTTTTTCGATTGGAGAAATGGATTCTATGAAAAAAAACAAGCAGTTTGGTATGATCGAAGTTGAAGATCGGTTCATCCGTTTGGAAGTTAAGGCGATCTGAAAAATTCGAAAAAGTTCCAAGGGGGACCCCTTTGATGCAATTTGTTTTTCAGATTTCGGTTTTTTCGATTGGAGAAATGGATTCTATAAAAAAAACAAGCAGATTGGTATGATCGAAGTTGAAAATCGGTCCATCCGTTTGGAAGTTAAGGCGATCTGAAGAATTCGAAAAAGTTCCAAGGGGACCCCCTTTGATGCAATTTTTTTTTCGATTTCGGTTTTTTCGATTGGAGAAATGGATTCTATGAAAAAAAACAAGCAGTTTGGTATGATCGAAGTTGAAGATCGGTTCATCCGTTTGGATGTTAAGGCGATCTGAAAAATTCGAAAAAGTTCCAAGGGGGCCCCCTTTGATGCAATTTGTTTTTCAGATTTCGGTTTTTTCGATTGGAGAAATGGATTCTATAAAAAAAACAAGCAGATTGGTATGATCGAAGTTGAAAATCGGTCCATCCGTTTGGAAGTTAAGGCGATCTGAAGAATTCGAAAAAGTTCCAAGGGGACCCCCTTTGATGCAATTTTTTTTTCGATTTCGGTTTTTTCGATTGGAGATTCTATGAAAAAAACAAGCAGTTTGGTATGATCGAAGTTGAAAATCGGTCCATCCGTTCGGAAGTTAAGGCGATCTGAAGAATTCGAAAAAGTTCCAAGAGGACCCCCTTTGATGCAATTTTTTTTTCGATTTCGGTTTTTTCTATTGAAGAAATGGATTCTATGAAAAAACAAGCAAATTGGTATGCGCGAAATTGAAAATCGGTCCATCCGTTCGGAAGTTAAGGCGGTCTGAAGAATTCGAAAAAGTTCAAAGGGGGCCCCCTTTGATGCATTTTTTTTTCGATTTCGGTTTTTTCGATTGGAGAAATGGATTTTATGAAAAAAACAAGCAGATTGGTATGATCGAAGTTGAAAATCGGTCCATCCGTTCGGAAGGTAAGGCGATCTGAAGAATTCGAAAAAGTTCCATGGGGGCCCCCTTTGATGCAATTTTTTTTTAGATTTCGGTTTTTTCGATTGGAGAAATGGATTCTATGAAAAAAAACAAGCAGATTGGTATAATCGAAGTTGAAAATCGGTCCATCCGTTTGGAAGTTAAGGCGATCTGAAGAATTCGAAAAAGTTCCAAGGGGACCCCCTTTGATGCAATTTTTTTTTCGATTTCGGTTTTTTCGATTGAAGAAATGGATTCTATGAAAAAAAAACAAGCAGTTTGGTATGATCGAAGTTGAAAATCGGTCCATCCGTTTGGAAGTTAAGGCGATCTGAAGAATTCGAAAAAGTTCCAAGGGGACCCCCTTTGATGCAATTTTTTTTTCGATTTCGGTTTTTTCGATTGGAGAAATGGATTCTATAAAAAAACAAGCAGATTGGTATGATCGAAGTTGAAAATCGGTCCATCCGTTTGGAAGTTAAGGCGATCTGAAGAATTCGAAAAAGTTCCAAGGGGACCCCCTTTGATGCAATTTTTTTTTCGATTTCGGTTTTTTCGATTGGAGATTCTATGAAAAAAAACAAGCAGTTGGGTATGATCGAAGTTGAAAATCGGTCCATCCGTTCGGAGGTTAAGGCGATCTGAAGAATTCGAAAAAGTTCCAAGAGGACCCCCTTTGATGCAATTTCTTTTTCGATTTCGGTTTTTTCTATTGAAGAAATGGATTCTATGAAAAAACAAGCAAATTGGTATGCGCGAAATTGAAAATCGGTCCATCCGTTCGGAAGTTAAGGAGGTCTGAAGAATTCGAAAAAGTTCCAAGGGGGCCCCCTTTGATGCAATTTTTTTTCGATTTCGGTTTTTTTGATTGGAGAAATGGATTCTATGAAAAAAACAAGCAGATTGGTATGATCGAAGTTGAAAATCGGTCCATCCGTTTGGAAGTTAAGGCGATCTGAAGAATTCGAAAAAGTTCCAAGGGGACCCCCTTTGATGCAATTTATTTTTCGATTTCGGTTTTTTCGATTGGAGATTCTATGAAAAAAAACCAACAGTTTGGTATGATCGAAGTTGAAAATCGGTCCATCCGTTCGGAGGTTAAGGCGATCTGAAGAATTCGAAAAAGTTCCAAGAGGACCCCCTTTGATGCAATTTTTTTTTTCGATTTCGGTTTTTTCTATTGAAGAAATGGATTCTATGAAAAAACAAGCAAATTGGTATGCGCGAAATTGAAAATCGGTCCATCCGTTCGGAAGTTAAGGAGGTCTGAAGAATTCGAAAGAGTTCCAAGCAGGCCCCCTTTGATGCATTTTTTTTTCGATTTCGGTTTTTTCGATTGGAGAAATGGATTCTATGAAAAAAACAAGCAGATTGGTATGATCGAAGTTGAAAATCGGTCCATCCGTTCGGAAGTTAAGGCGATCTGAAGAATTCGAAAAAGTTTCAAGAGGACCCCCTTTGATGCAATTTTTTTTTCGATTTTGGTTTTTTCGATTGAAGAAATGGATTCTATGAAAAAAAAACAAGCAGTTTGGTATGATCGAAGTTGAAAATCGGTCCATCCGTTTGGAAGTTAAGGCGATCTGAAGAATTCGAAAAAGTTCCAAGGGGGCCCCCTTTGATGCAATTTTTTTTTAGATTTCGGTTTCTTCGATTGGAGAAATGGATTCTATGAAAAAAAACAAGCAGATTGGTATGATCGAAGTTGAAAATCGGTCCATCCGTTTGGAAGTTAAGGCGATCTGAAGAATTCGAAAAAGTTCCAAGGGGACCACCTTTGATGCAATTTTTTTTTCGATTTCGGTTTTTTTGATTGGAGAAATGGATTCTATGAAAAAAAACAAGCAGTTTGGTATGATCGAAGTTGAAAATCGGTCCATCCGTTCGGAAGTTAAGGCGATCTGAAGAATTCGAGAAAGTTCCAAGAGGACCCCCATTGATGCAATTTTTTTTTTCGATTTCGGTTTTTTCTATTGAAGAAATGGATTCTATGAAAAAACAAGCAAATTGGTATGCGCGAAATTGAAAATCGGTCCATCCGTTCGGAAGTTAAGGCGGTCTGAAGAATTCGAAAAAGTTCCAAGGAGGCCCCCTTTGATGCAATTTTATTTTTCGATTTCGGTTTTTTCGATTGGAGAAATGGATTCTATGAAAAAAACAAGCAGATTGGCATGATCGAAGTTGAAAATCGGTCCATCCGTTCGGAAGTTAAGGCGATCTGAAGAATTCGAAAAAGTTCCAAGGGGGCCCCCTTTGATGCAATTTTATTTTTCGATTTCGGTTTTTTCGATTGGAGAAATGGATTCTATAAAAAAAAAACAAGCAGATTGGTATGATCGAAGTTGAAAATCGGTCCATCCGTTCGGAAGTTAAGGCGATCTGAAGAATTCGAAAAAGTTTCAAGGGGGCCCCCTTTGATGCATTTTTTTTTATTTCGGTTTTTTCGATTGCAGAAATGGATTCTATGAAAGAAAACAAGCAAATTGGTATGATCGAAGTTGAAAATCGGTCCATCCGTTCGGAAGTTAGGCGATCTGAAGAATTCGAAAAAGTTCCAAGGGGGCCCCCTCTGATGCATTTTTTTTTATTTCGGTTTTTTCGATTGGAGAAATTGATTCTATGAAAAAAAACAAGCAGATTGGTATGATCGAAGTTGAAAATCGGTCCATCCGTTCGGAAGTTAAGGCGATCTGAAGAATTCGAAAAAGTTCCAAGGGGGCCCCCTTTGATGCATTTTTTTTTATTTCGTTTTTTTCGATTGAAGAAAAGGATTCTATGAAAAAAAAACAAGCACATTGGTATGATCGAAGTTGAAAATCGGTCCATCCGTTCGGAAGTTAAGGCGATCTGAAGAATTCGAAAAAGTTCCGAGGGGGCCCCCATTGATGCAATTTTTTTTTAGATTTCGGTTTTTTCGATTGGAAAAATGGATTCTATGAAAAAAAAACAAGCAGATTGGTATGATCGAAGTTGAAAATCGGTCCATCCGTTTGGAAGTTAAGGCGATCTGAAGAATTCGAAAAAGTTCCAAGGGGACCCCCTTTGATGCATTTTTTTTTATTTCGGTTTTTTCGATTGAAGAAATGGATTTTATGAAAAAAAAACAAGCAGTTTGGTATGATCGAAGTTGAAAATCGGTCCATCCGTTTGGAAGTTAAGGCGATCTGAAGAATTCGAAAAAGTTCCAAGGGGACCCCCTTTGATGCAATTTTTTTTTGATTTCGGTTTTTTCGATTGGAGAAATGGATTCTATGAAAAAAAAAACAAGCAGATTGGTATGATCGAAGTTGAAAATCGGTCCATCCGTTTGGAAGTTAAGGCGATCTGAAGAATTCGAATAAGTTCCAAGGGGACCCCCGTTGATGCATTTTTTTTTCGATTTCGGTTTTTTCGATTGGAGAAATGGATTCTATGAAAAAAACAAGCAGATTGGTATGATCGAAGTTGAAAATCGGTCCATCCGTTCGGAAGTTAAGGCGATCTGAAGAATTCGAAAAAGTTCCAAGGGGGCCCCCTTTGATGCAATTTTTTTTAGATTTCGGTTTTTTCGATTGGAGAAATGGATTCTATGAAAAAAAACAAGCAGATTGGTATGATCGAAGTTGAAAATCGGTCCATCCGTTTGGAAGTTAAGGCGATCTGAAGAATTCGAAAAAGTTCTAAGAGGACCCCCTTTGATGCAATTTTTTTTTCGATTTTGGTTTTTTCGATTGAAGAAATGGATTCTATGAAAAAAAAACAAGCAGTTTGGTATGATCGAAGTTGAAAATCGGTCCATCCGTTTGGAAGTTAAGGCGATCTGAAGAATTCGAAAAAGTTCCAAGGGGGACCCCTTTGATGCAATTTTTTTTTAGATTTCGGTTTCTTCGATTGGAGAAATGGATTCTATGAAAAAAAACAAGCAGATTGGTATGATCGAAGTTGAAAATCGGTCCATCCGTTTGGAAGTTAAGGCGATCTGAAGAATTCGAAAAAGTTCCAAGGGGACCACCTTTGATGCAATGTTTTTTTCGATTTCGGTTTTTTTGATTGGAGAAATGGATTCTATGAAAAAAAACAAGCAGTTTGGTATGATCGAAGTTGAAAATCGGTCCATCCGTTCGGAAGTTAAGGCGATCTGAAGAATTCGAGAAAGTTCCAAGAGGACCCCCATTGATGCAATTTTTTTTTTCGATTTCGGTTTTTTTATTGAAGAAATGGATTCTATGAAAAAACAAGCAAATTGGTATGCGCGAAATTGAAAATCGGTCCATCCGTTCGGAAGTTAAGGCGGTCTGAAGAATTCGAAAAATTTCCAAGGGGGCCCCCTTTGATGCAATTTTATTTTTCGATTTCGGTTTTTTCGATTGGAGAAATGGATTCTATGAAAAAAACAAGCAGATTGGCATGATCGAAGTTGAAAATCGGTCCATCCGTTCGGAAGTTAAGGCGATCTGATGAATTCGAAAAAGTTCCAAGGGGGCCCCCTTTGATGCAATTTTATTTTTCGATTTCGGTTTTTTCGATTGGAGAAATGGATTCTATGAAAAAAAACAAGCAGATTGGAATGATCGAAGTTGAAAATCGGTCCATCCGTTCGGAAGTTAAGGCGATCTGAAGAATTCGAAAAAGTTCCAAGGGGACCCCCGTTGATGCATTTTTTTTTTCGATTTCGGTTTTTTCGATTGGAGAAATGGATTCTATGAAAAAAACAAGCAGATTGGTATGATCGAAGTTGAAAATCGGTCCATCCGTTCGGAGGTTAAGGCGATCTGAAGAATTCGAAAAAGTTCCAAGAGGACCCCCTTTGATGCAATTTTTTTTTTCGATTTCGGTTTTTTCTATTGAAGAAATGGATTCTATGAAAAAACAAGCAAATTGGTATGCGCGAAATTGAAAATCGGTCCATCCGTTCGGAAGTTAAGGAGGTCTGAAGAATTCGAAAAAGTTCCAAGGGGGCCCCCTTTGATGCATTTTTTTTTCGATTTCGGTTTTTTCGATTGGAGAAATGGATTCTATGAAAAAAACAAGCAGATTGGTATGATCGAAGTTGAAAATCGGTCCATCCGTTCGGAAGTTAAGGCGATCTGAAGAATTCGAAAAAGTTCCAAGAGGACCCCCTTTGATGCAATTTTTTTTTCGATTTTGGTTTTTTCGATTGAAGAAATGGATTCTATGAAAAAAAAAACAAGCAGTTTGGTATGATCGAAGTTGAAAATCGGTCCATCCGTTTGGAAGTTAAGGCGATCTGAAGAATTCGAAAAAGTTCCAAGGGGGCCCCCTTTGATGCAATTTTTTTTTAGATTTCGGTTTCTTCGATTGGAGAAATGGATTCTATGAAAAAAAACAAGCAGATTGGTATGATCGAAGTTGAAAATCGGTCCATCCGTTTGGAAGTTAAGGCGATCTGAAGAATTCGAAAAAGTTCCAAGGGGACCACCTTTGATGCAATTTTTTTTTCGATTTCGGTTTTTTTGATTGGAGAAATGGATTCTATGAAAAAAAACAAGCAGTTTGGTATGATCGAAGTTGAAAATCGGTCCATCCGTTCGGAAGTTAAGGCGATCTGAAGAATTCGAGAAAGTTCCAAGAGGACCCCCATTGATGCAATTTTTTTTTTCGATTTCGGTTTTTTCTATTGAAGAAATGGATTCTATGAAAAAACAAGCAAATTGGTATGCGCGAAATTGAAAATCGGTCCATCCGTTCGGAAGTTAAGGCGGTCTGAAGAATTCGAAAAAGTTCCAAGGGGGCCCCCTTTGATGCAATTTTATTTTTCGATTTCGGTTTTTTCGATTGGAGAAATGGATTCTATGAAAAAAACAAGCAGATTGGCATGATCGAAGTTGAAAATCGGTCCATCCGTTCGGAAGTTAAGGCGATCTGAAGAATTCGAAAAAGTTCCAAGGGGGCCCCCTTTGATGCAATTTTATTTTTCGATTTCGGTTTTTTCGATTGGAGAAATGGATTCTATGAAAAAAAACAAGCAGATTGGTATGATCGAAGTTGAAAATCGGTCCATCCGTTCGGAAGTTAAGGCGATCTGAAGAATTCGAAAAAGTTCCAAGGGGGCCCCCTTTGATGCATTTTTTTTATTTCGGTTTTTTCGATTGCAGAAATGGATTCTATGAAAGAAAACAAGCAAA
Organism: Chrysomela aeneicollis; assembly: GCA_029955515.1. Lineage (NCBI taxonomy): Eukaryota > Metazoa > Arthropoda > Insecta > Coleoptera > Chrysomelidae > Chrysomela > Chrysomela aeneicollis. Next base: position 346,359 of record JARUHQ010000041.1, on the reverse strand, counting down.
TTGGTATGATCGAAGTTGAAAATCGGTCCATCCGTTCGGAAGTTAGGCGATCTGAAGAATTCGAAAAAGTTCCAAGGGGGCCCCCTTTGATGCATTTTTTTTATTTCGGTTTTTTCGATTGGAGAAATTGATTCTATGAAAAAAAACAAGCAGATTGGTATGATCGAAGTTGAAAATCGGTCCATCCGTTCGGAAGTTAAGGCGATCTGAAGAATTCGAAAAAGTTCCAAGGGGGCCCCCTTTGATGCATTTTTTTTTTATTTCGTTTTTTTTGATTGAAGAAAAGGATTCTATGAAAAAAAACAAGCACATTGGTATGATCGAAGTTGAAAATCGGTCCATCCGTTCGGAAGTTAAGGCGATCTGAAGAATTCGAAAAAGTTCCGAGGGGGCCCTCATTGATGCAATTTTTTTTTTAGATTTCGGTTTTTTCGATTGGAAAAATGGATTCTATGAAAAAAAAACCTGCAGATTGGTATGATCGAAGTTGAAAATCGGTCCATCCGTTTGGAAGTTAAGGCGATCTGAAGAATTCGAAAAAGTTCCAAGGGGACCCTCTTTGATGCATTTTTTTTTATTTCGGTTTTTTCGATTGAAGAAATGGATTTTATGAAAAAAAACAAGCAGTTTGGTATGATCGAAGTTGAAAATCGGTCCATCCGTTTGGAAGTTAAGGCGATCTGAAGAATTCGAAAAAGTTCCAAGGGGACCCCCTTTGATGCAATTTTTTTTTGATTTCGGTTTTTTCGATTGGAGAAATGGATTCTATGAAAAAAAAAACAAGCAGATTGGTATGATCGAAGTTGAAAATCGGTCCATCCGTTTGGAAGTTAAGGCGATCTGAAGAATTCGAATAAGTTCCAAGGGGACCCCCGTTGATGCATTTTTTTTTCGATTTCGGTTTTTTCGATTAGAGAAATGGATTCTATGAAAAAAACAAGCAGATTGGTATGATCGAAGTTGAAAATCGGTCCATCTGTTCGGAAGTTAAGGCGATCTGAAGAATTCGAAAAAGTTCCAAGGGGGCCCCCTTTGATGCATTTTTTTTTTATTTCGTTTTTTTTGATTGAAGAAAAGGATTCTATGAAAAAAAACAAGCACATTGGTATGATCGAAGTTGAAAATCGGTCCATCCGTTCGGAAGTTAAGGCGATCTGAAGAATTCGAAAAAGTTCCGAGGGGGCCCTCATTGATGCAATTTTTTTTTTAGATTTCGGTTTTTTCGATTGGAAAAATGGATTCTATGAAAAAAAAACCTGCAGATTGGTATGATCGAAGTTGAAAATCGGTCCATCCGTTTGGAAGTTAAGGCGATCTGAAGAATTCGAAAAAGTTCCAAGGGGACCCTCTTTGATGCATTTTTTTTTATTTCGGTTTTTTCGATTGAAGAAATGGATTTTATGAAAAAAAACAAGCAGTTTGGTATGATCGAAGTTGAAAATCGGTCCATCTGTTCGGAAGTTAAGGCGATCTGAAAAATTCGAAAAAGTTCCAAGGGAACCCCCTTTGATGCAATTTTTTTTTTCGGTCAAACCGTTCGGAAGTTAAGGCGATCTGAAGAATTCGAAAAAGTTCCAAGGGGGCCCCCTTTGATGCAATTTTTTTTTAGATTTCGGTTTTTTCGATTGGAGAAATGGATTCTATGAAAAAAAACAAGCAGATTGGTATGATCGAAGTTGAAAATCGGTCCATCCGTTTGGAAGTTAAGGCGATCTGAAGAATTCGAAAAAGTTCCAAGGGGACCCCCTTTGATGCATTTTTTTTTATTTCGGTTTTTTCGATTGAAGAAATGGATTCTATGAAAAAAAAACAAGCAGTTTGGTATGATCGAAGTTGAAAATCGGTCCATCCGTTTGGAAGTTAAGGCGATCTGAAGAATTCGAAAAAGTTCCAAGGGGACCCCCTTTGATGCAATTTTTTTTTGATTTCGGTTTTTTCGATTGATGAAATGGATTCTATGAAAAAAAAACAAGCAGATTGGTATGATCGAAGTTGAAAATCGGTCCATCCGTTTGGAAGTTAAGGCGATCTGAAGAATTCGAATAAGTTCCAAGGGGGCCCCCTTTGATGCAATTTTTTTTTTCGGTCAATCCGTTCGGAAGTTAAGGCTATCTGAAGAATTCGAAAAAGTTCCAAGGGGGCCCCCTTTGATGCAATTTTTTTTCAGATTTCGGTTTTTCCGATTGGAGAAATGGATTCTATGAAAAAAAAAAGCAGATTGGTATGATCGTAGTTGAAAATCGGTCCATCCGTTTGGAAGTTAAGGCGATCTGAAGAATTCGAAAAAGTTCCAAGGGGACCCCGTTTGATGCAATTTTTTTTTTCGATTTCGGTTTTTTTGATTGGAGAAATGGATTCTATGAAAAAAAAACGAGCAGTTTGGTATGATCGAAGTTGAAAATCGGTCCATCCGTTTGGAAGTTAAGGCGATCTGAAGAATTTGAAAAAGTTCCAAGGGGACCCCCTTTGATGCAATTTTTTTTCGATTTCGGTTTTTTCGATTGAAGAAATGGATTCTATGAAAAAAAAACAAGCAGTTTGGTATGATCGAAGTTGAAAATCGGTCCATCCGTTTGGAAGTTAAGGCGATCTGAAGAATTCGAAAAAGTTCCAAGGAGGCCCCCTTTGATGCAATTTTTTTTTAGATTTCGGTTTCTTCGATTGGAGAAATGGATTCTATGAAAAAAAACAAGCAGATTGGTATGATCGAAGTTGAAAATCGGTCCATCCGTTTGGAAGTTAAGGCGATCTGAAGAATTCGAAAAAGTTCCAAGGGGACCACCTTTGATGCAATTTTTTTTTCGATTTCGGTTTTTCCGATTGGAGAAATGGATTCTATGAAAAAAAACAAGCAGTTTGGTATGATCGAAGTTGAAAATCGGTCCATCCGTTCGGAAGTTAAGGCGATCTGAAGAATTCGAGAAAGTTCCAAGAGGACCACCATTGATGCAATTTTTTTTTTCGATTTCGGTTTTTTCTATTGAAGAAATGGATTCTATGAAAAAACAAGTAATTTGGTATGCGCGAAATTGATAATCGGTCCATCCGTTCGGAAGTTAAGGCGGTCTGAAGAATTCGAAAAAGTTCCAAGGGGGCCCCCTTTGATGCAATTTTATTTTTCGATTTCGGTTTTTTCGATTGGAGAAATGGATTCTATGAAAAAAACAAGCAGATTGGCATGATCGAAGTTGAAAATCGGTCCATCCGTTCGGAAGTTAAGGCGATCTGAAGAATTCGAAAAAGTTCCAAGGGGGCCCCCTTTGATGCAATTTTATTTTTCGATTTCGGTTTTTTCGATTGGAGAAATGGATTCTATGAAAAAAAAACAAGCAGATTGGTATGATCGAAGTTGAAAATCGGTCCATCCGTTCGGAAGTTAAGGCGATCTGAAGAATTCGAAAAAGTTCCAAGGGGGCCCCCTCTGATGCAATTTTTTTTCGATTTCGGTATTTTCGATTGCAGAAATGGATTCTATGAAAGAAAACAAGCAAATTGGTATGATCGAAGTTGAAAATCGGTCCATCCGTTCGGAAGTTAGGCGATCTGAAGAATTCGAAAAAGTTCCAAGGGGGCCCCCTTTGATGCATTTTTTTTTATTTCGGTTTTTTCGATTGGAGAAATGGATTCTATGAAAAAAAACAAGCAGATTGGTATGATCGAAGTTGAAAATCGGTCCATCCGTTCGGAAGTTAAGGCGATCTGAAGAATTCGAAAAAGTTCCAAGGTGGCCCCCTTTGATGCATTTTTTTTTATTTCGTTTTTTTCGATTGAAGAAAAGGATTCTATGAAAAAAAACAAGCAGATTGGTATGATCGAAGTTGAAAATCGGTCCATCCGTTCGGAAGTTAAGGCGATCTGAAGAATTCGAAAAAGTTCCGAGGGGGCCCCCATTGATGCAATTTTTTTTTTAGATTTCGGTTTTTTCGATTGGAAAAATGGATTTTATGAAAAACAAACAAGCAGATTGGTATGATCGAAGTTGAAAATCGGTCCATCAGTTTGGAAGTTAAGGCGATCTGAAGAATTCGAAAAAGTTCCAAGGGGACCCCCTTTGATGCATTTTTTTTTATTTCGGTTTTTTCGATTGAAGAAATGGATTCAATGAAAAAAAAACAAGCAGTTTGGTATGATCGAAGTTGAAAATCGGTCCATCCGTTTGGAAGTTAAGGCGATCTGAAGAATTCGAAAAAGTTCCAAGGGGACCCCCTTTGATGCCATTTTTTTTTAGATTTCGGTTTTTTCGATTGGAGAAATGGATTCTATGAAAAAAAACAAGCAGATTGGTATGATCGTAGTTGAAAATCGGTCCATCCGTTTGGAAGTTAAGGCGATCTGAAGAATTCGAAAAAGTTCCAAGGGGACCCCCTTTGATGCCATTTTTTTTTCGATTTCGGTTTTTTCGATTGGAAGAATGGATTCTATGAAAAAAAAACAAGCAGTTTGGTATGATCGAAGTTGAAAATCGGTCCATCCGTTTGGAAGTTGAGGCGATCTGAAGAATTCGAAAAAGTTCCAAGGGGACCCCCTTTGATGCAATTTTTTTCGATTTCGGTTTTTTCGATTGAAGAAATGGATTCTATGAAAAAAAACAAGCAGTTTGGTATGATCGAAGTTGAAAATCGGTCCATCCGTTTGGAAGTTAAGGCGATCTGAAGAATTCGAAAAAGTTCCAAGGGGACCCTATTTGATGCAATTTTTTTTTCGATTTCGGTTTTTTCGATTGGAGACATGGATTCTATAAAAAAAAACAAGCAGATTGGTATGATCGAAGTTTAAAATCGGTCCATCCGTTTGGAAGTTAAGGCGATCTGAAGAATTCGAAAAAGTTCCAAGGGGACCCCCTTTGATGCAATTTTTTTTTCGATTTCGGTTTTTTCGATTGGAGATTCTATGAAAAAAAACCAACAGTTTGGTATGATCGAAGTTGAAAATCGGTCCATCCGTTCGGAGGTTAAGGCGATCTGAAGAATTCGAAAAAGTTCCAAGAGGACCCCCTTTGATGCAATTTTTTTTTTCGATTTCGGTTTTTTCTATTGAAGAAATGGATTCTATGAAAAAACAAGCAAATTGGTATGCGCGAAATTGAAAATCGGTCCATCCGTTCGGAAGTTAAGGAGGTCTGAAGAATTCGAAAAAGTTCCAAGGGGGCCCCCTTTGATGCATTTTTTTTTCGATTTCGGTTTTTTCGATTGGAAAAATGGATTCTATGAAAAAAACAAGCAGATTGGTATGATCGAAGTTGAAAATCGGTCCATCCGTTCGGAAGTTAAGGCGATCTGAAGAATTCGAAAAAGTTCCAAGAGGGCCCCCTTTGTTGCAATTTTTTTTTATTTCGGTTTTTTCGATTGGAGAAATTGATTCTATGAAAAAAAACAAGCAGATTGGTATGATCGAAGTTGAAAATCGGTCCATCCGTTCGGAAGTTAAGGCGATCTGAAGAATTCGAAAAAGTTCCAAGGGGGCTTCCTTTGATGCATTTTCTTTTATTTCGTTTTTTTCGATTGAAGAAAAGGATTCTATGAAAAAAAACAAGCAGATTGGTATGATCGAAGTTGAAAATCGGTCCATCCGTTCGGAAGTTAAGGCGATCTGAAGAATTCGAAAAAGTTCCGAGGGGGCCCCCATTGATGCAATTTTTTTTTAGATTTCGGTTTTTTCGATTGGAAAAATGGATTCTATGAAAAACAAACAAGCAGATTGGTATGATCGAAGTTGAAAATCGGTCCATCAGTTTGGAAGTTAAGGCGATCTGAAGAATTCGAAAAAGTTCCAAGGGGACCCCCTTTGATGCATTTTTTTTTATTTCGGTTTTTTCGATTGAAGAAATGGATTCAATGAAAAAAAAACAAGCAGTTTGGTATGATCGAAGTTGAAAATCGGTCCATCCGTTTGGAAGTTAAGGCGATCTGAAGAATTCGAAAAAGTTCCAAGGGGACCCCCTTTGATGCAATTTTTTTTTTGATTTCGGTTTTTTCGATTGGAGAAATGGATTCTATGAAAAAAAAACAAGCAGATTGGTATGATCGAAGTTGAAAATCGGTCCATCCGTTTGGAAGTTAAGGCGATCTGAAGAATTCGAAAAAGTTCCAAGGGGACCCCCTTTGATGCAATTTTTTTTTGATTTCGGTTTTTTCGATTGGAGAAATGGATTCTATGAAAAAAAAAACAAGCAGATTGGTATGATCGAAGTTGAAAATCGGTCCATCCGTTTGGAAGTTAAGGCGATCTGAAGAATTCGAATAAGTTCCAAGGGGACCCCCTTTGATGCAATTTTTTTTTCGATTTCGGTTTTTTCGATTGAAGAAATGGATTCAATGAAAAAAAAACAAGCAGTTTGGTATGATCGAAGTTGAAAATCGGTCCATCCGTTTGGAAGTTAAGGCGATCTGAAGAATTCGAAAAAGTTCCAAGGGGACCCCCTTTGATGCAATTTTTTTTTGATTTCGGTTTTTTCGATTGGAGAAATGGATTCTATGAAAAAAAAAACAAGCAGATTGGTATGATCGAAGTTGAAAATCGGTCCATCCGTTTGGAAGTTAAGGCGATCTGAAGAATTCGAATAAGTTCCAAGGGGACCCCCTTTGATGCAATTTTTTTTTCGATTTCGGTTTTTTCGATTGAAGAAATGGATTCTATGAAAAAAAAACAAGCAGTTTGGTATGATCGAAGTTGAAAATCGGTCCATCCGTTTGGAAGTTAAGGCGATCTGAAGAATTCGAAAAAGTTCCAAGGGTACCCCCTTTGATGCAATTTTTTTTTCGATTTCGGTTTTTTCGATTGGAGAAATGGATTCTATCAAAAAAAACAAGCAGTTTGGTATGATCGAAGTTGAAAATCGGTCCATCCGTTTGGAAGTTAAGGCGATCTGAAGAATTCGAAAAAGTTCCAAGGGGACCCCCTTTGATGCAATTTTTTTTTTGATTTCGGTTTTTTCGATTGGAGAAATGGATTCTATGAAAAAAAAAACAAGCAGATTGGTATGATCGAAGTTGAAAATCGGTCCATCCGTTTGGAAGTTAAGGCGATCTGAAGAATTCGAATAAGTTCCAAGGGGACCCCCTTTGATGTAATTTTTTTTTCGATTTCGGTTTTTTCGATTGAAGAAATGGATTCTATGAAAAAAAAACAAGCAGTTTGGTATGATCGAAGTTGAAAATCGGTCCATCCGTTTGGAAGTTAAGGCGATCTGAAGAATTCGAAAAAGTTCCAAGGGTACCCCCTTTGATGCAATTTTTTTTTCGATTTCGGTTTTTTCGATTGGAGAAATGGATTCTATGAAAAAAAACAAGCAGTTTGGTATGATCGAAGTTGAAAATCGGTCCATCCGTTCGGAAGTTAAAGCGATCTGAAGAATTCGCAAAAGTTCCAAGAGGACCCCCTTTGATGCAATTTTTTTTTTGATTTCGGTTTTTTTTATCGAAGAAATGGATTCTATGAAAAAACAAGCAAATTGGTATGCGCGAAATTGAAAATCGGTCCATCCGTTCGGAAATTAAGGCGGTCTGAAGAATTCGAAAAAGTTTCAAGGGGGCCCCCTTTGATGCATTCTTTTTTTCGATTTCGGTTTTTTCGATTGGAGAAATGGATTCTATGAAAAAAACTAGCAGATTGGTATGATCGAAGTTGAAAATCGGTCAATCCATTCGGAAGTTAAGGCGATCTGAAGAATTCGAAAAAGTTCCAAAGGGGCCCCCTTTGATGCATTTTTTTTTTCGGTCAATCCGTTCGGAAGTTAAGGCGATCTGAAGAATTCGAAAAAGTTCCAAGGGCGCCCCCTTTGATGCAATTTTTTTTTAGATTTCGGTTTTTTCGATTGGAGAAATGGATTCTATGAAAAAAAACAAGCAGATTGGTATGATCGTAGTTGAAAATCGGTCCATCCGTTTGGAAGTTAAGGCGATCTGAAGAATTCGAAAAAGTTCCAAGGGGACCCCCTTTGATGCCATTTTTTTTTCGATTTCGGTTTTTTCGATTGGAAGAATGGATTCTATGAAAAAAAACAAGCAGTTTGGTATGATCGAAGTTGAAAATCGGTCCATCCGTTTGGAAGTTGAGGCGATCTGAAGAATTCGAAAAAGTTCCAAGGGGACCCCCTTTGATGCAATTTTTTTCGATTTCGGTTTTTTCGATTGAAGAAATGGATTCTATGAAAAAAAACAAGCAGTTTGGTATGATCGAAGTTGAAAATCGGTCCATCCGTTTGGAAGTTAAGGCGATCTGAAGAATTCGAAAAAGTTCCAAGGGGACCCTATTTGATGCAATTTTTTTTTCGATTCCGGTTTTTTCGATTGGAGACATGGATTCTATAAAAAAAAACAAGCAGATTGGTATGATCGAAGTTTAAAATCGGTCCATCCGTTTGGAAGTTAAGGCGATCTGAAGAATTCGAAAAAGTTCCAAGGGGACCCCCTTTGATGCAATTTTTTTTTCGATTTCGGTTTTTTCGATTGGAGATTCTATGAAAAAAAACCAACAGTTTGGTATGATCGAAGTTGAAAATCGGTCCATCCGTTCGGAGGTTAAGGCGATCTGAAGAATTCGAAAAAGTTCCAAGAGGACCCCCTTTGATGCAATTTTTTTTTTTTCGATTTCGGTTTTTTCTATTGAAGAAATGGATTCTATGAAAAAACAAGCAAATTGGTATGCGCGAAATTGAAAATCGGTCCATCCGTTCGGAAGTTAAGGAGGTCTGAAGAATTCGAAAAAGTTCCAAGGGGGCCCCCTTTGATGCATTTTTTTTTCGATTTCGGTTTTTTCGATTGGAAAAATGGATTCTATGAAAAAAACAAGCAGATTGGTATGATCGAAGTTGAAAATCGGTCCATCCGTTCGGAAGTTAAGGCGATCTGAAGAATTCGAAAAAGTTCCAAGGGGGCCCCCTTTGTTGCAATTTTTTTTTATTTCGGTTTTTTCGATTGGAGAAATTGATTCTATGAAAAAAACAAGCAGATTGGTATGATCGAAGTTGAAAATCGGTCCATCCGCTCGGAAGTTAAGGCGATCTGAAGAATTCGAAAAAGTTCCAAGGGGGCCCCCTTTGATGCATTTTTTTTTATTTCGTTTTTTTCGATTGAAGAAAAGGATTCTATGAAAAAAAACAAGCAGATTGGTATGATCGAAGTTGAAAATCGGTCCATCCGTTCGGAAGTTAAGGCGATCTGAAGAATTCGAAAAAGTTCCGAGGGGGCCCCCATTGATGCAATTTTTTTTTTAGATTTCGGTTTTTTCGATTGGAAAAATGGATTCTATGAAAAACAAACAAGCAGATTGGTATGATCGAAGTTGAAAATCGGTCCATCAGTTTGGAAGTTAAGGCGATCTGAAGAATTCGAAAAAGTTCCAAGGGGACCCCCTTTGATGCATTTTTTTTTATTTCGGTTTTTTCGATTGAAGAAATGGATTCAATGAAAAAAAAACAAGCAGTTTGGTATGATCGAAGTTGAAAATCGGTCCATCCGTTTGGAAGTTAAGGCGATCTGAAGAATTCGAAAAAGTTCCAAGGGGACCCCCTTTGATGCAATTTTTTTTTGATTTCGGTTTTTTCGATTGGAGAAATGGATTCTATGAAAAAAAAACAAGCAGATTGGTATGATCGAAGTTGAAAATCGGTCCATCCGTTTGGAAGTTAAGGCGATCTGAAGAATTCGAATAAGTTCCAAGGGGACCCCCTTTGATGCAATTTTTTTTTCGATTTCGGTTTTTTCGATTGAAGAAATGGATTCTATGAAAAAAAAACAAGCAGTTTGGTATGATCGAAGTTGAAAATCGGTCCATCCGTTTGGAAGTTAAGGCGATCTGAAGAATTCGAAAAAGTTCCAAGGGTACCCCCTTTGATGCAATTTTTTTTTCGATTTCGGTTTTTTCGATTGGAGAAATGGATTCTATGAAAAAAAACAAGCAGTTTGGTATGATCGAAGTTGAAAATCGATCCATCCGTTCGGAAGTTAAAGCGATCTGAAGAATTCGCAAAAGTTCCAAGAGGACCCCCTTTGATGAAATTTTTTTTTCGATTTCGGTTTTTTCTATCGAAGAAATGGATTCTATGAAAAAACAAGCAAATTGGTATGCGCGAAATTGAAAATCGGTCCATCCGTTCGGAAGTTAAGGCGGTCTGAAGAATTCGAAAAAGTTCCAAGGGGGCCCCCTTTGATGCATTTTTTTTTCGATTTCGGTTTTTTCGATTGGAGAAATGGATTCTATGAAAAAAACTAGCAGATTGGTATGATCGAAGTTGAAAATCGGTCAATCCGTTCGGAAGTTAAGGCGATCTGAAGAATTCGAAAAAGTTCCAAGGGGGCCCCCTTTGATGCAATTTTTTTTTTCGGTCAATCCGTTCGGAAGTTAAGGCGATCTGAAGAATTCGAAAAAGTTCCAAGGGGGCCCCCTTTGATGCAATTTTTTTTTAGATTTCGGTTTTTTCGATTGGAGAAATGGATTCTATGAAATAAAACAAGCAGATTGGTATGATCGTAGTTGAAAATCGGTCCATCCGTTTGGAAGTTAAGGCGATCTGAAGAATTCGAAAAAGTTCCAAGGGGACCCCCTTTGATGCAATTTTTTTTTCGATTTCGGTTTTTTCGATTGGAAGAATGGATTCTATGAAAAAAAAACAAGCAGTTTGGTATGATCGAAGTTGAAAATCGGTCCATCCGTTTGGAAGTTGAGGCGATCTGAAGAATTCGAAAAAGTTCCAAGGGGACCCCCTTTGATGCAATTTTTTTCGATTTCGGTTTTTTCGATTGAAGAAATGGATTCTATGAAAAAAAACAAGCAGTTTGGTATGATCGAAGTTGAAAATCGGTCCATCCGTTTGGAAGTTAAGGCGATCTGAAGAATTCGAAAAAGTTCCAAGGGGACCCTATTTGATGCAATTATTTTTCGATTTCGGTTTTTTCGATTGGAGACATGGATTCTATAAAAAAAAACAAGCAGATTGGTATGATCGAAGTTGAAAATCGGTCCATCCGTTTGGAAGTTAAGGCGATCTGAAGAATTCGAAAAAGTTCCAAGGGGACCCCCTTTGATGCAATTTTTTTTTCGATTTCGGTTTTTTCGATTGGAGATTCTATGAAAAAAAACCAACAGTTTGGTATGATCGAAGTTGAAAATCGGTCCATCCGTTCGGAGGTTAAGGCGATCTGAAGAATTCGAAAAAGTTCCAAGAGGACCCCCTTTGATGCAATTTTTTTTTTCGATTTCGGTTTTTTTTATTGAAGAAATGGATTCTATGAAAAAACAAGCAATTTGGTATGCGCGAAATTGAAAATCGGTCCATCCGTTCGGAAGCTAAGGAGGTCTGAAGAATTCGAAAAAGTTCCAAGGGGGCCTCCTTTGATGCATTTTTTTTTTTTCGATTTCGGTTTTTTCGATTGGAAAAATGGATTCTATGAAAAAAACAAGCAGATTGGTATGATCGAAGTTGAAAATCGGTCCATCCGTTCGGAAGTTAAGGCGATCTGAAGAATTCGAAAAAGTTCCAAGGGGGCCCCCTTTGATGCAATTTTTTTTAGATTTCGGTTTTTTCGATTGGAGAAATGGATTCTATGAAAAAAAACAAGCAGATTGGTATGATCGAAGTTGAAAATCGGTCCATCCGTTTGGAAGTTATGGCGATCTGAAGAATTCGAAAAAGTTCCAAGGGGGCCCCCTTTGATGCAATTTTTTATTAGATTTCGGTTTCTTCGATTGGAGAAATGGATTCTATGAAAAAAAACAAGCAGATTGGTATGATCGAAGTTGAAAATCGGTCCATCCGTTTGGAAGTTAAGGCGATCTGAAGAATTCGAAAAAGTTCCAAGGGGACCCCCTTTGATGCAATTTTGTTTTCGATTTCGGTTTTTTTGATTGGAGAAATGGATTCTATGAAAAAAAAACAAGCAGTTTGGTATGATCGAAGTTGAAAATCGGTCCATCCGTTCGGAAGTTAAGGCGATCTGAAGAATTCGAGAAAGTTCCAAGAGGACCCCCATTGATGCAATTTTTTTTTTCGATTTCGGTTTTTTCTATTGAAGAAATGGATTCTATGAAAAAACAAGCAAATTGGTATGCGCGAAATTGAAAATCGGTCCATCCGTTCGGAAGTTAAGGCGGTCTGAAGAATTCGAAAAAGTTCCAAGGGGGCCCCCTTTGATGCAATTTTATTTTTCAATTTCGGATTTTTCGATTGGAGAAATGGATTCTATGAAAAAAACAAGCAGATTGGTATGATCGAAGTTGAAAATCGGTCCATCCGTTCGGAAGTTAAGGCGATCTGAAGAATTCGAAAAAGTTCCAAGGGGGCCCCCTTTGATGCAATTTTATTTTTCGATTTCGGTTTTTTCGATTGGAGAAATGGATTCTATGAAAAAAAAACAAGCAGATTGGTATGATCGAAGTTGAAAATCGGTCCATCCGTTCGGAAGTTAAGGCGATCTGAAGAATTCGAAAAAGTTCCAAGGGGGCCCCCTTTGATGCATTTTTTTTGATTTCGGTTTTTTCTATTGAAGAAATGGATTCTATGAAAAAACAAGCAAATTGGTATGCGCGAAATTGAAAATCGGTCCATCCGTTCGGAAGTTAAGGCGGTCTGAAGAATTCGAAAAAGTTCCAAGGGGGCCCCCTTTGATGCATTTTTTTTTTTCGATTTCGGTTTTTTCGATTGGAGAAATGGATTCTATGAAAAAAACTAGCAGATTGGTATGATCGAAGTTGAAAATCGGTCAATCCGTTCGGAAGTTAAGGCGATCTGAAGAATTCGAAAAAGTTCCAAGGGGGCCCCCTTTGATGCAATTTTTTTTTAGATTTCGGTTTTTTCGATTGGAGAAATGGATTCTATGAAAAAAAAAACAAGCAGATTGGTATGATCGAAGTTGAAAATCGGTCCATCCGTTTGGAAGTTAAGGCGATCTGAAGAATTCGAAAAAGTTCCAAGGGGGCCCCCTTTGATGCATTTTTTTTTCGATTTCGGTTTTTTCGATTGCAGAAATGGATTCTATGAAAGATACAAGCAAATTGGTATGATCGAAGTTGAAAATCGGTCCATCCGTTCGGAAGTTAGGCGATCTGAAGAATTCGAAAAAGTTCCAAGGGGGCCCCCTTTGATGCATTTTTTTGATTTCGGTTTTTTCGATTGGAGAAATTGATTCTATGAAAAAAAACAAGCAGATTGGTATGATCGAAGTTGAAAATCGGTCCATCCGTTCGGAAGTTAAGGCGATCTGAAGAATTCGAAAAAGTTCCAAGGGGGCCCCTTTGATGCATTTTTTTTTTTATTTCTTCGTTTTGAAGAAAAGGATGCTATGAAAAAAAAACAAGCAGATTGGTATGATCGAAGTTGAAAATCGGTCCATCCGTTTGGAAGTTAAGGCGATCTGAAGAATTCGAATAAGTTCCAAGGGGACCCCCTTTGATGCAATTTTTTTTTCGATTTCGGTTTTTTCGATTGAAGAAATGGATTCTATGAAAAAAACAAGCAGTTTGGTATGATCGAAGTTGAAAATCGGTCCATCCGTTTGGAAGTTAAGGCGATCTGAAGAATTCGAAAAAGTTCCAAGGGGACCCCCTTTGATGCATTTTTTTTTTTTCGATTTCGGTTTTTTCGATTGGAGAAATGGATTCTATGAAAAAAACTAGCAGATTGGTATGATCGAAGTTGAAAATCGGTCAATCCGTTCGGAAGTTAAGGCGATCTGAAGAATTCGAAAAAGTTCCAAGGGGGCCCCCTTTGATGCAATTTTTTTTTAGATTTCGGTTTTTTTGATTGGAGAAATGGATTCTATGAAAAAAAAAAACAAGCAGATTGGTATGATCGAAGTTGAAAATCGGTCCATCCGTTTGGAAGTTAAGGCGATCTGAAGAATTCGAAAAAGTTCCAAGGGGACCCCCTTTGATGCATTTTTTTTTGATTTCGGTTTTTTCGATTGCAGAAATGGATTCTATGAAAGATACAAGCAAATTGGTATGATCGAAGTTGAAAATCGGTCCATCCGTTCGGAAGTTAGGCGATCTGAAGAATTCGAAAAAGTTCCAAGGGGGCCCCCTTTGATGCATTTTTTTGATATCGGTTTTTTCGATTGGAGAAATTGATTCTATGAAAAAAAACAAGCAGATTGGTATGATCGAAGTTGAAAATCGGTCCATCCGTTCGGAAGTTAAGGCGATCTGAAGAATTCGAAAAAGTTCCAAGGGGGCCTCCTTTGATGCATTTTTTTTTATTTCTTCGTTTTGAAGAAAAGGATGCTATGAAAAAAAAACAAGCAGATTGGTATGATCGAAGTTGAAAATCGGTCCATCCGTTTGGAAGTTAAGGCGATCTGAAGAATTCGAATAAGTTCCAAGGGGACCCCCTTTGATGCAATTTTTTTTTCGATTTCGGTTTTTTCGATTGAAGAAATGGATTCTATGAAAAAAACATGCAGTTTGGTATGATCGAAGTTGAAAATCGGTCCATCCGTTTGGAAGTTAAGGCGATCTGAAGAATTCGAAAAAGTTCCAAGGGGACCCCCTTTGATGCAATTTTTTTTTCGATTTCGGTTTTTTCGATTGGAAGAATGGATTCTATGAAAAAAAACAAGCAGTTTGGTATGATCGAAGTTGAAAATCGGTCAATCCGTTCGGAAGTTAAGGCGATCTGAAGAATTCGAAAAAGTTCCAAGGGGTCCCCCTTTGATGCAATTTTTTTTTCAGATTTCGGTTTTTTCGATTGGAGAAATGGATTCTATGAAAAAAAACAAGCAGATTGGTATGATCGAAGTTGAAAATCGGTCCATCCGTTCGGAAGTTAAGGCGATCTGAAGAATTCGAAAAAGTTCCAAGGGGGCCCCCTTTGATGCAATTTTATTTTTCGATTTCGGTTTTTTCGATTGGAGAAATGGATTCTATGAAAAAAAAAACAAGCAGATTGGTATGATCGAAGTTGAAAATCGGTCCATCCGTTCGGAAGTTAAGGCGATCTGAAGAATTCGAAAAAGTTCCAAGGGGGCCCCCTTTGATGCAATTTTTTTTGATTTTGGTTTTTTCGATTGGAGAAATTGATTCTATGAAAAAAAAACAAGCAGATTGGTATGATCGAAGTTGAAAATCGGTCCATCCGTTCGGAAGTTAAGGCGGTCTGAAGAATTCGAAAAAGTTCCAAGAGGGCCCCCTTTGATGCAATTTTATTTTTTGATTTCGGTTTTTTCTATTGAAGAAATGGATTCTATGAAAAAAAACAAGCAGTTTGGTATGATCGAAGTTGAAAATCGGTCCATCCGTTTGGAAGTTAAGGCGATCTGAAGAATTCGAAAAAGTTCCAAGGGGACCCCCTTTGATGCAATTTTTTTTTCGATTTCGGTTTTTTCGATTGGAGAAATGGATTCTATAAAAAAAAACAACCAGATTGGTATGATCGAAGTTGGAAATCGGTCCATCCGTTTGGAAGTTAAGGCGATCTGAAGAATTCGAAAAAGTTCCAAGAGGACCCCCTTTGATGCAATTTTTTTTTTCGATTTCGGTTTTTTCTATTGAAGAAATGGATTCTATGAAAAAACAAGCAAATTGGTATGCGCGAAATTGAAAATCGGTTCATCCGTTCGGAAGTTAAGGAGGTCTGAAGAATTCGATAAAGTTCCAAGGGGGCCCCCTTTGATGCATTTTTTTTTCGATTTCGGTTTTTTCGATTGGAAAAATGGATTCTATGAAAAAAACAAGCAGATTGGTACGATCGAAGTTGAAAATCGGTCCATCCGTTCGGAAGTTAAGGCGATCTGAAGAATTCGAAAAAATTCCAAGGGGGCCCCCTTTGATGCAATTTTTCTTAGATTTCGGTTTTTTCGATTGGAGAAATGGATTCTATGAAAAAAAAACAAGCAGATTGGTATGATCGAAGTTGAAAATCGGTCCATCCGTTTGGAAGTTATGGCGATCTGAAGAATTCGAAAAAGTTCCAAGGGGACCCCCTTTGATGCAATTTTTTTTTCGATTTCGGTTTTTTCGATTGAAGAAATGGATTCTATGAAAAAAAACAAGCAGTTTGGTATGATCGAAGTTGAAAATCGGTCCATCCGTTTAGAAGTTAAGGCGATCTGAAGAATTCGAAAAAGTTCCAAGGGGGCCTTCTTTGATGCAATTTCTTTTTAGATTTTGGTTTCTTCGATTGGAGAAATGGATTCTATGAAAAAAAAACAAGCAGATTGGTATGATCGAAGTTGAAAATCGGTCCATCCGTTTGGAAGTTGAGGCGATCTGAAGAATTCGAAAAAGTTCCAAGGGGACCCCCTTTGATGCAATTTTTTTTTCGATTTCGGTTTTTTTAATTGGAGAAATGGATTCTATGAAAAAAAAACAAGCAGTTTGGTATGATCGAAGTTGAAAATCGGTCCATCCGTTCGGAAGTTAAGGCGGTCTGAAGAATTCGAAAAAGTTCCAAGGGGGCCCCCTTTGATGCAATTTCATTTTTCGATTTCGGTTTTTTCGATTGGAGAAATGGATTCTATGAAAAAAACAAGCAGATTGGTATGATCGAAGTTGAAAATCGGTCCATCCGTTCGGAAGTTAAGGCGATCTGAAGAATTCGAAAAAGTTCCAAGGGGGCCCCCTTTGATGCAATTTTATTTTTCGATTTCGTTTTTTTCGATTGGAGAAATGGATTCTATGAAAAAAAAAACAAGCAGATTGGTATGATCGAAGTTGAAAATCGGTCCATCCGTTCGGAAGTTAAGGCGATCTGAAGAATTCGAAAAAGTTCCAAGGGGGCCCCCTTTGATGCATTTTTTTTTCGATTTCGGTTTTTTCGATTGCAGAAATGGATTCTATGAAAGATACAAGCAAATTGGTATGATCGAAGTTGAAAATCGGTCCATCCGTTCAGAAGTTAGGCGATCTGAAGAATTCGAAAAAGTTCCAAGGGGGCCCCCTTTGATGCATTTTTTTGATTTCGGTTTTTTCGATTGGAGAAATTGATTCTATGAAAAAAAACAAGCAGATTGGTATGATCGAAGTTGAAAATCGGTCCATCCGTTCGGAAGTTAAGGCGATCTGAAGAATTCGAAAAAGTTCCAAGGGGGGCCCCTTTGATGCATTTTTTTTTTATTTCTTCGTTTTCGATTGAAGAAAAGGATGCTATGAAAAAAAAAACAAGCAGATTGGTATGATCGAAGTTGAAAATCGGTCCATCCGTTTGGAAGTTAAGGCGATCTGAAGAATTCGAATAAGTTCCAAGGGGACCCCCTTTGATGCAATTTTTTTTTCGATTTCGGTTTTTTCGATTGAAGAAATGGATTCTATGAAAAAAACAAGCAGTTTGGTATGATCGAAGTTGAAAATCGGTCCATCCGTTTGGAAGTTAAGGCGATCTGAAGAATTCGAAAAAGTTCCAAGGGGACCCCCTTTGATGCAATTTTTTTTTCGATTTCGGTTTTTTCGATTGGAGAAATGGATTCTATGAAAAAAAACAAGCAGATTGGTATGATCGAAGTTGAAAATCGGTCCATCCGTTTGGAAGTTAAGGCGATCTGAAGAATTCGAAAAAGTTCCAAGGGGACCTCCTTTGATGCAATTTTTTTTCGATTTCGGTTTTTTCGATTGGAGAAATGGATTCTATGAAAAAAAACAAGCAGTTTGGTATGATCGAAGTTGAAAATCGGTCCATCCGTTCGGAAGTTAAAGCGATCTGAAGAATTCGAAAAATTTCCAAGAGGACTCCCTTTGATGCAATTTTTTTTTCGATTTCGGTTTTTTCTATTGAAGAAATGGATTTTATGAAAAAACAAGCAAATTGGTATGCGCGAAATTGAAAATCGGTCCATCCGTTCGGAAGTTAAGGCGGTCTGAAGAATTCGAAAAAGTTTCAAGGGGGCCCCCTTTGATGCATTCTTTTTTTCGATTTCGGTTTTTTCGATTGAAGAAATGGATTCTATGAAAAAAACTAGCAGATTGGTATGATCGAAGTTGAAAATCGGTCAATCCGTTCGGAAGTTAAGGCGATCTGAAGAATTCGAAAAAGTTCCAAGGGGGCCCCCTTTGATGCAATTTTTTTTTTCGGTCAATCCGTTCGGAAGTTAAGGCGATCTGAAGAATTCGAAAAAGTTCCAAGGGGGCCCCCTTTGATGCAATTTTTTTTTAGATTTCGGTTTTTTCGATTGGAGAAATGTTTTCTATGAAAAAAAACAAGCAGATTGGTATGATCGTAGTTGAAAATCGGTCCATCCGTTTGGAAGTTAAGGCGATCTGAAGAATTCGAAAAAGTTCCAAGGGGACCCCCTTTGATGCAATTTTTTTTTCGATTTCGGTTTTTTCGATTGGAGAAATGGATTCTATGAAAAAAAAAACAAGCAGTTTGGTATGATCGAAGTTGAAAATCGGTCCATCCGTTTGGAAGTTAAGGCGATCTGAAGAATTCGAAAAAGTTTCAAGAGGACCCCCTTTGATGCAATTTTTTTTTCGATTTCGGTTTTTTTTATTGAAGAAATGGATTCTATAAAAAAACAAGCAAATTGGTATGCGCGAAATTGAAAATCGGTCCATCCGTTCGGAAGTTAAGGCGGTCTGAAGAATTCGAAAAAGTTCCAAGGGGGCCCCCTTTGATGCATTTTTTTTTTTTCGATTTCGGTTTTTTCGATTGGAGAAATGGATTCTATGAAAAAAACTAGCAGATTGGTATGATCGAAGTTGAAAATCGGTCAATCCGTTCGGAAGTTAAGGCGATCTGAATAATTCGAAAAAGTTCTAGGGGGCCCCCTTTGATGCAATTTTTTTTTTCGATTTCGGTTTTTTCGATTGGAGAAATGGATTCTATGAAAAAAAAACAAGCAGATTGGTATGATCGAAGTTGAAAATCGGTCCATCCGTTCGGAAGTTGAGGCGATCTGAAGAATTCGAAAAAGTTCCAAGGGGGCCCCCTTTGATGCAATTCTTTTTCGATTTCGGTTTTTTCGATTGCTTAAATGGATTCTATGAAAGAAAACAAGCAAATTGGTATGATCGAAGTTGAAAATCGGTCCATCCGTTCGGAAGTAAGGCGATCTGAAGAATTCGAAAAAGTTCAAAGGGGGCCCCCTTTGATGCATTTTTTTCTGATTTCGGTTTTTTCGATTGGAGAAATGGATTCTATGAAAAAAAACAAGCAGATTGGTATGATCGAAGTTGAAAATCGGTCCATCCGTTCGGAAGTTAAGGCGATCTGAAGAATTCGAAAAAGTTCCAAGGGGGCCCCCTTTGATGCATTTTTTTTTGATTTCGGTTTTTTCGATTGAAGAAAAGGATTCTATGAAAAAAAAAAACAAGCAGATTGGTATGATCGAAGTTGAAAATCGGTCCATACGTTCGAAAGTTAAGGCAATCTGAAGAATTCGAAAAAGTTCCAAGGGGGCCCCCTTTGATGCATTTTTTTTTCGATTCCGGTTTTTTTGATCGGAGAAATGGATTCTATGAAAAAAAAACAAGCAGATTGGTATGATCGAAGTTGAAAATCGGTCCATACGTTCGAAAGTTAAGGCGATCTGAAGAATTCGAAAGAGTTCCAAGGGGCCCCCTTTGATGCATTTTTTTTTCGATTTCGGTTTTTTTGATTGGAGAAATGGATTCTATGAAAAAAAAAACAAGCAGATTGGTATGATCGAAGTTGAAAATCGGTCCATCCGATCGGAAGATAAGTCGATCTGAAGAATCCGAAAAAGTTCCAAGGGGGCCCCCTTTGATGCATTTTTTTTCGATTTCGGTTTTTTTGATTGGAGAAATGGATTCTATGAAAATAAACAAGCAGATTCGTATGATCGAAGTTGAAAATCGGTCCATCCGTTCGGAAGTTAAGGCGATCTGAAGAATTCGAAAAAGTTCCAAGGGGGCTCCCATTGATGCTTTTTATTTTTTCGAATTCGTTTTTTTCGATTGAAGAAAAGGATTCTATGAAAAAAAAAACAAGCAGATTGGTATGATCGAAGTTGAAAATCGGTCCATCCGTTCGGAAGTTAAGGCGATCTGAAGAATTCGAAAAAGTTCCGAGGGGGCCCCCTTTGATGCAATTTTTTTTAGATTTCGGTTTTTTCGATTGGAGAAATGGATTCTATAAAAAAAAACAAGCAGATTGGTATGATCGAAGTTGAAAATCGGTCCATCCGTTTGGAAGTTAAGGCGATCTGGAGAATTCGAAAAAGTTCCAAGGGGACCCCCTTTGATGCAATTTTTTTCCGATTTCGGTTTTTTCGATTGAAGAAATGGATTCTATGGAAAAAAACAAGCAGTTTGGTATGATCGAAGTTGAAAATCGGTCCATCCGTTTGGAAGTTAAGGCGATCTGAAGAATTCGAAAAAGTTCCAAGGGGACCCCCTTTGATGCAATTTTTTTTCGATTTCGGTTTTTTCGATTGGAGAAATGGATTCTATGAAAAAAAACAAGCAGATTGGTATGATCGAAGTTGAAAATCGGTCCATCCGTTTGGAAGTTAAGGCGATCTGAAGAATTCGAATAAGTTCCAAGGGGACCCCCTTTGATGCAATTTTTTTTTTCGATTTCGGTTTTTTCGATTGAAGAAATGGATTCTATGAAAATAAAAACAAGCAGTTTAATTGGTATGATCGAAGTTGAAAATCGGTCCATCCGTTTGGAAGTTAAGGCGATCTGAAGAATTCGAAAAAGTTCCAAGGGGACCCCCTTTGATGCAATTTTGTTTTCGATTTCGGTTTTTTTGATTGGAGAAATGGATTCTATGAAAAAAAAACAAGCAGTTTGGTATGATCGAAGTTGAAAATCGGTCCATCCGTTCGGAAGTTAAGGCGATCTGAAGAATTCGAGAAAGTTCCAAGAGGACCCCCATTGATGCAATTTTTTTTTTCGATTTCGGTTTTTTCTATTGAAGAAATGGATTCTATGAAAAAACAAGCAAATTGGTATGCGCGAAATTGAAAATCGGTCCATCCGTTCGGAAGTTAAGGCGGTCTGAAGAATTCGAAAAAGTTCCAAGGGGGCCCCCTTTGATGCAATTTTATTTTTCAATTTCGGATTTTTCGATTGGAGAAATGGATTCTATGAAAAAAACAAGCAGATTGGTATGATCGAAGTTGAAAATCGGTCCATCCGTTCGGAAGTTAAGGCGATCTGAAGAATTCGAAAAAGTTCCAAGGGGGCCCCCTTTGATGCAATTTTATTTTTCGATTTCGGTTTTTTCGATTGGAGAAATGGATTCTATGAAAAAAAAACAAGCAGATTGGTATGATCGAAGTTGAAAATCGGTCCATCCGTTCGGAAGTTAAGGCGATCTGAAGAATTCGAAAAAGTTCCAAGGGGGCCTCCTTTGATGCATTTTTTTTGATTTTGGTTTTTTCGATTGAAGAAATTGATTCTATGAAAAAAAAACAAGCAGATTGGTATGATCGAAGTTGAAAATCGGTCCATCCGTTCGGAAGTTAAGGCGGTCTGAAGAATTCGAAAAAGTTCCAAGGGGGCCCCCTTTGATGCAATTTTATTTTTTGATTTCGGTTTTTTCTATTGAAGAAATGGATTCTATGAAAAAACAAGCAAATTGGTATGCGCGAAATTGAAAATCGGTCCATCCGTTCGGAAGTTAAGGCGATCTGAAGAATTCGAAAAAGTTCCAAGGGGGCTCCCATTGATGCTTTTTATTTTTTCGAATTCGTTTTTTTCGATTGAAGAAAAGGATTCTATGAAAAAAAATACAAGCAGATTGGTATGATCGAAGTTGAAAATCGGTCCATCCGTTCGGAAGTTAAGGCGATCTGAAGAATTCGAAAAAGTTCCGAGGGGGCCCCCTTTGATGCAATTTTTTTTTCGATTTCGGTTTTTTCGATTGAAGAAATGGATTCTATGAAAAAAAAACAAGCAGTTTGGTATGATCGAAGTTGAAAATCGTTCCATCCGTTTGGAAGTTAAGGCGATCTGAAGAATTCGAAAAAGTTCCAAGGGGACCCCCTTTGATGCAATTTTTTTGTTCGATTTCGGTTTTTTCGATTGGAGAAATGGATTCTATGAAAAAAAAACAAGCAGTTTGGTATGATCGAAGTTGAAAATCGGTCCATCCGTTCGGAAGTTAAAGCGATCTGAAGAATTCGAAAAAGTTCCAAGAGGACCCTCTTTGATGCAATTTTTTTTTCGATTTCGGTTTTTTCTATTGAAGAAATGAATTCTATGAAAAAACAAGCAAATTGGTATGCGCGAAATTGAAAATCGGTCCATCCGTTCGGAAGTTAAGGCGGTCTGAAGAATTCGAAAAAATTCCAAGGGGGCCCCCTTTGATGCATTTTTTTTTTCGATTTCGGTTTTTTCGATTGGAGAAATGGATTCTATGAAAAAAACTAGCAGATTGGTATGATCGAAGTTGAAAATCGGTCAATCCGTTCGGAAGTTAAGGCGATCTGAAGAATTCGAAAAAGTTCCAAGGGGGCCCCCTTTGATGCAATTTTTTTTTTTCGGTCAATCCGTTCGGAAGTTAAGGCGATCTGAAGAATTCGAAAAAGTTCCAAGGGGGCCCCCTTTGATGCAATTTTTTTTTAGATTTCGGTTTTTTCGATTGGAGAAATGGATTCTATGAAAAAAAAAACAAGCAGATTGGTATGATCGTAGTTGAAAATCGGTCCATCCGTTTGGAAGTTAAGGCGATCTGAAGAATTCGAAAAAGTTCCAAGGGGACCCCCTTTGATGCAATTTTTTTTTTCGATTTCGGTTTTTTCGATTGGAGAGATTGAAAAAAAAAACAAGCAGTTTGGTATGATCGAAGTTGAAAATCGGTCCATCTGTTTGGAAGTTAAGGCGATCTGAAGAATTCGAAAAAGTTTCAAGAGGGCCCCCTTTGATGCAATTTTTTTTTCGATTTCGGATTTTTCTATTGAAGAAATGGATTCTATGAAAAAACAAGCAAATTGGTATGCGCGAAATTGAAAATCGGTCCATCCGTTCGGAAGTTAAGGCGGTCTGAAGAATTCGAAAAAGTTCCAAGGGGGCCCCCTTTGATGCATTTTTTTTTCGATTTCGGTTTTTTCGATTGGAGAAATGGATTCTATGAAAAAAACTAGCAGATTGGTATGATTGAAGTTGAAAATCGGTCAATCCGTTCGGAAGTTAAGGCGATCTGAAGAATTCGAAAAAGTTCCAAGGGGGCCCCCTTTGATGCAATTTTTTTTTTGGTCAATCCGTTCGGAAGTTAAGGCGATCTGAAGAATTCGAAAAAGTTCCAAGGGGGCCCCCTTTGATGCAATTTTTATTTAGATTTCGGTTTTTTCGATTGGAGAAATGGATTCTATGAAAAAAAACAAGCAGATTGGTATAGTCGAAGTTGAAAATCGGTCCATCCGTTTGGAAGTTAAGGCGATCTGAAGAATTCTAAAAAGTTCCAAGGGGACCCCCTTTGATGCAATTTTTTTTTCGATTTCGGTTTTTTCGATTGGAGAAATGAATTCTATGAAAAAAAACAAGCAGTTTGGTATGATCGAAGTTGAAAATCGGTCCATCCGTTTGGAAGTTAAGGCGATCTGAAGAATTCGAAAATGTTCCAAGGGGGCCCCCTTTGATGCAATTTTTTTTTATATTTCGGTTTTTTCGATTGGAGAAATGGATTCTATAAAAAAAACAAGCAGATTGGTATGATCGAAGTTGAAAATCGGTCCATCCGTTTGGAAGTTAAGGCGATCTGAAGAATTCGAAAAAGTTCCAAGGGGACCCCCTTTGATGCAATTTTTTTTTCGATTTCGGTTTTTTTGATTGGAGAAATGGATTCTATAAAAAAAAACAAGCAGTTTGGTATGATCGAAGTTGAAAATCGGTCCATCCGTTCGGAAGTTAAGGCGATCTGAAGAATTCGAGAAAGTTCCAAGAGGACCCCCTTTGATGTAATTTTAGTTTCGATTTCGGTTTTTTCTATTGAAGAAATGGATTCTATGAAAAAACAAGCAAATTGGTATGCGCGAAATTGAAAATCGGTCCATCCGTTCGGAAGTTAAGGCGGTCTGAAGAATTCGAAAAAGTTCCAAGGGGGCCCCCTTTGATGCATTTTTTTTTTCGATCTCGGTTTTTTCGATTGGAGAAATGGATTCTATGAAAAAATCAAGCAGATTGGTATGATCGAAGTTGAAAATCGGTCCATCCGTTCGGAAGTTGAGGCGATCTGAAGAATTCGAAAAAGTTCCAAGGGGGCCCCCGTTGATGCAATTTTATTTTTTGATTTCGGTTTTTTCGATTGGAGAAATGGATTCTATGAAAAAAAAACAAGCAGATTGGTATGATCGAAGTTGAAAATCGGTCCATCCGTTCGGAAGTTGAGGCGATCTGAAGAATTCGAAAAAGTTCCAAGAGGACCCCCTTTGATGCAATTTTTTTTTCGATTTCGGTTTTTTCTATTGAAGAAATGAATTCTATGAAAAAACAAGCAAATTGGTATGCGCGAAATTGAAAATCGGTCCATCCGTTCGGAAGTTAAGGCGGTCTGAAGAATTCGAAAAAATTCCAAGGGGGCCCCCTTTGATGCATTTTTTTTTTTATTTCGGTTTTTTCGATTGGAGAAATGGATTCTATGGAAAAAACTAGCAGATTGGTATGATCGAAGTTGAAAATCGGTCAATCCGTTCGGAAGTTAAGGCGATCTGAAGAATTCGAAAAAGTTCCAAGGGGGCCCCCTTTGATGCAATTTTTTTTTTCGGTCAATCCGTTCGGAAGTTAAGGCGATCTGAAGAATTCGAAAAAGTTCCAAGGGGGCCCCCTTTGATGCAATTTTTTTTTTCGATTTCGGTTTTTTCGATTGGAGTAATGGATTCTATGAAAAAAAAACAAGCAGTTTGGTATGATCGAAGTTGAAAATCGGTCCATCCGTTTGGAAGTTAAGGCGATCTGAAGAATTCGAAAAAGTTTCAAGAGGGTCCCCTTTGATGCAATTTTTTTTTCGATTTCGGATTTTTCTATTGAAGAAATGGATTCTATGAAAAAACAAGCAAATTGGTATGCGCGAAATTGAAAATCGGTCCATCCGTTCGGAAGTTAAGGCGGTCTGAAGAATTCGAAAAAGTTCCAAGGGGGCCCCCTTTGATGCATTTTTTTTTCGATTTCGGTTTTTTCGATTGGAGAAATGGATTCTATGAAAAAAACTAGCAGATTGGTATGATTGAAGTTGAAAATCGGTCAATCCGTTCGGAAGTTAAGGCGATCTGAAGAATTCGAAAAAGTTCCAAGGGGGCCCCCTTTGATGCAATTTTTTTTTTGGTCAATCCGTTCGGAAGTTAAGGCGATCTGAAGAATTCGAAAAAGTTCCAAGGGGGCCCCCTTTGATGCAATTTTTTTTTAGATTTCGGTTTTTTCGATTGGAGAAATGGATTCTATGAAAAAAAAACAAGCAGATTGGTGTAATCGAAGTTGAAAATCGGTCCATCCGTTTGGAAGTTAAGGCGATCTGAAGAATTCGAAAAAGTTCCAAGGGGACCCCCTTTGATGCAATTTTTTTTTCGATTTCGGTTTTTTCGATTGGAGAAATGAATTCTATGAAAAAAAACAAGCAGTTTGGTATGATCGAAGTTGAAAATCAGTCCATCCGTTTGGAAGTTAAGGCGATCTTAAGAATTCGAAAATGTTCCAAGGGGGCCCCCTTTGATGCAATTTATTTTATATTTCGGTTTTTTCGATTGGAGAAATGGATTCTATAAAAAAAAACAAGCAGATTGGTATGATCGAAGTTGAAAATCGGTCCATCCGTTTGGAAGTTAAGGCGATCTGAAGAATTCGAAAAAGTTCCAAGGGGACCCCCTTTGATGCAATTTTTTTTTCGATTTCGGTTTTTTTGATTGGAGAAATGGATTCTATAAAAAAAACAAGCAGTTTGGTATGATCGAAGTTGAAAATCGGTCCATCCGTTCGGAAGTTAAGGCGATCTGAAGAATTCGAGAAAGTTCCAAGAGGACCCCCTTTGATGTAATTTTAGTTTCGATTTCGGTTTTTTCTATTGAAGAAATGGATTCTATGAAAAAACAAGCAAATTGGTATGCGCGAAATTGAAAATCGGTCCATCCGTTCGGAAGTTAAGGCGGTCTGAAGAATTCGAAAAAGTTCCAAGGGGGCCCCCTTTGATGCATTTTTTTTTTCGATCTCGGTTTTTTCGATTGGAGAAATGGATTCTATGAAAAAATCAAGCAGATTGGTATGATCGAAGTTGAAAATCGGTCCATCCGTTCGGAAGTTGAGGCGATCTGAAGAATTCGAAAAAGCTCCAAGGGGGCCCCCGTTGATGCAATTTTATTTTTTGATTTCGGTTTTTTCGATTGGAGAAATGGATTCTATGAAAAAAAAACAAGCAGATTGGTATGATCGAAGTTGAAAATCGGTCCATCCGTTCGGAAGTTGAGGCGATCTGAAGAATTCGAAAAAGTTCCAAGAGGACCCCCTTTGATGCAATTTTTTTTTCGATTTCGGTTTTTTCTATTGAAGAAATGAATTCTATGAAAAAACAAGCAAATTGGTATGCGCGAAATTGAAAATCGGTCCATCCGTTCGGAAGTTAAGGCGGTCTGAAGAATTCGAAAAAATTCCAAGGGGGCCCCCTTTGATGCATTTTTTTTTCGATTTCGGTTTTTTCGATTGGAGAAATGGATTCTATGGAAAAAACTAGCAGATTGGTATGATCGAAGTTGAAAATCGGTCAATCCGTTCGGAAGTTAAGGCGATCTGAAGAATTCGAAAAAGTTCCAAGGGGGCCCCCTTTGATGCAATTTTTTTTTTCGGTCAATCCGTTCGGAAGTTAAGGCGATCTGAAGAATTCGAAAAAGTTCCAAGGGGGCCCCCTTTGATGCAATTTTTTTTTTCGATTTCGGTTTTTTCGATTGGAGAAATGGATTCTATGAAAAAAAAACAAGCAGTTTGGTATGATCGAAGTTGAAAATCGGTCCATCCGTTTGGAAGTTAAGGCGATCTGAAGAATTCGAAAAAGTTTCAAGAGGGTCCCCTTTGATGCAATTTTTTTTTCGATTTCGGATTTTTCTATTGAAGAAATGGATTCTATGAAAAAACAAGCAAATTGGTATGCGCGAAATTGAAAATCGGTCCATCCGTTCGGAAGTTAAGGCGGTCTGAAGAATTCGAAAAAGTTCCAAGGGGGCCCCCTTTGTTGCATTTTTTTTTCGATTTCGGTTTTTTCGATTGGAGAAATGGATTCTATGAAAAAAACTAGCAGATTGGTATGATTGAAGTTGAAAATCGGTCAATCCGTTCGGAAGTTAAGGCGATCTGAAGAATTCGAAAAAGTTCCAAGGGGGCCCCCTTTGATGCAATTTTTTTTTTGGTCAATCCGTTCGGAAGTTAAGGCGATCTGAAGAATTCGAAAAAGTTCCAAGGGGGCCCCCTTTGATGCAATTTTTTTTTAGATTTCGGTTTTTTCGATTGGAGAAATGGATTCTATGAAAAAAAAACAAGCAGATTGGTGTAATCGAAGTTGAAAATCGGTCCATCCGTTTGGAAGTTAAGGCGATCTGAAGAATTCGAAAAAGTTCCAAGGGGACCCCCTTTGATGCAATTTTTTTTTCGATTTCGGTTTTTTCGATTGGAGAAATGAATTCTATGAAAAAAAACAAGCAGTTTGGTATGATCGAAGTTGAAAATCAGTCCATCCGTTTGGAAGTTAAGGCGATCTTAAGAATTCGAAAATGTTCCAAGGGGGCCCCCTTTGATGCAATTTTTTTTATATTTCGGTTTTTTCGATTGGAGAAATGGATTCTATAAAAAAAAACAAGCAGATTGGTATGATCGAAGTTGAAAATCGGTCCATCCGTTTGGAAGTTAAGGCGATCTGAAGAATTCGAAAAAGTTCCAAGGTGACCCCCTTTGATGCAATTTTTTTTTCGATTTCGGTTTTTTTGATTGGAGAAATGGATTCTATAAAAAAAACAAGCAGTTTGGTATGATCGAAGTTGAAAATCGGTCCATCCGTTCGGAAGTTGAGGCGATCTGAAGAATTCGAAAAAGTTCCAAGGGGGCCCCCGTTGATGCAATTTTATTTTTTGATTTCGGTTTTTTCGATTGGAGAAATGGATTCTATGAAAAAAAAACAAGCAGATTGGTATGATCGAAGTTGAAAATCGGTCCATCCGTTCGGAAGTTGAGGCGATCTGAAGAATTCGAAAAAGTTCCAAGAGGACCCCCTTTGATGCAATTTTTTTTTCGATTTCGGTTTTTTCTATTGAAGAAATGAATTCTATGAAAAAACAAGCAAATTGGTATGCGCGAAATTGAAAATCGGTCCATCCGTTCGGAAGTTAAGGCGGTCTGAAGAATTCGAAAAAATTCCAAGGGGGCCCCCTTTGATGCATTTTTTTTTCGATTTCGGTTTTTTCGATTGGAGAAATGGATTCTATGGAAAAAACTAGCAGATTGGTATGATCGAAGTTGAAAATCGGTCAATCCGTTCGGAAGTTAAGGCGATCTGAAGAATTCGAAAAAGTTCCAAGGGGGCCCCCTTTGATGCAATTTTTTTTTTCGGTCAATCCGTTCGGAAGTTAAGGCGATCTGAAGAATTCGAAAAAGTTCCAAGGGGGCCCCCTTTGATGCAATTTTTTTTTTCGATTTCGGTTTTTTCGATTGGAGAAATGGATTCTATGAAAAAAAAACAAGCAGTTTGGTATGATCGAAGTTGAAAATCGGTCCATCCGTTTGGAAGTTAAGGCGATCTGAAGAATTCGAAAAAGTTTCAAGAGGGTCCCCTTTGATGCAATTTTTTTTTCGATTTCGGATTTTTCTATTGAAGAAATGGATTCTATGAAAAAACAAGCAAATTGGTATGCGCGAAATTGAAAATCGGTCCATCCGTTCGGAAGTTAAGGCGGTCTGAAGAATTCGAAAAAGTTCCAAGGGGGCCCCCTTTGTTGCATTTTTTTTTCGATTTCGGTTTTTTCGATTGGAGAAATGGATTCTATGAAAAAAACTAGCAGATTGGTATGATTGAAGTTGAAAATCGGTCAATCCGTTCGGAAGTTAAGGCGATCTGAAGAATTCGAAAAAGTTCCAAGGGGGCCCCCTTTGATGCAATTTTTTTTTTGGTCAATCCGTTCGGAAGTTAAGGCGATCTGAAGAATTCGAAAAAGTTCCAAGGGGGCCCCCTTTGATGCAATTTTTTTTTAGATTTCGGTTTTTTCGATTGGAGAAATGGATTCTATGAAAAAAAAACAAGCAGATTGGTGTAATCGAAGTTGAAAATCGGTCCATCCGTTTGGAAGTTAAGGCGATCTGAAGAATTCGAAAAAGTTCCAAGGGGACCCCCTTTGATGCAATTTTTTTTTCGATTTCGGTTTTTTCGATTGGAGAAATGAATTCTATGAAAAAAAACAAGCAGTTTGGTATGATCGAAGTTGAAAATCAGTCCATCCGTTTGGAAGTTAAGGCGATCTTAAGAATTCGAAAATGTTCCAAGGGGGCCCCCTTTGATGCAATTTTTTTTATATTTCGGTTTTTTCGATTGGAGAAATGGATTCTATAAAAAAAAACAAGCAGATTGGTATGATCGAAGTTGAAAATCGGTCCATCCGTTTGGAAGTTAAGGCGATCTGAAGAATTCGAAAAAGTTCCAAGGGGACCCCCTTTGATGCAATTTTTTTTTCGATTTCGGTTTTTTTGATTGGAGAAATGGATTCTATAAAAAAAACAAGCAGTTTGGTATGATCGAAGTTGAAAATCGGTCCATCCGTTCGGAAGTTAAGGCGATCTGAAGAATTCGAGAAAGTTCCAAGAGGACCCCCTTTGATGTAATTTTAGTTTCGATTTCGGTTTTTTCTATTGAAGAAATGGATTCTATGAAAAAACAAGCAAATTGGTATGCGCGAAATTGAAAATCGGTCCATCCGTTCGGAAGTTAAGGCGGTCTGAAGAATTCGAAAAAGTTCCAAGGGGGCCCCCTTTGATGCATTTTTTTTTTCGATCTCGGTTTTTTCGATTGGAGAAATGGATTCTATGAAAAAATCAAGCAGATTGGTATGATCGAAGTTGAAAATCGGTCCATCCGTTCGGAAGTTGAGGCGATCTGAAGAATTCGAAAAAGTTCCAAGGGGGCCCCCGTTGATGCAATTTTATTTTTCGATTTCGGTTTTTTCGATTGGAGAAATGGATTCTATGAAAAAAAAACAAGCAGATTGGTATGATCGAAGTTGAAAATCGGTCCATCCGTTCGGAAGTTGAGGCGATCTGAAGAATTCGAAAAAGTTCCAAGGGGGCCCCCTTTGATGCAATTCTTTTTCGATTTCGGTTTTTTCGATTGCTTAAATGGATTCTATGAAAGAAAACAAGCAAATTGGTATGATCGAAGTTGAAAATCGGTCCATCCGTTCGGAAGTAAGGCGATCTGAAGAATTCGAAAAAGTTCAAAGGGGGCCCCCTTTGATGCAATTTTTTTTCGATTTCGGTTTTTTCGATTGGAGAAATGGATTCTATGAAAAAAAAACAAGCAGTTTGGTATGATCGAAGTTGAAAATCGGTCCATCCGTTCGGAAGTTAAGGCGATCTGAAGAATTCGAAAAAGTTCCAAGGGGGCCCCCTTTGATGCAATTTTATTTTATGATTTCGGTTTTTTCTATTGAAGAAATGGATTCTATGAAAAAAAACAAGCAGTTTGGTATGATCGAAGTTGAAAATCGGTCCATCCGTTTGGAAGTTAAGGCGATCTGAAGAATTCGAAAAAGTTCCAAGGGGCCCCCTTTGATGCATTTTTTTTTCGATTTCGGTTTTTTCGATTGGAGAAATGGATTCTATGAAAAAAAACAAGCAGATTGGTATGATCGAAGTTGAAAATCGGTCCATCCGTTCGGAAGATAAGTCGATCTGAAGAATTCGAAAAAGTTCCAAGGGGGCCCCCTTTGATGCATTTTTTTTCGATTTCGGTTTTTTCGATTTGAGAAATGGATTCTATGAAAATAAACAAGCAGATTCGTATGATCGAAGTTGAAAATCGGTCCATCCGTTCGGAAGTTAAGGCGATCTGAAGAATTCGAAAAAGTTCCAAGGGGGCTCCCATTGATGCTTTTTATTTTTTCGAATTCGTTTTTTTCGATTGAAGAAAAGGATTCTATGAAAAAAAAAACAAGCAGATTGGTATGATCGAAGTTGAAAATCGGTCCATCCGTTCGGATGTTAAGGCGATCTGAAGAATTCGAAAAAGTTCCGAGGGGGCCCCCTTTGATGCAAATTTTTTTAGATTTCGGTTTTTTTGATTGGAGAAATGGATTCTATGAAAAAAAAACAAGCAGATTGGTATGATCGAAGTTGAAAATCGGTCCATCCGTTTGGAAGTTAAGGCGATCTGGAGAATTCGAAAAAGTTCCAAGAGGACCCCCTTTGATGCAATTTTTTTTTCGATTTCGGTTTTTTCTATTGAACAAATGAATTCTATGAAAAAACAAGCAAATTGGTATGCGCGAAATTGAAAATCGGTCCATCCGTTCGGAAGTTAAGGCGGTTTGAAGAATTCGAAAAAATTCCAAGGGGGCCCCCTTTGGTGCATTTTTTTTTCGATTTCGGTTTTTTCGATCGAAGAAATGGATTCTATGAAAAAAACTAGCAGATTGGTATGATCGAAGTTGAAAATCGGTCAATCCGTTCGGAAGTTAAGGCGATCTGAAGAATTCGAAAAAGTTCCAAGGGGGCCCCCTTTGATGCAATTTTTTTTTTCGGTCAATCCGTTCGGAAGTTAAGGCGATCTGAAGAATTCGAAAAAGTTCCAAGGGGGCCCCCTTTGATGCAATTTTTTTTTAGATTTCGGTTTTTTCGATTGGAGAAATGGATTCTATGAAAAAAAAACAAGCAGATTGGTATGATCGTAGTTGAAAATCGGTCCATCCGTTTGGAAATTAAGGCGATCGGAAGAATTCGAAAAAGTTCCAAGGGGACCCCCTTTGATGCAATTTTTTTTTGATTTCGGTTTTTTCGATTGGAGAAATGGATTCTATGAAAAAAAAACAAGCAGTTTGGTATGATCGAAGTTGAAAATCGGTCCATCCGTTTGGAAGTTAAGGCGATCTGAAGAATTCGAAAAAGTTCCAAGGGGGCCCCCTTTGATGCAATTTTTTTTTAGATTTCGGTTTTTTCGATTGGAGAAATGGATTCTATGAAAAAAAACAAGCAGATTGGTATAATCGAAGTTGAAAATCGGTCCATCCGTTTGGAAGTTAAGGCGATCTGAAGAATTCGAAAAAGTTCCAAGGGGACCCCCTTTGATGCAATTTTTTTTTCGATTTCGGTTTTTTCGATTGGAGAAATGAATTCTATGAAAAAAAACAAGCAGTTTGGTATGATCGAAGTTGAAAATCGGTCCATCCGTTTGGAAGTTAAGGCGATCTGAAGAATTCGAAAATGTTCCAAGGGGGCCCCCTTTGATGCAATTTTTTATTAAGATTTCGGTTTTTCCGATTGGAGAAATGGATTCTATGAAAAAAAACAAGCAGATTGGTATGATCGAAGTTGAAAATCGGTCAATCCCTTTGGAAGTTAAGGCGATCTGAAGAATTCGAAAAAGTTCCAAGGGGACCCCCTTTGATGCAATTTTTTTTTCGATTTCGGTTTTTTTGATTGGAGAAATGGATTCTATGAAAAAAAACAAGCAGTTTGGTATGATCGAAGTTGAAAATCGGTCCATCCGTTCGGAAGTTAAGGCGATCTGAAGAATTCGAGAAAGTTCCAAGAGGACCCCCTTTGATGTAATTTTTTTTTCGATTATGGTTTTTTCTATTGAAGAAATGGATTCTATGAAAAAACAAGCAAATTGGTATGCGCGAAATTGAAAATCGGTCCATCCGTTCGGAAGTTAAGGCGATCTGAAGAATTCGAAAAAGTTCCAAGGGGGCTCCCGTTGATGCAATTTTATTTTTCGATTTCGGTTTTTTCGATTGGAGAAATGGATTCTATGAAAAAAAAACAAGCAGATTGGTATGATCGAAGTTGAAAATCGGTCCATCCGTTCGGAAGTTAGGCGATCTGAAGAATTCGAAAAAGTTCAAAGGGGGCCCCCTTTGATGCATTTTTTTCTGATTTCGGTTTTTTTGATTGGAGAAATGAATTCTATAAAAAAAAAACAAGCAGATTGGTATGATCGAAGTTGAAAATCGGTCCATCCGTTCGGAAGTTAAGGCGATCTGAAGAATTCGAAAAAGTTCCAAGGGGGCCCCCTTTGATGCATTTTTTTCTGATTTCGGTTTTTTTGATTGGAGAAATGAATTCTATAAAAAAAAACAAGCAGATTGGTATGATCGAAGTTGAAAATCGGTCCATACGTTCGAAAGTTAAGGCAATCTGAATAATTCGAAAAAGTTCCAAGAGGGCCCCCTTTGATACATTTTTTTTTCGATTCAGGTTTTTTTGATCGGAGAAATGGATTCTATGAAAAAAAACAAGCAGATTGGTATGATCGAAGTTGAAAATCGGTCCATACGTTCGAAAGTTAAGGCGATCTGAAGAATTCGAAAAAGTTCCAAGGGGCCCCCCTTTGATGCAATTTTTTTTTTCGATTTCTGTTTTTTCGATTGGAGAAATGGATTCTATGAAAAAAAAAAACAAGCAGATTGGTATGATCGAAGTTGAAAATCGGTCCATCCGTTCGGAAGATAAGTCGATCTGAAGAATTCGAAAAAGTTCCAAGGGGGCCCCCTTTGATGCATTTTTTTTTCGATTTCGGTTTTTTCGATTGGAGAAATGGATTCTATGAAAATAAACAAGCAGATTCGTATGATCGAAGTCGAAATTCGGTCCATCCGTTCGGAAGTTAAGGCGATCTGAAGAATTCGAAAAAGTTCCAAGGGGGCTCCCATTGATGCTTTTTATTTTTTCGAATTCGTTTTTTTTTGATTGGAGAAATGGATTCTATGAAAAAAATACAAGCAGATTGGTATGATCGAAGTTGAAAATCGGTCCATCCGTTCGGAAGTTAAGGCGATCTGAAGAATTCGAAAAAGTTCCAAGGGGGCCGCCGTTGATGCATTATTTTTCGATTTCGGTTTTTTTGATTGGAGAAATGGATTCTTTAAAAAATTACAAGCAGATTGGTATGATCGAAGTTGAAAATCGGTCCATCCATTCGGAAGTTAAGGCGATCTGAAGAATTCGAAAAAGTTCCAAGGGGGCCCCCTTTGATGCATTTTTTTTCCATTTCGGTTTTTTCGATTGGAGAAATGGACTCTATGAAAAAAACAAGCAGATTGGTATGATCGAAGTTGAAAATCGGTCCATCCGTTCGGAAGTTAAGGCGATATGAAGAATTCGAAAAAGTTCCAAGGGGGCCCCCTTTGATGCATTTTATTTCTCGATTTCGGTTTTTTCGATTGGAGAAATATATTTTATGAAAAAAATCAAGCAGATAGGTATGATCGAAGTTGAAAATCGGTCCATCCGTTTGGAAGTTAAGGCGATCTGAAGAATTCGAAAAAGTTTCAAGGGGACCCCCTTTGATGCAATTTTTTTTTCGATTTCGGTTTTTTTGATTGGAGAAATGGATTCTATGAAAAAAAACAAGCAGTTTGGTATGATCGAAGTTGAAAATCGGTCCATCCGTTCGGAAGTTAAGGCGATCTGAAGAATTCGAGAAAGTTCCAAGGGGGCCCCCTTTGATGCAATTTTATTTTTCGATTTCGGTTTTTTCGATTGGAGAAATGGATTCTATGAAAAAAAACAAGCAGATTGGTATGATCGAAGTTGAAAATCGGTCCATCCGTTCGGAAGTTAAGGCGATCTGAAGAATTCGAAAAAGTTCCAAGGGGGCCTCCTTTGATGCATTTTTTTTTTCGATTTCGGTTTTTTCGATTGGAGAAATGGATTCTATGAAAAAAAACAAGCAGTTTGGTATGATCGAAGTTGAAAATCGGTCCATCCGTTCGGAAGTTAAAGCGATCTGAAGAATTCGAAAAAGTTCCAAGAGGACCCCCTTTGATGCAATTTTTTTTTCGATTTCGGTTTTTTCTATTGAAGAAATGAATTCTATGAAAAAAACTAGCAGATTGGTATGATCGAAGTTGAAAATCGGTCAATCCGTTCGGAAGTTGAGGCGATCTGAAGAATTCGAAAAAGTTCCAAGGGGGCCCCCTTTGATGCAATTTTTTTTTTCGGTCAATCCGTTCGGAAGTTAAGGCGATCTGAAGAATTCGAAAAAGTTCCAAGGGGGCCCCCTTTGATGCATTTTTTTTTGTTTTTCGATTTCGGTTTTTTCGATTGGAGAAATGGATTCTATGAAAAAAACAAGCAGATTGATATGATCGAAGTTGAAAATCGGTCCATCCGTTCGGAAGTTAAGGCGATCTGAAGAATTCGAAAAAGTTCCAAGGGGGCCCCCTTTGATGCAATTTTATTTTTCGATTTCGGTTTTTTCGATTGGAGAAATGGATTCTATGAAAAAAAAACAAGCAGATTGGTATGATCGAAGTTGAAAATCGGTCCATCCGTTCGGAAGTTAAGGCGATCTGAAGAATTCGAAAAAGTTCCAAGGGGGCCCCCTTTGATGCATTTTTTTTTTCGATTTCGGTTTTTTCGATTGGAGAAATGGATTCTATGAAAAAAAAACAAGCAGTTTGGTATGATCGAAGTTGAAAATCGGTCCATCCGTTCGGAAGTTAAAGCGATCTGAAGAATTCGAAAAAGTTCCAAGAGGACCCCCTTTGATGCAATTTTTTTTTCGATTTCGGTTTTTTCTATTGAAGAAATGAATTCTATGAAAAAACAAGCAAATTGGTATGCGCGAAATTGAAAATCGGTCCATCCGTTCGGAAGTTAAAGCGATCTGAAGAATTCGAAAAAGTTCCAAGGGGGTCCCCTTTGATGCATTTTTTTTTTCGATTTCGGTTTTTTCGATTGGAGAAATGGATTCTATGAAAAAAACTAGCAGATTGGTATGATCGAAGTTGAAAATCGGTCAATCCGTTCGGAAGTTGAGGCGATCTGAAGAATTCGAAAAAGTTCCAAGGGGGCCCCCTTTGATGCAATTTTTTTTTTCGGTCAATCCGTTCGGAAGTTAAGGCGATCTGAAGAATTCGAAAAAGTTCCAAGGGGGCCCCCTTTGATGCAATTTTTATTTAGATTTCGGTTTTTTCCATTGGAGAAATGGATTCTATGAAAAAAAAAACAAGCAGATTGGTATGATCGTAGTTGAAAATCGGTCCATCCGTTTGGAAGTTAAGGCGATCTGAAGAATTCGAAAAAGTTCCAAGGGGACCCCCTTTGATGCAATTTTTTTTTTCGATTTCGGTTTTTTCGATTGGAGAAATGGATTCTATGAAAAAAAAAACAAGCAGTTTGGTATGATCGAAGTTGAAAATCGGTCCATCCGTTTGGAAGTTAAGGCGATCTGAAGAATTCGAAAAAGTTTCAAGAGGGCCCCCTTTGATGCAATTTTTTTTTCGATTTCGGTTTTTTCTATTGAAGAAATGGATTCTATGAAAAAACAAGCAAATTGGTATGCGCGAAATTGAAAATCGGTCCATCCGTTCGGAAGTTAAGGCGGTCTGAAGAATTCGAAAAAGTTTCAAGAGGTCCCCCTTTGATGCAATTTTTTTTTCGATTTCGGTGTTTTCTATTGAAGAAATGGATTCTATGAAAAAACAAGCAAATTGGTATGCGCGAAATTGAAAATCGGTCCATCCGTTCGGAAGTTAAGGCGGTCTGAAGAATTCGAAAAAGTTCCAAGGGGGCCCCCTTTGATGCATTTTTTTTTTCGATTTCGGTTTTTTCGATTGGAGAAATGGATTCTATGAAAAAAACTAGCAGATTGGTATGATTGAAGTTGAAAATCGGTCAATCCGTTCGGAAGTTAAGGCGATCTGAAGAATTCGAAAAAGTTCCAAGGGGGCCCCCTTTGATGCAATTTTTTTTTTGGTCAATCCGTTCGGAAGTTAAGGCGATCTGAAGAATTCGAAAAAGTTCCAAGGGGGCCCTCTTTGATGCATTTTTTTTCCATTTCGGTTTTTTCGATTGGAGAAATGGACTCTATGAAAAAAACGAGCAGATTGGTATGATCGAAGTTGAAAATCGGTCCATCCGTTCGGAAGTTAAGGCGATCTGAAGAATTCGAAAAAGTTCCAAGGGGGCCCCCTTTGATGCATTTTATTTCTCGATTTCGGTTTTTTTGATTGGAGAAATATATTTTATGAAAAAAAACAAGCAGATTGGTATGATCGAAGTTGAAAATCGGTCCATCCGTTTGGAAGTTAAGGCGATCTGAAGAATTCGAAAAAGTTCCAAGAGGGCCCCCTTTGATGCAATTTTTTTTTTAGATTTCGGTTTTTCCGATTGGAGAAATGGATTCTATGAAAAAAAACAAGCAGATTGGTATGATCGAAGTTGAAAATCGGTCCATCCGTTTGGAAGTTAAGGCGATCTGAAGAATTCGAAAAAGTTTCAAGGGGACCCCCTTTGATGCAATTTTTTTTTCGATTTCGGTTTTTTTGATTGGAGAAATGGATTCTATGAAAAAAAACAAGCAGTTTGGTATGATCGAAGTTGAAAATCGGTCCATCCGTTCGGAAGTTAAGGCGATCTGAAGAATTCGAAAAAGTTCCAAGGGGGCCCCCTTTGATGCATTTTTTTTTGTTTTTCGATTTCGGTTTTTTCGATTGGAGAAATGGATTCTATGAAAAAAACAAGCAGATTGATATGATCGAAGTTGAAAATCGGTCCATCCGTTCGGAAGTTAAGGCGATCTGAAGAATTCGAAAAAGTTCCAAGGGGGCCCCCTTTGATGCAATTTTATTTTTCGATTTCGGTTTTTTCGATTGGAGAAATGGATTCTATGAAAAAAAAAACAAGCAGATTGGTATGATCGAAGTTGAAAATCGGTCCATCCGTTCGGAAGTTAAGGCGATCTGAAGAATTCGGAAAAGTTCCAAGGGGGCCCCCTTTGATGCATTTTTTTTTTCGATTTCGGTTTTTTCGATTGGAGGAATGGATTCTATGAAAAAAAAACAAGCAGTTTGGTATGATCGAAGTTGAAAATCGGTCCATCCGTTCGGAAGTTAAAGCGATCTGAAGAATTCGAAAAAGTTCCAAGAGGACCCCCTTTGATGCAATTTTTTTTTCGATTTCGGTTTTTTCTATTGAAGAAATGAATTCTATGAAAAAACAAGCAAATTGGTATGCGCGAAATTGAAAATCGGTCCATCCGTTCGGAAGTTAAGGCGGTCTGATGAATTCGAAAAAGTTCCAAGGGGGCCCCCTTTGATGCATTTTTTTTTCGATTTCGGTTTTTTCGATTGGAGAAATGGATTCTATGAAAAAAACTAGCAGATTGGTATGATCGAAGTTGAAAATCGGTCAATCCGTTCGGAAGTTGAGGCGATCTGAAGAATTCGAAAAAGTTCCAAGGGGGCCCCTTTGATGCAATTTTATTTTTCGATTTCGGTTTTTTCGATTGGAGAAATGGATTCTATGAAAAAAAAACAAGCAGATTGGTATGATCGAAGTTGAAAATCGGTCCATCCGTTCGGAAGTTAAGGCGATCTGAAGAATTCGAAAAAGTTCCAAGGGGGCCCCCTTTGATGCAATTTTATTTTTCGATTTCGGTTTTTTCGATTGGAGAAATGGATTCTATGAAAAAAAAAACAAGCAGATTGGTATGATCGAAGTTGAAAATCGGTCCATCCGTTCGGAAGTTAAGGCGATCTGAAGAATTCGAAAAAGTTCCAAGGGGGCCCCCTTTGATGCATTTTTTTTTTCGATTTCGGTTTTTTCGATTGGAGAAATGGATTCTATGAAAAAAAAACAAGCAGTTTGGTATGATCGAAGTTGAAAATCGGTCCATCCGTTCGGAAGTTAAAGCGATCTGAAGAATTCGAAAAAGTTCCAAGAGGACCCCCTTTGATGCAATTTTTTTTTCGATTTCGGTTTTTTCTATTGAAGAAATGAATTCTATGAAAAAACAAGCAAATTGGTATGCGCGAAATTGAAAATCGGTCCATCCGTTCGGAAGTTAAGGCGGTCTGAAGAATTCGAAAAAGTTCCAAGGGGGCCCCCTTTTATGCATTTTTTTTTTCGATTTCGGTTTTTTTCGATTGGAGAAATGGATTCTATGAAAAAAACTAGCAGATTGGTATGATCGAAGTTGAAAATCGGTCAATCCGTTCGGAAGTTGAGGCGATCTGAAGAATTCGAAAAAGTTCCAAGGGGGCCCCCTTTGATGCAATTTTTTTTTAGATTTCGGTTTTTTCGATTGGAGAAATGGATTCTATGAAAAAAAAACAAGCAGATTGGTATGATCGAAGTTGAAAATCGGTCCATCCGTTCGGAAGTTAAGGCGATCTGAAGAATTCGAAAAAGTTCCAAGGGGACCCCCTTTGATGTAATTTTTTTTTTCGATTTCGGTTTTTTCGATTGGAGAAATGGATTCTATGAAAAAAAAACAAGCAGTTTGGTATGATCGAAGTTGAAAATCGGTCCATCCGTTTGGAAGTTAAGGCGATCTGAAGAATTCGAAAAAGTTTCAAGAGGGCCCCCTTTGATGCAATTTTTTTTTCGATTTCGGTTTTTTCTATTGAAGAAATGGATTCTATGAAAAAACAAGCAAATTGGTATGCGCGAAATTGAAAATCGGTCCATCCGTTCGGAAGTTAAGGCGGTCTGAAGAATTCGAAAAAGTTTCAAGAGGGCCCCCTTTGATGCAATTTTTTTTTCGATTTCGGTGTTTGCTATTGAAGAAATGGATTCTATGAAAAAACAAGCAAATTGGTATGCGCGAAATTGAAAATCGGTCCATCCGTTCGGAAGTTAAGGCGGTCTGAAGAATTCGAAAAAGTTCCAAGGGGGCCCCCTTTGATGCATTTTTTTTTTCGATTTCGGTTTTTTCGATTGGAGAAATGGATTCTATGAAAAAAACTAGCAGATTGGTATGATTGAAGTTGAAAATCGGTCAATCCGTTCGGAAGTTAAGGCGATCTGAAGAATTCGAAAAAGTTCCAAGGGGGCCCCCTTTGATGCAATTTTTTTTTTTGGTCAATCCGTTCGGAAGTTAAGGCGATCTGAAGAATTCGAAAATGTTCCAAGGGGGCCCCCTTTGATGCAATTTTTTTTTAGATTTCGGTTTTTTCGATTGGAGAAATGGATTCTATGAAAAAAAACAAGCAGATTGGTATAATAGAAGTTGAAAATCGGTCCATCCGTTTGGAAGTTAAGGCGATCTGAAGAATTCGAAAAAGTTCCAAGGGGACCCCCTTTGATGCAATTTTTTTTTCGATTTCGGTTTTATCGATTGGAGAAATGAATTCTATGAAAAAAAACAAGCAGTTTGGTATGATCGAAGTTGAAAATCGGTCCATCCGTTTGGAAGTTAAGGCGATCTGAAGAATTCGAAAATGTTCCAAGGGGGCCCCCTTTGATGCAATTTTTTATTTAGATTTCGGTTTTTCCGATTGGAGAAATGGATTCTATGAAAAAAAACAAGCAGATTGGTAAGATCGAAGTTGAAAATCGGTCAATCCCTTTGGAAGTTAAGGCGAACTGAAGAATTCGAAAAAGTTCCAAGGGGACCCCCCCCCCTTCAGGGGAGACCTTAACGGTAACCCCTGAAGGTAACCTATCCCCGAGAGATACATCTGTATCCCTCAATCCTACCCTTTCTGGGGGAACTGAATCAGTGCCCCCAACTGACCTCACTCACCCACCTCAGGCACTCAATGAAGACTCGAACGAGGAACACTCACAGCGGACCTCGATCGAGTTAGACCAGCTAACCGAGTCTTTCGACAAGGTTAAGATGAAAAAACCTAATGTCTGCGGTGCAGAAAGGAAACGCAGGAAGAAGGAGCGCCTAGTGAGGGAACAGGGGGCCGCTGCTGGGAGTGCCGCTAACGCGATCTCCCAAGGGGCGACAACTGGACCCTCCATGGTACCCCCTTCCAAAAATGAAAAGGCTGAAGGCTCCCAAGGTGCCTCGGCCCCAGTAAAAGGATCCGTCAAAAGACAGCGGACTCCAGGATCTACCCCCACGGACCGCACGGCTAAGCGCCCGAGGACTGGAGCACCTGTTGTTCGCGGTCCCCGTGGCCCTGGCTACGCGCAAGTGGTATCGGAAGACAGGAGTCTGCAGCTGGTCATCAGCCGAGAAGGCCAAACTGAATTAGGTTTCAGTGATGAACAGCTGTTAGACTTCCTGGATTCCGTAGGGGAGACCATCGCCAGTTCAGATCAACCAGACTGTGGCGACGACAACTGCTGGTGACCGCGGCAGATGAATACTCGAGGGACTGGCTCCGCACCAATCTGTCTGATATCAGACCCTGGGGAGGAGTCACCCTCGTAGCCGTGGATCCCGCAAGGCTCAGGCTTCGCCGTGCCATGATCTGGTTCCCCGGCCGCAGACACCTGCCAAACCAGGACATCCTCGGATTACTGGAGAGGCAAAATAGAGGACTCTCTTGTGCTCATTGGCGCATCTGGGAGAGAAAGGAGGAGAACCAGGGCCTTCGCCTTGTTGTAGGGATGGACGAAGAGTCCCTTGCACTGTCACAGGGAATCGGGCTCCGACCCTGCTACAGCGCGACACAGGCCAAGGTCACCCTCCTGGATACCCGGAAGCGACCTGAAAAAGGTGCCACCGCCGCAGAAGGAACCCCAGAGGGTACCTCTTCGACGGAGGTACAAACAACGAACGAGAGCAGAGGAACCGTAGCTGGGACCTCTGGAATAACAACGGGGAGCGACAGTAGAGGAACTGACAATAGGACCTCGATGAATAATCCTGTGAATACGGAATCGCAGACCAGGGATCCCCTAGAGGAGCCCACTGCGATTCCTATGGAAGCTGGAGCGTCTGCATCAGAAGACGAAGAAGATGCAGATGGGGTGAATGCGCTACTCGAGGATACCTTGCTGGGATCCTCGGATAGCGAATGATTGAGGAAAAAAAAAAAAAAAAATGAATTTCTTACAAGCAAACTTGCAACATGGAAAGGCTCCAACAGCCCTCCTCTGTCGACGGCTCCAGGAGCGGGACATTCAGATAGCCCTAATCCAAGAGCCGTGGGTTTACCAGGGAAAGGTCAGGGGCCTAGGAATGGCTGGAGGAACAGCACATTACTGCACCTCTACTCCAATCCCCCGGGCGTGCATTTATGTTAGAGGTTTAGATGTCTTTCCGATGCCAAATTTCTACTCAAGAGACATGGTAGCGGTTAGAACAACTGTAACCGATGAAGACGATAGCTGGGAGTTGGTGATTTGTTCAGCCTACTTCCACAGCAATCGAGAAAACCCTCCAACAGAGGTAGAATCATTGGTCAAGCACTGCGAGGACTTGGGCATTCCTCTTCTCCTGGGATGTGATGCCAATTCCCATCATACATTATGGGGGAATCGTGGGGCCAGTCCGAGGGGAACAGCACTGCTTGAGTTCCTCAGCTTCAGCAACCTGGAGATCCTCAACAAAGGATCAGTGCCGACCTTCTTCACGCCCATAGCGAAAACAGTGATTGACCTAACGATATGTTCAAGAGAACTAATCCGCAAGGTTGATTCGTGGATGGTGTCAACGGAGGAATCTTTATCAGACCACCGACACATCTTCTTCAAGCTGAAAAGAAATTACGCAGCTGAAGAGAAGAGCTACAGGAACCCTAGAGCCACCAAATGGGACCTCTTCCGAGAGGAACTTCAAGGAAGGCTCATTGGGTTTCCTACAAGTTACGAAGGGAATGCTGAAATTGACACCGCAGTGATGCGACTAAACGAAGCCATTCTAGAATCATACGAAGCCAGTTGTCCTCTCAAGAAGAGGACAAACAGTGGCAGTACACCTTGGTGGAACTCGAAAATTCAGTTACACCGCAAAACGGTCAGAAGGCTTCTAAACAGAGCCAAACGCACACACCTGGCGTCCCACTGGGAAAAATATAAATCAGCCCAAAGGGATTACAAGAAAGCCATACGTGACTCTCAGAGGGACTCATGGAGATCCCATTGCGAGGACATCATTACGATGTCCTCTGCGGCTAGGCTCTGTCGAGTACTATCAAAAGACCCGGGAATGAAGGCAGGACCAATGCATCTACCTGGAGGGGGCTATACGTCCTCACCCCAGGAGACTTTGGAGTTCCTGCTTTCGACCCACTTCCCGGGCTCTATACCAGCGAATGACTTACCGCAGATGCGGCCTGGCAGACCGAAGGCGGACTACAGGACGGCATCCAAGGTAGTCACTTTTGAGAAAGTTAGATGGTCTATACAGACCTTTTTACCATTCAAATCACTAGGAGAGGACGGGATTTACCCGGCCTTCCTACAAGAGGGCATTCATATGCTAGCCCTTCACCTTCTAAGAATATTCCGATCCTGTCTGGCTCTAGGATACATACCTGTTGCCTGGAGATCAGTCAGGATCGCGTTTATCCCTAAACCAGGTAGAAATGACTACACACAGGTGAAAGCATTCAGACCCATCAGTCTGACATCCTTTCTTTTGAAAGCACTGGAAAGACTGGTGGATCGACATGTGAGGGACGGGCCATTAATGGAATTTCCATTACATAACCTACAATATGCCTATCAGCCCGGAAAATCTACCGATTCGGCTCTCCACCATCTTGTATCAAAGATCGACGGGGTGCTGGAACGCAGACAATCCGCATTAGGAGTATTCATTGACATAGAAGGTGCGTTCGACAACACGTCCTTCGAGTCCATTTGTCAAGCAGCAGAGAGACACGGCATCGAGTCATCATTGATACGATGGATCAAGACAATGCTCTCCTGCCGACAGGTTAAAGCTGAACTGAGTGGTAGCGAGGCTAGCGCTCTGGTATCACGGGGATGTCCACAGGGGGGAGTGCTCTCCCCGCTCCTGTGGTGCCTAGTGGTAAACAGTATTATATCAGAGATGAACGAGTCTGGCATCTATGCTCAGGCGTATGCCGATGACATAGTCATCTTGGCCCAAGGTCCAAAACTGTGCCAATTGAGGGAATCTATGGAGGAAGCCCTTGAAATGGTAGAAAGTTGGTGTTTCACCGAAGGACTAAAAGTGAATCCACAAAAAGCCGAAATGGTGCTTTTCACCAGAAAGCGGAAACTGGGAGCTTTACCTGACATACATCTGTCTGGACAGGTTTTGCAATATAAAGGGTCAACAAAGTATCTAGGAATTATCTTGGACTCTAAATTGACCTGGAACGAGCAAATTGCGAAGTGCACAACGAAGGCTACCAACGCCTTTTGGGGCTGTAGGAGAGCCTTCGGGAGCACATGGGGAGTTACACCGAAAATCCTACTCTGGATCTATAAGGCAGTAACTCGCCCAATCATCACATACGGGGCCGTGGTATGGTGGCCAGGTGTGAATAAGTGCAAGTCCAAGCTCCTTCTCGACAAAATACAACGACTTGCATGCATAGGGATAACAGGGGCAATGAGGACATCGCCCTCCAGAGCTCTTGAGGTTCTGATAGGACTTTCGCCCCTACACCTTGTTATTGAACATGAAGCCATGAGAACAGCCCTAAGGCTTCATGGCTTAGGCCAATGGGCAAACGAGAATGACAACTACGGTCATTCTAGCATATGGAATCGAGCTGTAGAAGACTGCCCCATAATCTCCATGAGACGGGACGACTTTCTACCAATTCTGAATTTCAAAAAAGCTCCCGAAATCATGATTCCATCAAGGGAAGATTGGGTGAGTAAAGGTGAACGCCTGTTCCCGAATAATGCGACCGTCTGGTACACTGACGGATCCAAAGTCGGAAACAAAACAGGTGCAGGAGTCTATGGTGGCAGCAGGAGAGGAAACTACTCGTTCCCTCTCGGCACTTTCGCTACGGTGTTTCAGGCTGAAGTCTACGCGATTTTAGCCTGTACACAAGAGAACCTGAAAAGGGCCTACCAAGGAGGTCACGTCGTAATATGCTCGGACAGTAGGGCGGC
The DNA here is from genome assembly GCA_029955515.1 of Chrysomela aeneicollis. Lineage (NCBI taxonomy): Eukaryota > Metazoa > Arthropoda > Insecta > Coleoptera > Chrysomelidae > Chrysomela > Chrysomela aeneicollis. The sequence goes on along the minus strand of JARUHQ010000041.1, from coordinate 301,562 downwards.
ACTATTGGCCATAGGGTCCAATAGAATCTCCTCGAAACTGGTGCTCGAGTGCCGCGAAGCTCTAGAGAAATTAGGGACTAAAAACCGCGTCAGCCTCGCGTGGGTCCCAGGTCACTCGGGAGTGCCCGGGAACGAAGAAGCTGACAAATTGGCCAAAGCAGGGTCAACATCAACCCCAATTGGACCTGAACCCATCCTAGGAATTTCACATAGGATGGCGATAACACATATGAAAGACCGTCTCAACAGACAGTCTTTTCACGCCTGGATGGAAACACCTGGCATGAGGCAAGCGAAGATTCACATGAATGGACCTTCACCCAGACTCACTAGAGAACTTCTTTCTCTGAAAAGGAAGGATCTTAAAGTAATTGTTGGACTCCTAACAGGGCACAATCAACTAAACAGACACCTTAATCTCATCGGAATAACAGAAGATCCCGACTGCAGATTCTGTCTGGAGGATGAGGAAACCTCGACGCATATCCTTACGGAATGCCCTGCATTGGCAAGCCTAAGAGAGACACACTTTGGAAGCTGTATACTGAACCCAGAGGAAATTAAAGGGATTCACCCTCGAAAAATAATGGCCTTCTCAAAGGCCATTGGTATTTCTGCTTGAATCCTAGTAAATGTGGGTGCACAATGGGCCCGATTAAGAGGCCTACGTGCAGGGGTTCTTAACCCGCCCACAGTAAGAAATAAGAAGGGGACCCCCTTTGATGCAATTTTTTTTTCGATTTCGGTTTTTTTGATTGGAGAAATGGATTCTATGAAAAAAAACAAGCAGTTTGGTATGATCGAAGTTGAAAATCGGTCCATCCGTTCGGAAGTTAAGGCGATCTGAAGAATTCGAGAAAGTTCCAAGAGGACCCCCTTTGATGTAATTTTTTTTTCGATTTCGGTTTTTTCTATTGAAGAAATTGATTCTATGAAAAAACAAGCAAATTGGTATGCGCGAAATTGAAAATCGGTCCATCCGTTCGGAAGTTAAGGCGGTCTGAAGAATTCGAAAAAGTTTCAAGAGGGCCCCCTTTGATGCAATTTTTTTTTCGATTTCGGTTTTCTCGATTGGAGAAATGGATTCTATGAAAAAAACTAGCAGATTGGTATGATTGAAGTTGAAAATCGGTCAATCCGTTCGGAAGTTAAGGCGATCTGAAGAATTCGAAAAAGTTCCAAGGGGGCCCCCTTTGATGCAATTTTTTTTTTCGGTCAATCCGTTCCGAAGTTAAGGCGATCTGAAGAATTCGAAAAAGTTCCAAGGGGGCCCCCTTTGATGCAATTTTTTTTTTCGGTCAATCCGTTCGGAAGTTAAGGCGATCTGAAGAATTCGAAAAAGTTCCAAGGGGGCCCCCTTTGATGCAATTTTTTTTTAGATTTCGGTTTTTTCGATTGGAGAAATGAATTCTATGAAAAAAAACAAGCAGTTTGGTATGATCGAAGTTGAAAATCGGTCCATCCGTTTGGAAGTTAAGGCGATCTGAAGAATTCGAAAAAGTTCCAAGGGGGCCCCCTTTGATGCAATTTTTTTTTTGGTCAATCCGTTCGGAAGTTAAGGCGATCTGAAGAATTCGAAAAAGTTCCAAGGGGGCCCCCTTTGATGCAATTTTTTTTTTCGGTCAATCCGTTCGGAAGTTAAGGCGATCTGATGAATTCGAAAAAGTTCCAAGAGGGCCCCCTTTGATGCAATTTTTTTTTTAGATTTCGGTTTTTTCGATTGGAGAAATGGATTCTATGAAAAAAAACAAGCAGATTGGTATGATCGAAGTTGAAAATCGGTCCATCCGTTTGGAAGTTAAGGCGATCTGAAGAATTCGAAAAAGTTCCAAGGGGACCCCCTTTGATGCAATTTTTTTTTCGATTTCGGTTTTTTCGATTGGAGAAATGAATTCTATGAAAAAAAAAACAAGCAGTTTGGTATGATCGAAGTTGAAAATCGGTCCATCCGTTTGGAAGTTAAGGCGATCTAAAGAATTCGAAAATGTTCCAAGGGGGCCCCCTTTGATGCAATTTTTTATTTAGATTTCGGTTTTTCCGATTGGAGAAATGGATTCTATGAAAAAAAAAAACAAGCAGATTGGTATGATCGAAGTTGAAAATCGGTCCATCCGTTTGGAAGTTAAGGCGATCTGAAGAATTCGAAAAAGTTCCAAGGGGACCCCCTTTGATGCAATTTTTTTTTCGATTTCGGTTTTTTTGATTGGAGAAATGGATTCTATGAAAAAAAACAAGCAGATTGGTATGATCGAAGTTGAAAATCGGTCCATCCGTTCAGAAGTTGAGGCGATCTGAAGAATTCGAAAAAGTTCCAAGGGGGCCCCCGTTGATGCAATTTTATTTTTCGATTTCGGTTTTTTCGATTGGAGAAATGGATTCTATGAAAAAAAAACAAGCAGATTGGTATGATCGAAGTTGAAAATCGGTCCATCCGTTCAGAAGTTGAGGCGATCTGAAGAATTCGAAAAAGTTCCAAGAGGGCCCCCTTTGATGCATTTGTTTTTCGATTTCGGTTTTTTCGATTGCTGAAATGGATTCTATGAAAGAAAACAAGCAAGTTGGTATGATCGAAGTTGAAAATCGGTCCATCCGTTCGGAAGTTAGGCGATCTGAAGAATTCGAAAAAGTTCAAAGGGGGCCCCCTTTGATGCATTTTTTTCTGATTTCGGTTTTTTTGATTGAAGAAATGGATTCTATGAAAAAAAACAAGCAGATTGGTATGATCGAAGTTGAAAATCGGTCCATCCGTTCGGAAGTTAAGGCGATCTGAAGAATTCGAAAAAGTTCCAAGGGGGCCCCCTTTGATGCATTTTTCTTTTGATTTCGGTTTTTTCGATTGAAGAAAAGGATTCTATGAAAAAAAAAACAGGCAGATTTGTATGATCGAAGTTGAAAATCGGTCCATACGTTCGAAAGTTAAGGCAATCTGAAGAATTCGAAAAAGTTCCAAGAGGGCCCCCTTTGATACATTTTTTTTTTGATTCCGGTTTTTTTGATCGGAGAAATGGATTCTATGAAAAAAAACAAGCAGATTGGTATGATCGAAGTTGAAAATCGGTCCATACGTTCGAAAGTTAAGGCGATCTGAAGAATTCGAAAATGTTCCAAGGGGCCTCCTTTGATGCATTTTTTTTTCGATTTCGGTTTTTTCGATTGGAGAAATGGATTCTATGAAAAAAAAACAAGCAGATTGGTATGATCGAAGTTCAAAATCGGTCCATCCGTTCGGAAGATAAGTCGATCTGAAAAATTCGAAAAAGTTCCAAGGGGGCCCCCTTTGATGCATTTTTATTTTCGATTTCGGTTTTTTCGATTGGAGAAATGGATTCTATGAAAATAAACAAGCAGATTCGTATGATCGAAGTCGAAAATCGGTCCATCCGTTCGGAAGTTAAGGCGATCTGAAGAATTCGAAAAAGTTCCAAGGGGGCTCCCATTGATGCTTTTTATTTTTTCGAATTCGGTTTTTTTCGATTGAAGAAATGTATTCTATGAAAAAAATACAAGCAGATTGGTATGATCGAAGTTGAAAATCGGTCCATCCGTTCGGAAGTTAAGGCGATCTGAAGAATTCGAAAAAGTTCCAAGGGGGCCCCCGTTGATGCATTCTTTTTCGATTTCGGTTTTTTTGATTGGATAAATGGATTCTTTAAAAAAAAACAAGCAGATTGGTATGATCGAAGTTGAAAATCGGTCCATCCATTCGGAAGTTAAGGCGATCTGAAGAATTCGAAAAAGTTCCAAGGGGGCCCCCTTTGATGCATTTTTCTTTCATTTCGGTTTTTTCGATTGGAGAAATGGACTCTATGAAAAAAACAAGCAGATTGGTATGATCGAAGTTGAAAATCGGTCCATCCGTTCGGAACTTAAGGCGATCTGAAGAATTCGAAAAAGTTCCAAGGGGGCCCCCTTTGATGCATTTTATTTCTCGATTTCGGTTTTTTTGATTGGAGAAATGGATTTTATGAAAAAAAACAAGCAGATTGGTATGATCGAAGTTGAAAATCGGTCCATCCGTTTGGAAGTTAAGGCGATCTGAAGAATTCGAAAAAGTTCCAAGAGGGCCCCCTTTGATGCAATTTTTTTTTCAGATTTCGGTTTTTTCGATTGGAGAAATGGATTCTATGAAAAAAAACAAGCAGATTGGTATGATCGAAGTTGAAAATCGGTCCATCCGTTTGGAAGTTAAGGCGATCTGAAAAATTCGAAAAAGTTCCAAGGGAACCCCCTTTGATGCAATTTTTTTTTTCGGTCAAACCGTTCGGAAGTTAAGGCGATCTGAAGAATTCGAAAAAGTTCCAAGGGGGCCCCCTTTGATGCAATTTTTTTTTAGATTTCGGTTTTTTCGATTGGAGAAATGGATTCTATGAAAAAAAACAAGCAGATTGGTATGATCGAAGTTGAAAATCGGTCCATCCGTTTGGAAGTTAAGGCGATCTGAAGAATTCGAAAAAGTTCCAAGGGGACCCCCTTTGATGCAATTTTTTTTTTTCGATTCCGGTTTTTTCGATTGGAGAAATGAATTCTATGAAAAAAACAAGCAGTTTGGTATGATCGAAGTTGAAAATCGGTCCATCCGTTTGGAAGTTAAGGCGATCTGAAGAATTCGAAAATGTTCCAAGGGGGCCCCCTTTGATGCAATTTTTTATTTAGATTTCGGTTTTTCCGATTGGAGATATGGATTCTATGAAAAAAACAAGCAGATTGGTATGATCGAAGTTGAAAATCGGTCCATCCGTTCGGAAGTTAAGGCGATCTGAAGAATTCGAAAAAGTTCCAAGGGGGCCCCCGTTGATGCAATTTTATTTTTCGATTTCGGTTTTTTCGATTGGAGAAATGGATTCTATGAAAAAAAACAAGCAGATTGGTATGATCGAAGTTGAAAATCGGTCCATCCGTTCGGAAGTTGAGGCGATCTGAAGAATTCGAAAAAGTTCCAAGGGGGCCCCCTTTGATGCATTTGTTTTTCGATTTCGGTTTTTTCGATTGCTGAAATGGATTCTATGAAAGAAAACAAGCAAGTTGGTATGATCGAAGTTGAAAATCGGTCCATCCGTTCGGAAGTTAGGCGATCTGAAGAATTCGAAAAAGTTCAAAGGGGGCCCCCTTTGATGCATTTTTTCTGATTTCGGTTTTTTTGATTGGAGAAATGGATTCTATGAAAAAAAACAAGCATATTGGTATGATCGAAGTTGAAAATCGGTCCATCCGTTCGGAAGTTAAGGCGATCTGAAGAATTCGAAAAAGTTCCAAGGGGGCCCCCTTTGATGCATTTTTCTTTTGATTTCGGTTTTTTCGATTGAAGAAAAGGATTCTATGAAAAAAAAAACAAGCAGATTGGTATGATCGAAGTTGAAAATCGGTCCATACGTTCGAAAGTTAAGGCAATCTGAAGAATTCGAAAAAGTTCCAAGAGGGCCCCCTTTGATACATTTTTTTTTTCGATTCCGGTTTTTTTGATTGGAGAAATGGATTCTATGAAAAAAAAACAAGCAGATTGGTATGATCGAAGTTGAAAATCGGTCCATCCTTTCGGAAGATAAGTCGATCTGAAGAATCCGAAAAAGTTCCAAGGGGGCCCCCTTTGATGCATTTTTTTTTCGATTTCGGTTTTTTCGATTGGAGAAATGGATTCTATGAAAATAAACAAGCAGATTCGTATGATCGAAGTCGAAAATCGATCCATCCGTTCGGAAGTTAAGGCGATCTGAAGAATTCGAAAAAGTTCCAAGGGGGCTTCCATTGATGCTTTTTATTTTTTCGAATTCGGTTTTTTTTGATTGGAGAAATGGATTCTATGAAAAAAATACAAGCAGATTGGTATGATCGAAGTTGAAAATCGGTCCATCCGTTCGGAAGTTAAGGCGATCTGAAGAATTCGAAAAAGTTCCAAGGGGGCTCCCGTTGATGCATTCTTTCTCGATTTCGGTTTTTTTGATTGGAGAAATGGATTCTTTAAAAAATTACAAGCAGATTGGTATGATCGAAGTTGAAAATCGGTCCATCCATTCGGAAGTTAAGGCGATCTGAAGAATTCGAAAAAGTTCCAAGGGGGCCCCCTTTGATGCATTTTTTTTTCATTTCGGTTTTTTCGATTGGAGAAATGGACTCTATGAAAAAAACAAGCAGATTGGTATGATCGAAGTTGAAAATCGGACCATCCGTTCGGAAGTTAAGGCGATCTGAAGAATTCGAAAAAGTTCCAAGGGGGCCCCCTTTGATGCATTTTATTTCTCGATTTCGGTTTTTTCGATTGGAGAATTGGATTTTATGAAAAAAAACAAGCAGATTGGTATGATCGAAGTTGAAAATCGGTCCATCCGTTTGGAAGTTAAGGCGATCTGAAGAATTCGAAAAAGTTCCAAGGGGACCCCCTTTGATGCAATTTTTTTTTCGATTTCGGTTTTTTTGATTGGAGAAATGGATTCTATGAAAAAAAACAAGCAGTTTGGTATGATCGAAGTTGAAAATCGGTCCATCCGTTCGGAAGTTAAGGCGATCTGAAGAATTCGAAAAAGTTCCAAGGGGGCCCCCTTCGATGCATTTTTTTCTGTTTTTCGATTTCGGTTTTTTCGATTGGAGAAATGGATTCTATGAAAAAAACAAGCAGATTGATATGATCGAAGTTGAAAATCGGTCCATCCGTTCGGAAGTTGAGGCGATCTGAAGAATTCGAAAAAGTTCCGAGGGTGCCCCCTTTGATGCAATTTTATTTTTCGATTTCAGTTTTTTCGATTGGAGAAATGGATTCTATGAAAAAAAAACAAGCAGATTGGTATGATCGAAGTTGAAAATCGGTCCATCCGTTCGGAAGTTAAGGCGATCTGAAGAATTCGAAAAAGTTCCAAGGGGGCCCCCTTTGATGCATTTTTTTTTTTTCGATTTCGGTTTTATCGATTGGAGAAATGGATTCTATGAAAAAAAAACAAGCAGTTTGGTATGATCGAAGTTGAAAATCGGTCCATCCGTTCGGAAGTTAAAGCGATCTGAAGAATTCGAAAAAGTTCCAAGAGGACCCCCTTTGATGCAATTTTTTTTTCGATTTCGGTTTTTTCTATTGAAGAAATGAATTCTATGAAAAAACAAGCAAATTGGTATGCGCGAAATTGAAAATCGGTCCATCCGTTCGGAAGTTAAGGCGATCTGAAGAATTCGAAAAAGTTCCAAGGGGACCCCCTTTGATGCAATTTTTTTTTCGATTTCGGTTTTTTCGATTGGAGAAATGAATTCTATGAAAAAAAACAAGCAGTTTGGTATGATCGAAGTTGAAAATCGGTCCATCCGTTTGGAAGTTAAGGCGATCTGAAGAATTCGAAAATGTTCCAAGGGGGCCCCCTTTGATGCAATTTTTTATTTAGATTTCGGTTTTTCCGATTAGAGAAATGGATTCTATGAAAAAAAAACAAGCAGATTGGTATGATCGAAGTTGAAAATCGGTCCATCCGTTTGGAAGTTAAGGCGATCTGAAGAATTCGAAAAAGTTCCAAGGGGACCCCCTTTGATGCAATTTTTTTTTCGATTTTGGTTTTTTTGATTGGAGAAATGGATTCTATGAAAAAAAACAAGCAGTTTGGTATGATCGAAGTTGAAAATCGGTCCATCCGTTCGGAAGTTAAGGCGATCTGAAGAATTCGAGAAAGTTCCAAGAGGACCCCCTTTGATGTAATTTTTTTTTTCGATTTCGGTTTTTTTTATTGAAGAAATGGATTCTATGAAAAAACAAGCAAATTGGTATGCGCGAAATTGAAAATCGGTCCATCCGTTCGGAAGTTAAGGCGGTCTGAAGAATTCGAAAAAGTTCCAAGGGGGCCCCCTTTGATGCATTTTTTTTTTCGATTTCGGTTTTTTTGATTGGAGAAATGGATTCTATGAAAAAAACAAGCAGATTGGTATGATCGAAGTTGAAAATCGGTCCATCCGTTCGGAAGTTAAGGCGATCTGAAGAATTCGAAAAAGTTCCAAGGGGGCCCCCGTTGATGCAATTTTATTTTTCGATTTCGGTTTTTTCGATTGGAGAAATGGATTCTATGAAAAAAAAACAAGCAGATTGGTATGATCGAAGTTGAAAATCGGTCCATCCGTTCAGAAGTTGAGGCGATCTGAAGAATTCGAAAAAGTTCCAAGGGGGCCCCCTTTGATGCATTTGTTTTTCGATTTCGGTTTTTTCGATTGCTGAAATGGATTCTATGAAAGAAAACAAGCAAATTGGTATGATCGAAGTTGAAAATCGGTCCATCCGTTCGGAAGTTAGGCGATCTGAAGAATTCGAAAAAGTTCAAAGGGGGCCCCCTTTGATGCATTTTTTTCTGATTTCGGTTTTTTTGATTGAAGAAATGGATTCTATGAAAAAAAACAAGCAGATTGGTATGATCGAAGTTGAAAATCGGTCCATCCGTTCGGAAGTTAAGGCGATCTGAAGAATTCGAAAAAGTTCCAAGGGGGCCCCCTTTGATGCATTTTTCTTTTGATTTCGGTTTTTTCGATTGAAGAAAAGGATTCTATGGAAAAAAAACAAGCAGATTGGTATGATCGAAGTTGAAAATCGGTCCATACGTTCGAAAGTTAAGGCAATCTGAAGAATTCGAAAAAGTTCCAAGAGGGCCCCCTTTGATAAATTTTTTTTTTGATTCCGATTTTTTTGATCGGAGAAATGGATTCTATGAAAAAAAACAAGCAGATTGGTATGATCGAAGTTGAAAATCGGTCCATACGTTCGAAAGTTAAGGCGATCTGAAGAATTCGAAAAAGTTCCAAGAGGGCCCCCTTTGATACATTTTTTTTTGATTCCGATTTTTTTGATCGGAGAAATGGATTCTATGAATAAAAACAAGCAGATTGGTATGATCGAAGTTGAAAATCGGTCCATACGTTCGAAAGTTAAGGCGATCTGAAGAATTCGAAAAAGTTCCAAGGGGGCCCCCTTTGATGCAATTTTTTTTTAGATTTCGGTTTTTTCGATTGGAGAAATGGATTCTATGAAAAAAAACAAGCAGATTGGTATGATCGAAGTTGAAAATCGGTCCATCCGTTTGGAAGTTAAGGCGATCTGAAGAATTCGAAAAAGTTCCAAGGGGACCCCCTTTGATGCAATTTTTTTTTCGATTTCGGTTTTTTCGATTGGAGAAATGAATTCTATGAAAAAAAACAAGCAGTTTGGTATGATCGAAGTTGAAAATCGGTCCATCCGTTTGGAAGTTAAGGCGATCTGAAGAATTCGAAAATGTTCCAAGGGGGCCCCCTTTGATGCAATTTTTTATTTAGATTTCGGTTTTTCCGATTGGAGAAATGGATTCTATGAAAAAAACAAGCAGATTGGTATGATCGAAGTTGAAAATCGGTCCATCCGTTCGGAAGTTTAGGCGATCTGAAGAATTCGAAAAAGTTCCAAGGTGGCCCCCGTTGATACAATTTCATTTTTCGATTTCGGTTTTTTCGATTGGAGAAATGGATTCTATGAAAAAAAACAAGCAGATTGGTATGATCGAAGTTGAAAATCGGTCCATCCGTTCGGAAGTTGAGGCGATCTGAAGAATTCGAAAAAGTTCCAATGGGGCCCCCTTTGATGCATTTGTTTTTCGATTTCGGTTTTTTCGATTGCTGAAATGGATTCTATGAAAGAAAACAAGCAAGTTGGTATGATCGAAGTTGAAAATCGGTCCATCCGTTCGGAAGTTAGGCGATCTGAAGAATTCGAAAAAGTTCAAAGGGGGCCCCCTTTGATGCATTTTTTTCTGATTTCGGTTTTTTTGATTGGAGAAATGGATTCTATGAAAAAAAACAAGCAGATTGGTATGATCGAAGTTGAAAATCGGTCCATCCGTTCGGAAGTTAAGGCGATCTGAAGAATTCGAAAAAGTTCCAAGGGGGCCCCCTTTGATGCATTTTTCTTTTGATTTCGGTTTTTTCGATTGAAGAAAAGGATTCTATGAAAAAAAAAAAACAAGCAGATTGGTATGATCGAAGTTGAAAATCGGTCCATACGTTCGAAAGTTAAGGCAATCTGAAGAATTCGAAAAAGTTCCAAGAGGGCCCCCTTTGATACATTTTTTTTTCGATTCCGGTTTTTTTGATCGGAGAAATGGATTCTATGAAAAAAAACAAGCAGATTGGTATGATCGAAGTTGAAAATCGGTCCATACGTTCGAAAGTTAAGGCGATCTGAAGAATTCGAAAAAGTTCCAAGGGGCCCCCTTTGATGCATTTTTTTTTCGATTTCTGTTTTTTCGATTGGAGAAATGGATTCTATGAAAAAAAAACAAGCAGATTGGTATGATCGAAGTTGAAAATCGGTCCATCCGTTCGGAAGATAAGTCGATCTGAAGAATTCGAAAAAGTTCCAAGGGGGCCCCCTTTGATGCATTTTTTTTTCGATTTCGGTTTTTTCGATTGGAGAAATGGATTCTATGAAAATAAACAAGCAGATTCGTATGATCGAAGTCGAAAATCGATCCATCCGTTCGGAAGTTAAGGCGATCTGAAGAATTCGAAAAAGTTCCAAGGGGGCTCCCATTGATGCTTTTTATTTTTTCGAATTCGGTTTTTTTTGATTGGAGAAATGGATTCTATGAAAAAAATACAAGCAGATTGGTATGATCGAAGTTGAAAATCGGTCCATCCGTTCGGAAGTTAAGGCGATCTGAAGAATTCGAAAAAGTTCCAAGGGGGCTCCCGTTGATGCAATTTTATTTTTCGATTTCGGTTTTTTCGATTGGAGAAATGGATTCTATGAAAAAAAAACAAGCAGATTGGTATGATCGAAGTTGAAAATCGGTCCATCCGTTCGGAAGTTGAGGCGATCTGAAGAATTCGAAAAAGTTCCAAGGGGGCCCCCTTTGATGCATTTGTTTTTCGATTTCGGTTTTTTCGATTACTGAAATGAATTCTATGAAAGAAAACAAACAAATTGGTATGATCGAAGTTGAAAATCGGTCCATCCGTTCGGAAGTTAGGCGATCTGAAGAATTCGAAAAAGTTCAAAGGGGGCCCCCTTTGATGCATTTTTTTCTGATTTCGGTTTTTTTGATTGGAGAAATGGATTCTATGAAAAAAAAACAAGCAGATTGGTATGATCGAAGTTGAAAATCGGTCCATCCGTTCGGAAGTTAAGGCGATCTGAAGAATTCGAAAAAGTGCCAAGGGGGCCCCCTTTGATGCATTTTTTTTTTGATTTCGGTTTTTTCGATTGAAGAAAAGGATTCTATGAAAAAAAAACAAGCAGATTGGTATGATCGAAGTTGAAAATCGGTCCATACGTTCGAAAGTTAAGGCAATCTGAAGAATTCGAAAAAGTTCCAAGAGGGCCACCTTTGATACATTTTTTTTTGATTCCGGATTTTTTGATCGGAGAAATGGATTCTTTAAAAAAAAACAAGCAGATTGGTATGATCGAAGTTGAAAATCGGTCCATCCATTCGGAAGTTAAGGCGATCTGAAGAATTCGAAAAAGTTCCAAGGGGGCCCATTTTGATGCATTTTATTTCTCGATTTCGGTTTTTTCGATTGGAGAAATGGATTTTATGAAAAAAAACAAGCAGATTGGTATGATCGAAGTTGAAAATCGGTCCATCCGTTTGGAAGTTAAGGCGATCTGAAGAATTCGAAAAAGTTCCAAGAGGGCCCCCTTTGATGCAATTTTTTTTTTAGATTTCGGTTTTTTCGATTGGAGAAATGGATTCTATGAAAAAAAAACGAGCAGATTGGTATGATCGAAGTTGAAAATCGGTCCATCCGTTTGGAAGTTAAGGCGATCTGAAGAATTCGAAAAAGTTCCAAGGGAGCCCCCTTTGATGCAATTTTTTTTTCGATTTCGGTTTTTTCGATTGGAGAAATGGATTCTATGAAAAAAAAACGAGCAGATTGGTATGATCGAAGTTGAAAATCGGTCCATCCGTTCGGAAGTTGAGGCGATCTGAAGAATTCGAAAAAGTTCCAATGGGGCCACCTTTGATGCATTTGTTTTTCGATTTCGGTTTTTTCGATTGCTGAAATGGATTCTATGAAAGAAAACAAGCAAGTTGGTATGATCGAAGTTGAAAATCGGTCCATCCGTTCGGAAGTTAGGCGATCTGAAGAATTCGAAAAAGTTCAAAGGGGGCCCCCTTTGATGCATTTTTTTCTGATTTCGGTTTTTTTGATTGGAGAAATGGATTCTATGAAAAAAAACAAGCAGATTGGTATGATCGAAGTTGAAAATCGGTCCATCCGTTCGGAAGTTAAGGCGATCTGAAGAATTCGAAAAAGTTCCAAGGGGGCCCCCTTTGATGCATTTTTCTTTTGATTTCGGTTTTTTCGATTGAAGAAAAGGATTCTATGAAAAAAAAAAAAGCAGATTGGTATGATCGAAGTTGAAAATCGGTCCATACGTTCGAAAGTTAAGGCAATCTGAAGAATTCGAAAAAGTTCCAAGAGGGCCCCCTTTGATACATTTTTTTTTCGATTCCGGTTTTTTTGATCGGAGAAATGGATTCTATGAAAAAAAACAAGCAGATTGGTATGATCGAAGTTGAAAATCGGTCCATACGTTCGAAAGTTAAGGCGATCTGAAGAATTCGAAAAAGTTCCAAGGGGCCCCCTTTGATGCATTTTTTTTTTCGATTTCTGTTTTTTCGATTGGAGAAATGGATTCAATGAAAAAAAAACAAGCAGATTGGTATGATCGAAGTTGAAAATCGGTCCATCCGTTCGGAAGTTAAGGCGATCTGAAGAATTCGAAAAAGTTCCAAGGGGGCTCCCGTTGATGCAATTTTATTTTTAGATTTCGGTTTTTTCGATTGGAGAAATGGATTCTATGAAAAAAAAACAAGCAGATTGGTATGATCGAAGTTGAAAATCGGTCCATCCGTTCGGAAGTTGAGGCGATCTGAAGAATTCGAAAAAGTTCCAAGGGGGCCCCCTTTGATGCATTTGTTTTTCGATTTCGGTTTTTTCGATTACTGAAATGAATTCTATGAAAGAAAACAAACAAATTGGTATGATCGAAGTTGAAAATCGGTCCATCCGTTCGGAAGTTAGGCGATCTGAAGAATTCGAAAAAGTTCAAAGGGGGCCCCCTTTGATGCATTTTTTTCTGATTTCGGTTTTTTTGATTGGAGAAATGGATTCTATGAAAAAAAAACAAGCAGATTGGTATGATCGAAGTTGAAAATCGGTCCATCCGTTCGGAAGTTAAGGCGATCTGAAGAATTCGAAAAAGTGCCAAGGGGGCCCCCTTTGATGCATTTTTTTTTTGATTTCGGTTTTTTCGATTGAAGAAAAGGATTCTATGAAAAAAAAACAAGCAGATTGGTATGATCGAAGTTGAAAATCGGTCCATACGTTCGAAAGTTAAGGCAATCTGAAGAATTCGAAAAAGTTCCAAGAGGGCCCCCTTTGATACATTTTTTTTTGATTCCGGATTTTTTGATCGGAGAAATGGATTCTATGAAAAAAAACAAGCAGATTGGTATGATCGAAGTTGAAAATTGGTCCATACGTTCGAAAGTTAAGGCGATCTGAAGAATTCGAAAAAGTTCCAAGGGGCCCCCTTTGATGCATTTTTTTTTCGATTTCGGTTTTTTCGATTGGAGAAATGGATTCTATGAAAAAAAAACAAGCAGATTGGTATGATCGAAGTTGAAAATCGGTCCATCCGTTCGGAAGATAAGTCGATCTGAAGAATTCGAAAAAGTTCCAAGGGGGCCCCCTTTGATGCATTTTTTTTTTCGATTTCGGTTTTTTCGATTGAAGAAATGGATTCTATGAAAATAAACAAGCAGATTCGTATGATCGAAGTCGAAAATCGGTCCATCCGTTCGGAAGTTGAGGCGATCTGAAGAATTCGAAAAAGTTCCAAGGGGGCTCCCATTGATGCTTTTTATTTTTTCGAATTCGGTTTTTTTTGATTGGAGAAATGGATTCTATGAAAAAAATACAAGCAGATTGGTATGATCGAAGTTGAAAATCGGTCCATCCGTTCGGAAGTTAAGGCGATCTGAAGAATTCGAAAAAGTTCCAAGGGGGCCCCCGTTGATGCATTCTTTTTCGATTTCGGTTTTTTTGATTGGAGAAATGGATTCTTTAAAAAAAAACAAGCAGATTGGTATGATCGAAGTTGAAAATCGGTCCATCCATTCGGAAGTTAAGGCGATCTGAAGAATTCGAAAAAGTTCCAAGGGGGCCCCCTTTGATGCATTTTATTTCTCGATTTCGGTTTTTTCGATTGGAGAAATGGATTTTATGAAAAAAAACAAGCAGATTGGTATGATCGAAGTTGAAAATCGGTCCATCCGTTTGGAAGTTAAGGCGATCTGAAGAATTCGAAAAAGTTCCAAGAGGGCCCCCTTTGATGCAATTTTTTTTTTAGATTTCGGTTTTTTCGATTGGAGAAATGGATTCTATGAAAAAAAAACGAGCAGATTGGTATGATCGAAGTTGAAAATCGGTCCATCCGTTTGGAAGTTAAGGCGATCTGAAGAATTCGAAAAAGTTCCAAGGGAGCCCCCTTTGATGCAATTTTTTTTTCGATTTCGGTTTTTTCGATTGGAGAAATGGATTCTATGAAAAAAACAAGCAGATTGGTATGATCGAAGTTGAAAATCGGTCCATCCGTTCGGAAGTTATGGCGATCTGAAGAATTCGAAAAAGTTCCAAGGGGGCCCCCGTTGATGCAATTTTATTTTTCGATTTCGGTTTTTTCGATTGGAGAAATGGATTCTATGGAAAAAAAACAAGCAGATTGGTATGATCGAAGTTGAAAATCGGTCCATCCGTTCGGAAGTTGACGCGATCTGAAGAATTCGAAAAAGTTCCAAGGGGGCCCCCTTTGATGCATTTGTTTTTCGATTTCGGTTTTTTCGATTGCTGAAAGAAAACAAGCAAATTGGTATGATCGAAGTTGAAAATCGGTCCATCCGTTCGGAAGTTAGGCAATCTGAAGAATTCGAAAAAGTTCAAAGGGGGCCCCCTTTGATGCATTTTTTTCTGATTTCGGTTTTTTTGATTGGAGAAATGGATTCCATGAAAAAAAACAAGCAGATTGGTATGATCGAAGTTGAAAATCGGTCCATCCGTTCGGAAGTTAAGGCGATCTGAAGAATTCGAAAAAGTGCCAAGGGGGCCCCCTTTGATGCATTTTTCTTTTGATTTCGGTTTTTTCGATTGAAGAAAAGGATTCTATGAAAAAAAAACAAGCAGATTGGTATGATCGAAGTTGAAAATCGGTCCATACGTTCGAAAGTTAAGGCAATCTGAAGAATTCGAAAAAGTTCCAAGAGGGCCCCCTTTGATACATTTTTTTTTTGATTCCGGTTTTTTTGATCGGAGAAATGGATTCTATGAAAAAAAACAAGCAGATTGGTATGATCGAAGTTGAAAATTGGTCCATACGTTCGAAAGTTAAGGCGATCTGAAGAATTCGAAAAAGTTCCAAGGGGCCCCCTTTGATGCATTTTTTTTTCGATTTCGGTTTTTTCGATTGGAGAAATGGATTCTATGAAAAAAAAACAAGCAGATTGGTATGATCGAAGTTGAAAATCGGTCCATCCGTTCGGAAGATAAGTCGATCTGAAGAATTCGAAAAAGTTCCAAGGGGGCCCCCTTTGATGCATTTTTTTTTCGATTTCGGTTTTTTCGATTGGAGAAATGGATTCTTTGAAAATAAATAAGCAGATTCGTATGATCGAAGTCGAAAATCGGTCCATCCGTTCGGAAGTTAAGGCGATCTGAAGAATTCGAAAAAGTTCCAAGGGGGCTCCCATTGATGCTTTTTATTTTTTCGAATTCGAATTTTTTTGAATGGAGAAATGGATTCTATGAAAAAAATACAAGCAGATTGGTATGATCGAAGTTGAAAATCGGTCCATCCGTTCGGAAGTTAAGGCGATCTGAAGAATTCGAAAAAGTTCCAAGGGGGCCCCCGTTGATGCATTCTTTTTCGATTTCGGTTTTTTTGATTGGAGAAATGGATTCTTTAAAAAAAAACAAGCAGATTGGTATGATCGAAGTTGAAAATCGGTCCATCCATTCGGAAGTTAAGGCGATCTGAAGAATTCGAAAAAGTTCCAAGGGGGCCCCCTTTGATGCATTTTTTTTTTCATTTCGGTTTTTTCGATTGGAGAAATGGACTCTATGAAAAAAACAAGCAGATTGGTATGATCGAAGTTGAAAATCGGTCCATCCGTTCGGAAGTTAAGGCGATCTGAAGAATTCGAAAAAGTTCCAAGGGGGCCCCCTTTGATGCATTTTATTTCTCGATTTCGGTTTTTTCGATTGGAGAAATGGATTTTATGAAAAAAAACAAGCAGATTGGTATGATCGAAGTTGAAAATCGGTCCATCCGTTTGGAAGTTAAGGCGATCTGAAGAATTCGAAAAAGTTCCAAGAGGGCCCCCTTTGATGCAATTTTTTTTTAGATTTCGGTTTTTTCGATTGGAGAAATGGATTCTATGAAAAAAAACGAGCAGATTGGTATGATCGAAGTTGAAAATCGGTCCATCCGTTTGGAAGTTAAGGCGATCTGAAGAATTCGAAAAAGTTCCAAGGGGACCCCCTTTATTGCAATTTTTTTTCGATTTCGGTTTTTTTGATTGGAGAAATGGATTCTATGAAAAAAAACAAGCAGTTTGGTATGATCGAAGTTGAAAATCGGTCCATCCGTTCGGAAGTTAAGGCGATCTGAAGAATTCGAAAAAGTTCCAAGGGGGCCCCCTTTGATGCATTTTTATTTTTCGATTTCGGTTTTTTCGATTGGAGAAATGAATTCTATGAAAAAAAAACAAGCAGATTGGTATGATCGAAGTTGAAAATCGGTCCATCCGTTCGGAAGTTATGGCGATCTGAAGAATTCGAAAAAGTTCCAAGGGGGCCCCCTTTGATGCATTTTTTTTTTCGATTTTGGTTTTTTCGATTGGAGAAATGGATTCTATGAAAATAAACAAGCAGATTCGTATGATCGAAGTTGAAAATCGGTCCATCCGTTCGGAAGTTAAGGCGATCTGAAGAATTCGAAAAAGTTTCAAGGGGGCTCCCATTGATGCATTTAATTTTTTCGAATTCGTTTTTTTTTTATTGGAGAAATGGATTCTATGAAAAAAAAACAAGCAGATTGGTATGATCGAAATTGAAAATCGGTCCATCCGTTCGGAAGTTAAGGTGATCTGAAGAATTCGAAAAAGTTCCAAGGGGGCCCCCGTTGATGCATTTTTTTTCGATTTCGGTTTTTTTGATTAGAGAAATGGATTCTTTAAAAAAAAACAAGCAGATTGGTATGATCGAAGTTGAAAATCGGTCCATCCATTCGGAAGTTAAGGCGATCTGAAGAATTCGAAAAAGTTCCAAGGGGGCCCCCTTTGATGCATTTTTTTTCCATTTCGGTTTTTTCGATTGGAGAAATGGACTCTATGAAAAAAACAAGCAGATTGGTATGATCGAAGTTGAAAATCGGTCCATCCGTTCGGAAGTTAAGGCGATCTGAAGAATTCGAAAAAGTTCCAAGGGGGCCCCCTTTGATGCATTTTATTTCTTGATTTCGGTTCTTTCGATTGGAGAAATGGGTTTTATGAAAAAAAAACAAGCAGATTGGTATGATCGAAGTTGAAAATCGGTCCATCCGTTTGGAAGTTAAGGCGATCTGAAGAATTCGAAAAAGTTCCAAGGGGGCCCCTTTGATGCAATTTTTTTTTAGATTACGGTTTTTTCGATCGGAGAAATGGATTCTATGAAAAAAAAACAAGCAGATTGGTATGATCGAAATTGAAAATCGGTCCATCCGTTCGGAAGTTAAGGTGATCTGAAGAATTCGAAAAAGTTCCAAGGGGGCCCCCGTTGATGCATTTTTTTTCGATTTCGGTTTTTTTGATTAGAGAAATGGATTCTTTAAAAAAAAACAAGCAGATTGGTATGATCGAAGTTGAAAATCGGTCCATCCATTCGGAAGTTAAGGCGATCTGAAGAATTCGAAAAAGTTCCAAGGGGGCCCCCTTTGATGCATTTTTTTTCCATTTCGGTTTTTTCGATTGGAGAAATGGACTCTATGAAAAAAACAAGCAGATTGGTATGATCGAAGTTGAAAATCGGTCCATCCGTTCGGAAGTTAAGGCGATCTGAAGAATTCGAAAAAGTTCCAAGGGGGCCCCCTTTGATGCATTTTATTTCTTGATTTCGGTTCTTTCGATTGGAGAAATGGGTTTTATGAAAAAAAAACAAGCAGATTGGTATGATCGAAGTTGAAAATCGGTCCATCCGTTCGGAAGTTAGGCGATCTGAAGAATTCGAAAAAGTTCCAAGGGGGCCCCCTTTGATGCATTTTTTTTCCGATTTCGGTTTTTTTGATTGGAGAAATGGATTCTATGAAAAAAACAAGCAGATTGGTATGATCGAAGTTGAAAATCGGTCCATCCGTTCGGAAGTTAAGGCGATCTGAAGAATTCGAAAAAGTTCCAAGGGGGCCCCCGTTGATGCAATTTTATTTTTCGATTTCGGTTTTTTCGATTGGAGAAATGGATTCTATGAAAAAAAAAACAAGCAGATTGGTATGATCGAAGTTGAAAATCGGTCCATCCGTTCAGAAGTTGAGGCGATCTGAAGAGTTCGAAAAAGTTCCAAGGGGGCCCCCTTTGATGCATTTGTTTTTCGATTTCGGTTTTTTCGATTGCTGAAATGGATTCTATGAAAAAAAACAAGCAGTTTGGTATGATCGAAGTTGAAAATCGGTCCATCCGTTTGGAAGTTAAGGCGATCTGAAGAATTCGAAAAAGTTCCAAGGGGCCCCCTTTGATGCATTTTTTTTTCGATTTCGGTTTTTTCGATTGGAGAAATGGATTCTATGAAAAAAAACAAGCAGATTGGTATGATCGAAGTTGAAAATCGGTTCATCCGTTCGGAAGATAAGTCGATCTGAAGAATTCGAAAAAGTTCCAAGGGGGCCCCCTTTGATGCATTTTTTTTCGATTTCGGTTTTTTCGATTGGAGAAATGGATTCTATGAAAACAAACAAGCAGATTCGTATGATCGAAGTTGAAAATCGGTCCATCCGTTCGGAAGTTAAGGCGATCTGAAGAATTCGAAAAAGTTCCAAGGGGGCTCCCATTGATGCTTTTTATTTTTTCGAATTCGGTTTTTTTGATTGGAGAAATGGATTCTATGAAAAAAAAACAAGCAGATTGGTATGATCGAAGTTGAAAATCGGTCCATCCGTTCGGAAGTTAAGGCGATCTGAAGAATTCGAAAAAGTTCCAAAGGGGCCCCCGTTGATGCATTTTTTTTCGATTTCGGTTTTTTCGATTGGAGAAATGGATTCTTTAAAAAAAAACAAGCAGATTGGTATGATCGAAGTTGAAAATCGGTCCATCCATTCGGAAGTTAAGGCGATCTGAAGAATTCGAAAAAGTTCCAAGGGGGCCCCCTTTGATGCATTTTTCTTCCATTTCGGTTTTTTCGATTGGAGAAATGGACTCTATGGAAAAAACAAGCAGATTGGTATGATCGAAGTTGAAAATCGGTCCATCCGTTCGGAAGTTAAGGCGATCTGAAGAATTCGAAAAAGTTCCAAGGGGGCCCCCTTTGATGCATATTTTTTTCGATTTCGGTTTTTTCGATTGGAGAAATGGATTCTTTGAAAAAAAAAACGAGCAGATTGGTATGATCGAAGTTGAAAATTGGTCCATCCGTTCGGAAGTTAAGGCGATCTGAAGAATTCGAAAAAGTTCCAAGGGGGCCCCCTTTGATGAAATTTTTTTTCGATTTCGATTTTTTCGATTGGAGAAATGGATTCTATGAAAAAAACAAGCAGATTGGTATGATCGAAGTTGAAAATCGGTCCGTCCGTTCGGAAGTTAAGGCGATCTGAAGAATTCGAAAAAGTTCCAAGGGGGCCCCTTTGATGCATTTTTTTTTCGATTTCGGTTTTTTCGATTGGAGAAATGGATTCGATGAAAAAAAACAAGCAGATTGGTATGATCGAAGTTGAAAATCGGTCCATCCGTTCGGAAGTTAAGGCGATCTGAAGAATTCGAAGAAGTTTCAAGGGGACCCCCTTTGATGCATTTTTTTTTTCGATTTCGGTTTTTTCGATTAGAGAAAAGGATTCTATGAAAAAAAAACAAGCAGATTGGTATGATCGAAGTTGAAAATCGGTCCATCCGTTCGGAAGTTAAGGCGATCTGAAGAATTCGAAAAAGTTCCAAGGGGACCCCCTTTGATGCATTTTTTTTTATTTCGGTTTTTTCGATTGAAGAAAAGGATTCTATGAAAAAAAAACAAGCAGATTGGTATGATCGAAGTTGAAAATCGGTCCATACGTTCGAAAGTTAAGGCAATCTGAAGAATTCGAAAAAGTTCCAAAGGGGCCCCCTTTTTTTTACTTTTTTTTTTCGATTTCGGTTTTTTTGATCGGAGAAATGGATTCTATGAAAAAAAACAAGCAGATTGGTATGATCGAAGTTGAAAATCGGTCCATACGTTCGAAAGTTAAGGCGATCTTGTTGTAAAGTAGATGATATTATATTCGTATAGTATATTTCAAAAGTATAGGATGTTTTAGATATGAATATGGTGTAACATAAATTGCAATTTCGATGTATATATTTGCCAATAGTAGTTTCATAAACATGTTCCCGTTTGCGAGGTTCGTTGCCTTTTTCATGTATTTGATTTCTGCACATTAATTGATTCTCTTGCATATTTTATATTTAGGACATGTCGATTGACTTACTTATCATCATCTACCTGTTTTACAAAATAAAAGTAGCGGATCATTACAATTCTGAACTTCTGAGCTAACGGTCGAACGAGGGTTATCTCCTAATAAAGTACTGCGAGAAATTCGTTGTTTCAATCCAAACATCCCAACAAAATTTGTGGTGGCAGCGGTATGGGATTGTTGGATATCGTGAATTAGTGCAGATTCCGAGGACATATTCGAAGCTGTCGGTGGTGTAGCAACAAATTAACCCCGATTCCAGTGCAACTGAAGTGTCCCACCTTGACAACCTAGTTAAGAGGTAACGGATCAGCCAGTTATCAGTTATCCCAGAGGAACCCGGATTTTGGAAGCAGCATAGTACATCAAGGAGACCAACCACTCGACGAGGACAACAGAAGACAACATTCAAGAAGACATCATCCCAAGAAGTCAACATTCAAGAAGACATCGTCACAGGAAGTCAACATTCAAGAGGATATCATCGCAGAAGTCATCATTCAGGAAGGCATTATCTCGAGCACGTTAACTTCAAGAGAAGATTGCATATAGAGTAAGCTAGTTTTCTACTCATAGTTATCTGCATGAATAGTGACAACAATATGGTTTTCCAAATTGAATTAGCACTCAAAATGATCCCCGAATTTCGAGGAAATAGGGATGATTTACATAAATTTATTTTGTGATGTCATATCCGAAACGGCAAGAACAAGGGAGGAAATACCTCAGTTATTGAACGTAATCAAGTGTAAACTCTCTGGGCAGGCATATAATTTCATCAAGTACAAAACAGTGAATTCATGGAACGATTTGAAAACTATTTTACAAGATCAATATTTAGAAAAACGTACCATTGGTCAGCTACAAATGGAACTATTAAACGCTAGGCAAAATTCATTTGAGAGTGTGAGAGATTTCGCAAATAAAATCGAAAGACTTTCTTTAGATCTAACGGACGCCTGCATAGCCAGTGAAGGCAATACGGCTGCTCCTACAATTCAAAATTTAAATAACAAATCTGCTTTGAAAGCTTTCGTTGAAGGTTTGAGGGACCCAATAAAATTAATCATAAAGGCATCTCGTTTCGACGAACTCAAAGATGCCATAGAAGCGGCTTGCGAGGAGGAAAGAAATTTAAAATGTCGAATAGTTACTCAAAAAAAATCAGAACATTCATTTAAAAAATGTTTTAAGTGTGGAAAATCAAATCACACATCCGCTAATTGTTTTTCTAATAATAGTTCTCCATCTTCACATTTCTCTTCAAATTTCAGGCCCAGTAACAATTTTCCGAATAATTCTCACATAAGAACTGAGCGTATTCACCAGGTATCGAATGAATGTCGTTATTGTCATAATTTAGGGCACACAATTGAACAATGTCGTAAACGTCAATATAATAACTCAAGAAACCTCAGATCGAATGATCAATTTTCAAGAAGTTCTGCAACAAAATACTCTTCTACACAGAATCAAACATTTCCGAATCGATACGATATGCCAGATCAATTAATCAAACTAAACCGTCGCAAAATTCGGGAAACTTCCAAGGACCTACAGCGAGCGGCAGCACTGTCATGGTCCGCGAAATGCAATCTGCCGAAAACTAAGCAGCATCAACTCTCTGAATAATGCCATATCGAACGATTATAAATTTTCCAATGAGTATACAAACTTCAAATCCCAAACAGACGAGGATGTTCGAGTCAATCGAGACATTTTTCATGATTTCCAAGATCCCATTTATAATTCCCGAAATTCAGAGAATGCGCCAACACTTACCATATCCACTGATTCTTTCCAAAATGCAGATAAATCTATACCCACAAACGAATATTCAAATACAGGTAAAACGATAGAAGGATCATCAGAATCAATTTCACAGCAGGCAAAAAAATCAAGCCCAAACAGTTCGTGTCAAAAATCTCCAATATCTCCTTCATTAAATGTTATCAGTCAATCAGAAACTTCAAGATCAGTTGTTCCTGATCTCTATCATTATTTCACTGAATCGGATCATTGCAACGAAGGAAAAAATGTTTATACGGTAAACATAAATCATAATTCTACATGTGTTAAGTTACCGCTAAATTTGTCGAACAAGGGTTTTGCACATATGTTAGTCGATACTGGTAGCGACGTCACAATTATTAAACTAGGACAGACAGACGGAGATGCATTATTATACACAGAAAAGAAGGCACGACTCAAAGGAATTACCGAACAATCTGTGCTATCCTATGGAATTTGCTATAGTAAAATCAAACTTTCCGATGATATTTTCATTCCTATATGTATTCAAATAGTACCGAATAATTTTCCAATTTCTTATGACGGTATATTAGGACAAGATTTCTTAGCACGATATAAGGTCAACATAGATTATGAAACGTCAACAATCTCTATACCATTTCACGGTAAAATGTACACATTGCAGATGACTAATCCACTCATGGATAATGTTATAGAAATTCCTGCTAGGTCGGAAATAATAAAAACAATACGATTGAATTATATAGAACCTAGAATTTGCTTTCATAAGGAATTAAAACCCGGAGTTTTCATAGGCAACTGCATAATAGACGGAACCGATTCGAAAGTCAACATTCTGAACGCTACGGAGAAAAATGTCTATTTAAATCAATCAGATATTGATAGAATCGATTCAGATAATCTAGCTAATTATGAAATCCTCAACTTTTCAAATTGGGAGAATAAAGAACGATTATCCCTTCTAGAGCAAGCTATAAGAACTGATCATTTGAATTCTGAAGAGCGACAAAGTATATTTGAAATTGTACGTGAATACAATGATATATTTTTCCTCAAGGGAGATAAACTGACTCATACAGATGCAATTCGACACTTCATACACTTAACCTCGAAAAAAACAGTTTCCGTCAAACCATACAGACTTCCTGAATTTCAAAAAGGAGAAGTCCGAAATGAAATCAAAAACATGTTGGAAAATGACATAATTGAAAATAGTAATTCCCCCTATAACAGTCCCATCCTCATCGTACCGAAAAAGCCAGATTGTCAGGGAAATAAACGGTATAGGCTAGTTGTAGATTTCAGAAAACTCAATGATCTTACTGAAGCAGATGCCTATCCCCTTCCCAATATAACAGAAATTTTGGATCGTGGATTTAGCTCAGGGATTTCATCAAATTCTACTTAGCGACGAATCGAAGCCATGCACTGCTTTTTCTTTCGAAGGACATTATCAATATAAACGCTTACCTATGGGCTTACGAGGGTCACCCGCAACGTTTCAGCGCTTAATGAACAATGTACTTACGGGACTAACCGGTTTGAAATGCTTCGTGTATCTAGACGACGTGGTAATCTACGAAGGTTCTTTGGAATCTCACAATTCAAAATTGGTCGACGTATTTTCAAGATTACGCAAACACAACTTGAAATTGCAGCCAGACAAGTGTGAATTTCTCCGGAAAGAAATAACTTATCTCGGTCACATGATTTCCGAGGAAGGAGTAAAGCCTGATCCAGGAAAAATTGAAGCAGTGAAGAATTTCAAGAAACCTTGCAATCAAAAAGAAGTCAAATCATTTCTGGGTTTAGCATCTTATTACCGCAAATTCATTGAGAAATTTTGCAAAAATTGCACAACCTTTGAATAAACTGCTCAAAAAGGACGCAAAATTTGAATGGTCCTCTCTATGTGATGAATCTTTCGCTGTATTGAAAGAAAAATTGATTAGCCCTCCAATCCTCGTTTACCCTGATTTCCAGAAAACCTTTGTTTTGACAACAGATGCTTCCCAATATGCAATCTCCGGTATTCTGAGTCAAGGTGAGATTGGCTCTGATCTTCCGATTGCGTATGCATCGAGAATACTGAACAAAGCTGAGCAGAATTATAGTACGATTGAGAGGGAGCTTTTGGCGATCGTTTGGAGTTGTCAACATTTTCGACCATACCTCTATGGTCGTAAATTTGAAATTTTCACTGACCACAAACCTCTTGTTTACCTATTTTCTATATCGAACCCATCCAGTAGACTTATGCGCTTTCGTTTGAAATTAGAAGAATTTGAATTCAATATCACCCATAAATCGGGTTGTTCCAATACAAATGCAGATGCTCTAAGTAGGATTTATCAAGTACAAACTCGATCAAATGTAGGAAAGTCCTCAATTCCATCTTATAGCGATTTTTTGAAAGAGATCGAGAAGAAAATAATAAATAATTCAAAAGTCACAGATACTGATGAAAATCTGGATAGTTGTCCAAAGGAATATAGTATTGTTTATATTACAGATCAAACCTTTTCATTACCGAATGATTACCATGATAGTTTATATGAACTGAAATCTCAACAGAAAGAAATACATGACATTGCATATCTAAAGTTTGATGACAGGTTTATGTTCTATCTCATTGCAAAACTAGACATTATCCATAAAGCTGATTATGAGGATATATTCATTTGTTTATCAAAATTGAAATCTTTTTGCAACACTCATGACATTGACAAACTTGCTATTTCAGCCGAAACTTGCAAAATCGATAATCTAAAGTTTGAGACGATTAGAATAATGTTGAGATACATTTTTAGAGATTCTAATACATTGATTATTATTTTTCATGACAAGATTGAGAAAGATTTGACGAAAGAAGAAATTGAACAAATTTTGAAAGAATTCCATATATCTCCTAGTGGCGGACATCAAGGGGTAAACAGAACGTTCAAGCGGATTAGACAGTATTATAAATGGGGCAGGATGCACCGTGATATAAAGAAATATATCAGGTCCTGCGAAAGTTGTCAGAAAAATAAAATCGCACGAAAAACAAAACTGCCTATGACTATAACAACGACGTCGACCTATCCTATGGAGAAAATTTTTCTCGACGTTGTTGGACCCCTCAACCAAACAGACAGATTCAATAAATACCTTCTAACGTTTATGGATGATTTTACCAAATATTTGATTGCCATTCCCATAGAAAATCAGGAAGCTTCAACTATAGCGAGACATTTCGTTGAAAATATCATCTGTCAATATGGAATACCGAAATTCTTAGTAACCGATCAAGGAGCAAATTTTTTAAGCAGAATATTCAAAGAAACTTGTAAACTTCTGAAAATTAATCAGATTTCTACGACTGCCTATCACCCACAATCTAATGGTAGTTTGGAGCGTTCTCATAGGACTTTAGCGGAATATTTGCGTAATTTTACAGGTAGGGACATGAATACTTGGGACACCCAAATTTCTTATGCGCAGTTCACTTACAACACAACTCCACATACATCTACTGGTTTCACTCCATTTGAACTTTTGTTTGGTAGAAAAGCAATATTACCTTCTAGCATAAGAAAGAACCCAGAAACAATGTACAATTTCGACGATTGTTATAATGAAATGAAATTGCGATTACAAGTGTCTCATGAGGCAGCACGGGAAAAACTTATTAAACATAAAGAAACTTCAAAATCATACTATGACAGGAATACTCATGAAATGAATTTGAAAATCGGTGACAAAGTCTTATTACGAAACGAATCGAATATCATTGGGAAATCGAAAAAACTAATGCCATTGTATAAGGGGCCGTATGAGGTTATTGAAATCAATTCTAATGTAAATGTAACATTATCAGTTAATAGGAAGAAAATCAAGGTCCATATAAATCGTTTGAAAAAATTCGTAGAATAATTAGAGTAATAACATACAGCATTTATTTTCGCAGGTGTAGTGATTATAATGGCAATCTTGGAAATAGTCTTCTTCATATTGTGCATCCTCGCAGCCGAAGCTAACGAGGTTTACTACAATGTTACTCCACTGGAAACAGGTCCAGGAATTTATTATGAAAAGATAGGTATCATGAACTTGTACAATGACGATTGGAAACTGATCACATATCTCGATTTGCAAAATTATCACGACGAATACGACCTCGTCCTCTTTTATGCCCATCAGATTAAACGACTATGTATTTTGAGTAGGAATAGAAGTGTTCCGGTTACTGAATGCGATTCTTTCGAGAAAGTCATTCAAAATATCATCACAAACATCAACTCTCAAGATGATCTAATATTTGAACTTCTAGGAGTTCGCCGAAATACGAAAACACGAAGAGGGTTGATGAATTTTGTCGGTTCAACATCAAAAATTCTATTCGGTACCTTAGACGCAGATGATGCAGTATATTTTAACTCACAGATAGATAATATTAGAAAAAATCAGGAACATTTTTCAACATTGTTAAAACAACAAACGTCAATAATCCAAAATACAGTCCATTTGATAAATAGAACATCATTCGCATATTTAGACAATTTTGGCCACAAAGTTAATGAAGTTGTGGGAACTCTAAATGTTTTAACAGAGAATGTATCAAAATTTGAAACCCAGCAAAAAATCTCGACTGAGACGAATGAACTTGTATCGTTATTGAGCATTGTTTTGACAACGTTCAAGATCAATCAGAATAATCTTATTGAGATTATATCGTATGCCCAAAGAGGAATTCTACATCCATTGGTGATGAGCCCAATGAAACTCACCAACGAGTTAAAAAAAATACAAAGTTTCGTGAATGAATTTACTTTTCCTGTTGTTCCTGTCATTGAGAATATGCACACCCTGTATAATCTTTTGACCACTAATGTATTTTTCATCAATAAGACACTTACATTTTTTACATTCTTATTGAAAAACGTAGTTATAATATATTTAGGTTATCTAGTTTACCAATGCCTTTAGGAAATGACACTTTTGTTTTTGTTGTACCTGGAGATAATTTTTTCGTATCAGACGTCATTAAACAATATTTTTTTATGATGAGTGATGTAGAATTATCTAGCTGTAAGATATTTTTAACAGATATGCAAACAAATTAAACCAATTTATTTAGCTCACTTGCATAAAGGTTGCGAATCAAAGTTGTTCATGCCTACTACATCCATTCCTGAATCATGTCAAAAACGTATCATGAAAATCAATGAACCAATATTCATCCAACTAGCAAAAAAAAATTCTTGGATATATGTTGCACCCCATGAAGAATATGTCGATTTGAACTGCAGAAATACAGAACGACAACTGTCTCTCACTTTGAAAAACACAGGAATCCTCAGCTTACATTCAAACTGTTCAGCATATGCAAAGTCAGTCATTCTTACGTCTCATCAAGAATTTTCTAGTCAGATAACAATGTCCTACATTGCACCTCTAGATTTGAAGAAAGAAATATACTTTGAACCGTCGACACATATTACTTCAAAATTAAAATCACTAGACGTTCCTTTGACTGTGGTGTCGAGTAATTTTGATGAGCTAGCTAAAATCAGTGAAGACTTGAATAAATTGAAACAGAGCGAAAACGATTTACAACTAAACAAACCCGACCTACCTCACCATTGGATATTATATTTCCTTGTATGTTCAATTGTTATTTCTGTTATTTCTTATGTTCTGTATATCCGCTGCAAATATTTACTAGAGGGAAGACTGAAAACTGATTCGATGCCTGTTGGAAATAACTCAACAGGGAAAACACAAAATACTGCAAGGGCAGAAATGAAAGAAACTGATCAGGATGAGTGTAGTAGTGTGTCGCGAGTTGGTGAAAATTGCACCGTTCCTAGGTACAATTTTCAAAAATGAGGAGGAGGTGTTGTAAAGTAGATGATATTATATTCGTATAGTATATTTCAAAAGTATAGGATGTTTTAGATATGAATATGGTGTAACATAAATTGCAATTTCGATGTATATATTTGCCAATAGTAGTTTCATAAACATGTTCCCGTTTGCGAGGTTCGTTGCCTTTTTCATGTATTTGATTTCTGCACATTAATTGATTCTCTTGCATATTTTATATTTAGGACATGTCGATGGACTTACTTATCATCATCTACCTGTTATACAAAATAAAAGTAGCGGATCATTACAATTCTGAACTTCTGAGCTAACGGTCGAACGAGGGTTATCTCCTAATAAAGTACTGCGAGAAATTCGTTGTTTCAATCCAAACATCCCAACAATCTGAAGAATTCGAAAAAGTTCCAAGGGGCCCCCTTTGATGCATTTTTTTTTCGATTTCGGTTTTTTCGATTGAAGAAATGGATTCTATGAAAAAAAACAAGCAGATTGGTATGATCGAAGTTGAAAATCGGTTCATCCGTTAGGAAGATAAGTCGATCTGAAGAATTCGAAAAAGTTCCAAGGGGGCCCCCTTTGATGCATTTTTTTTTCGATTTCGGTTTTTTCGATTGGAGAAATGGATTCTATGAAAATAAACAAGCAGATTCGTATGATCGAAGTTGAAAATCGGTCCATCCGTTCGGAAGTTAAGGCGATCTGAAGAATACGAAAAAGTTGCAAGAGGGCTCCCATTGATGCTTTTTATTTTTTCGAATTCGGTTTTTTTGATTGGAGAAATGGATTCTATGAAAAAAAACAAGCAGATTGTTATGATCGAAGTTGAAAATCGGTCCATCCGTTCGGAAGTTAAGGCGATCTGAAGAATTCGAAAAAGTTCCAAGGGGGCCCCCGTTGATGCATTTTTTTTAGATTTCGGTTTTTTCGATTGGAGAAATGGATTCTTCAAAAAAAAACAAGCAGATTGGTATGATCGAAGTTGAAAATCGGTCCATCCATTCGGAAGTTAAGGCGATCTGAAGAATTCGAAAAAGTTCCAAGGGGGCCCCCTTTGATGCATTTTTTTTTCATTTCGGTTTTTTCGATTGGAAAAATGGACTCTATGAAAAAAACAAGCAGATTGGTATGATCGAAGTTGAAAATCGGTCCATCCGTTCGGAAGTTAAGGCGATCTGAAGAATTCGAAAAAGTTCCAAGGGGGCCCCCTTTGATGCAATTTATTTTTCGATTTCGGTTTTTTCGATTGGAGAAATGGATTTTATGAAAAAAAAAACAAGCAGATTGGTATGATCGAAGTTGAAAATCGGTCCATCCGTTCGGAAGTTAAGGCGATCTGAAGAATTCGAAAAAGTTCCGAGGGGGCCCCCTTTGATGCATTTTTTTTCGATTTCGGTTTTTTCGATTGGAGAAATGGATTCTATGAAAGAAAATAAACAAATTGGTATGATCGAAGTTGAAAATCGGTCCATCCGTTCGGAAGTTAGGCGATCTGAAGAATTCGAAAAAGTTCCAAGGAGGCCCCCTTTGATGCATTTTATTTTTCGATTTCGGTTTTTTCGATTGGAGAAATGGATTCTATGAAAAAAAACAAGCAGATTGGTATGATCGAAGTTGAAAATCGGTCCATCCGTTCGGAAGTTAAGGCGATCTGAAGAATTCGAAAAAGTTCCAAGGGGCCCCCTTTGATGCATTTTTTTTTTCGATTTCGGTTTTTTCGATTGGAGAAATGGATTCTATGAAAAAAAACAAGCAGATTGGTATGATCGAAGTTGAAAATCGGTCCATACGTTCGAAAGTTAAGGCAATCTGAAGAATTCGAAAAAGTTCCAAGGATGCCCCCTTTGATGCATTTTTTTTTCGATTTCGGTTTTTTTGATCGGAGAAATGGATTCTATGAAAAAAAAACAAGCAGATTGGTATGATCGAAGTTGAAAATCGGTCCATACGATCGAAAGTTAAGGCGATCTGAAGAATTCGAAAAAGTTCCAAGGGGCCCCCTTTGATGCATTTTTTTTTTCGATTTCGGTTTTTTCGATTGGAGAAATGGATTCTATGAAAAAAAAAACAAGCAGATTGGTATGATCGAAGTTGAAAATCGGTCCATCCGTTCGGAAGTTAAGACGATCTGAAGAATTCGAAAAAGTTCCAAGGGGGCCCCCTTTGATGCATTTTTTTTTTCGATTTCGGTTTTTTCGATTGGAGAAATGGATTCTATGAAAATAAACAAACAGATTCGTATGATCGAAGTTGAAAATCGGTCCATCCGTTCGGAAGTTAAGGCGATCCGAAGAATTCGAAAAAGTTCCAAGAAGATCCATTTTGATGCAATTTTTTTTTTCGATTTGGCTTTTTTCGATTGGAGAAAAGGATTCTATGAAAAAAAACAAGCAGATTGGTATGATCGAAGTTGAAAATCGGTCCATCCGTTCGGAAGTTAAGGCGATCTGAAGAATTCGAAAAAGTTCCAAGGGGACCCCCTTTGATGCAATTTTTATTTCGATTTCGGTTTTTTCGATTGGAGAAATGGATTATATGAAAAAAAACAAGCAAATTGGTATGCGCGAAGTTGAAAATCGGTCCATCCGTTCGGAAGTCAAGGCGATCTGATGAATTCGAACAAGTCCCAAGGGGGCCCCCTTCGATGCATTTTTTTTTCGATTTCGTTTTTTACGATTGGAGAAATGGCTTCTTTGAAAAAAAACAAACAGATTGGTATGATCGAAGTTGAAAATCGGTCCATCCGTTCGGAAGTTAAGGCGGTCTGAAGAATTCGAAAAAGTTCCAAGAGGGCCCCCTTTGATGCAATTTTTTTCGATTTTGATTTTTTCGATTGGAGAAATGGATTCTATGAAAAAAAAAAAAAGCAGGTTGGTATGATCGAAGTTGAAAATCGGTCCGTCCGTTCGGAAGTTAAGGCGATCTGAAGAATTCGAAAAAGTTCCAAGGGGGCCCCCTTTGATGCATTTTTTTTCGATTTCGGTTTTTTCGATTGGAGAAATGGATTCTATGAAAAAAACAAGCAGATTGGTATGATCGAAGTTGAAAATCGGTCCATCCATTCGGAAGTTAAGGCGATCTGAAGAATTCGAAAAAGTTCCAAGGGGACCCCCTTTGATGCATTTTTTTTTTCGATTTCGGTTTTTTCGATAAGAGAAAAGGATTCTATGAAAAAAAAAACAAGCAGATTGGTATGATCGAAGTTGAAAATCGGTCCATCCGTTCGGAAGTTGAGGCGATCTGAAGAATTCGAAAAAGTTCCAAGGGGACCTTCTTTGATGCAATTTTCATTTCGATTTCGGTTTTTTCGATTGGAGAAATGGATTCTATGAAAAAAACAAGCAAATTGGTATGCGCCAGTAGGGTATATAGGCCGATGCAGCCGGAGCAGGAGCAGGAGCAGGAGCAGGAGCAGGAGCAGGAGCAGGAGCAGGAGCAGGAGCAGGAGCAGGAGCAGGAGCAGGAGCAGGAGCAGGAGCAGGAGCAGGAGCAGGAGCAGGAGCAGGAGCAGGAGCAGGAGCAGGAGCAGGAGCAGGAGCAGGAGCAGGAGCAGGAGCAGGAGCAGGAGCAGGAGCAGGAGCAGGAGCAGGAGCAGGAGCAGGAGCAGGAGCAGGAGCAGGAGCAGGAGCAGGAGCAGGAGCAGGAGCAGGAGCAGGAGCAGGAGCAGGAGCAGGAGCAGGAGCAGGAGCAGGAGCAGGAGCAGGAGCAGGAGCAGGAGCAGGAGCAGGAGCAGGAGCAGGAGCAGGAGCAGGAGCAGGAGCAGGAGCAGGAGCAGGAGCAGGAGCAGGAGCAGGAGCAGGAGCAGGAGCAGGAGCAGGAGCAGGAGCAGGAGCAGGAGCAGGAGCAGGAGCAGGAGCAGGAGCAGGAGCAGGAGCAGGAGCAGGAGCAGGAGCAGGAGCAGGAGCAGGAGCAGGAGCAGGAGCAGGAGCAGGAGCAGGAGCAGGAGCAGGAGCAGGAGCAGGAGCAGGAGCAGGAGCAGGAGCAGGAGCAGGAGCAGGAGCAGGAGCAGGAGCAGGAGCAGGAGCAGGAGCAGGAGCAGGAGCAGGAGCAGGAGCAGGAGCAGGAGCAGGAGCAGGAGCAGGAGCAGGAGCAGGAGCAGGAGCAGGAGCAGGAGCAGGAGCAGGAGCAGGAGCAGGAGCAGGAGCAGGAGCAGGAGCAGGAGCAGGAGCAGGAGCAGGAGCAGGAGCAGGAGCAGGAGCAGGAGCAGGAGCAGGAGCAGGAGCAGGAGCAGGAGCAGGAGCAGGAGCAGGAGCAGGAGCAGGAGCAGGAGCAGGAGCAGGAGCAGGAGCAGGAGCA
The DNA here is from genome assembly GCA_029955515.1 of Chrysomela aeneicollis. Lineage (NCBI taxonomy): Eukaryota > Metazoa > Arthropoda > Insecta > Coleoptera > Chrysomelidae > Chrysomela > Chrysomela aeneicollis. The sequence goes on along the minus strand of JARUHQ010000041.1, from coordinate 268,954 downwards.
GGAGCAGGAGCAGGAGCAGGAGCAGGAGCAGGAGCAGGAGCAGGAGCAGGAGCAGGAGCAGGAGCAGGAGCAGGAGCAGGAGCAGGAGCAGGAGCAGGAGCAGGAGCAGGAGCAGGAGCAGGAGCAGGAGCAGGAGCAGGAGCAGGAGCAGGAGCAGGAGCAGGAGCAGGAGCAGGAGCAGGAGCAGGAGCAGGAGCAGGAGCAGGAGCAGGAGCAGGAGCAGGAGCAGGAGCAGGAGCAGGAGCAGGAGCAGGAGCAGGAGCAGGAGCAGGAGCAGGAGCAGGAGCAGGAGCAGGAGCAGGAGCAGGAGCAGGAGCAGGAGCAGGAGCAGGAGCAGGAGCAGGAGCAGGAGCAGGAGCAGGAGCAGGAGCAGGAGCAGGAGCAGGAGCAGGAGCAGGAGCAGGAGCAGGAGCAGGAGCAGGAGCAGGAGCAGGAGCAGGAGCAGGAGCAGGAGCAGGAGCAGGAGCAGGAGCAGGAGCAGGAGCAGGAGCAGGAGCAGGAGCAGGAGCAGGAGCAGGAGCAGGAGCAGGAGCAGGAGCAGGAGCAGGAGCAGGAGCAGGAGCAGGAGCAGGAGCAGGAGCAGGAGCAGGAGCAGGAGCAGGAGCAGGAGCAGGAGCAGGAGCAGGAGCAGGAGCAGGAGCAGGAGCAGGAGCAGGAGCAGGAGCAGGAGCAGGAGCAGGAGCAGGAGCAGGAGCAGGAGCAGGAGCAGGAGCAGGAGCAGGAGCAGGAGCAGGAGCAGGAGCAGGAGCAGGAGCAGGAGCAGGAGCAGGAGCAGGAGCAGGAGCAGGAGCAGGAGCAGGAGCAGGAGCAGGAGCAGGAGCAGGAGCAGGAGCAGGAGCAGGAGCAGGAGCAGGAGCAGGAGCAGGAGCAGGAGCAGGAGCAGGAGCAGGAGCAGGAGCAGGAGCAGGAGCAGGAGCAGGAGCAGGAGCAGGAGCAGGAGCAGGAGCAGGAGCAGGAGCAGGAGCAGGAGCAGGAGCAGGAGCAGGAGCAGGAGCAGGAGCAGGAGCAGGAGCAGGAGCAGGAGCAGGAGCAGGAGCAGGAGCAGGAGCAGGAGCAGGAGCAGGAGCAGGAGCAGGAGCAGGAGCAGGAGCAGGAGCAGGAGCAGGAGCAGGAGCAGGAGCAGGAGCAGGAGCAGGAGCAGGAGCAGGAGCAGGAGCAGGAGCAGGAGCAGGAGCAGGAGCAGGAGCAGGAGCAGGAGCAGGAGCAGGAGCAGGAGCAGGAGCAGGAGCAGGAGCAGGAGCAGGAGCAGGAGCAGGAGCAGGAGCAGGAGCAGGAGCAGGAGCAGGAGCAGGAGCAGGAGCAGGAGCAGGAGCAGGAGCAGGAGCAGGAGCAGGAGCAGGAGCAGGAGCAGGAGCAGGAGCAGGAGCAGGAGCAGGAGCAGGAGCAGGAGCAGGAGCAGGAGCAGGAGCAGGAGCAGGAGCCGAGGAATTGACCTAAAATTGCCAAGTCCACGTTCTCGCGTAGGTAGAATATAATTGATTACATCAATTAATATAATTGATTACATCAATTAAATTCTCAAGTTATGAGGTAGTGTGACGCAACAATGAACGATAAACTACGACATCTAATGCTAGAAAGAACGAGGGCCTTCCGAGAAAAAAAATGTCACCTTAAAGAAATCTTCGAGCCAAAGATTGCATGGTCCCGAAATTTTCAATCCCACGTTCTCACGCGGCGTTCAAAATAAAATTTATTACATCTATTAAAATCCAAACTTATGAGGTATTGTGACACAACAATGGACGATAAACTACGACATCTAATGCCTAGAAGACAGTCGAAATGAGGGCCTCCTCCCGAAAAAATATCACCTTATGATAAAATGTTTGTTCAGAACTATTCCCACAATAATAATTAATAGTCGAGGGGTTTGATCGCAGATGGTCCAGGTAATAAAAAAACGCCACCGCGGGATGCCTCATAAATTCATATTTTATCTAATTTTTGAAAGGTTTATGTACCAGTAGATGGGGCGAATCGTTAGACCTCCAACCGCAAGGTACCCCATAAAATTCCTAATTTATTTTAACCAGATGACAACAGACCTATTCATTTGGAAGTTTAATGCTCCTTTTTTTAATAGAAATAGGTACTGATGTGTTTTTTATGTTAAATTCTATAGTTTTTAGTCGTAAATCAGAGGCAGCTGCGTCCAAGAGCTCATCCCTACCCACATCTCGAGCTATAAATAGGCCCAGCATTCGTTGGAATGATCACTATTCAGTTCCCAACCATCAGCAGTATTATAGAACTACCATCTTAGAAGTTATTCCGTGAATCGTGGAAGGGCTAAGACTTAGTGAAAGTGAATCAGCAAAAAAATCTCGTTGAATGTGCCGAAGTAATTCGATGAAGGTGGCCCATTCATATGCACTGAATAAAATCCTCGTCGAATAGAAGGGCTGCTTCAGGGTGATGGCTGGGCTGAATTCTCTTGCTGGACTCAATCCACAATGGATTTCATAGGTGGAGAGCGGAAACGTTGTATTCAACAGGTAGTGCTTCTCAGCTTGTGCCGCCTGCTCGAACATAGCTAGGCACCTATCGACTTCTGAAAAGCAGTCTGGGGCCGATACCTCTGATGAGCCGGCACCATCATTATTCACTTCACTAGACGAAAAATAACCAGGCCCTTCGCTCATCGTGTTGATATTTTCCAACTGATGCATCTGCTGTTTTGTTCGACATTATTTATACCATCACAACTGATAACAATACATCCGGTAGATGAGATATTTTATTTCGTTGTTTGCGAGTAACGCGAAAGACCCCCCAGATTCCATCGATTTGTGCTAGTTTTCCATAAGCCGACATCAAAATTTGTTACTCGCATCAATCCAGCTGTTGTGTTTTTGGTCGGATCCCATTTGAAAGGTTTATATGCCTTTTCTTCGAGATATTTTCTCTACCAGGTAAATATCCGGATTAGCTATTATTGGAGTTCTTCTCATGCGAAATTTGGTAGTTGACGTCTGACATATGACCACTAGCGTCGTACGTGAAGAGGCGTTAGACTCGGAGGTTAGGTGAGGCCTCGAGACGCTAGATTCAGAGGTTAGGTTAGGTTAGGCCTCGAGACTCTAGATTCAGAGGTTAGGTTAGGTTAGGTCTCAAGACGTTAGATTCAGAGGTTAGGTTAGGTCTCCGACCTAACCTAACCTAACAAACTAACGTCTTGAGTCCTAACCTAACCTAACCTCTGAATCTAGAGTCTCGAGGCCTAACCTAACCTAACCTCTGAATCTAGCGTCTCGAGGCCTCACCTAACCTCCGAGTCTAACGCCTCTTCACGTACGACGCTAGTGGTCATATGTCAGACGTCAACTACCAAATTTCGCATGAGAAGAACTCCAATAATAGCTTATCCGGATATTTACCTGGTAGAGAAAATATCTCGAAGAAAAGGCATATAAACCTTTCAAATGGGATCCGACCAAAAACACAACAGCTGGATTGATGCGAGTAACAAATTTTGATGTCGGCTTATGGAAAACTAGCACAAATCGATGGAATCTGGGGGGTCTTTCGCGTTACTCGCAAACAACGAAATAAAATATCTCATCTACCGGATGTATTGTTATCAGTTGTGATGGTATAAATAATGTCGAACAAAACAGCAGATGCATCAGTTGGAAAATATCAAGACGATGAGCGAAGGGCCTGGTTATTTTTCGTCTAGTGAAGTGAATAATGATGGTGCCGGCTCATCAGAGGTATCGGCCCCAGACTGCTTTTCAGAAGTCGATAGGTGCCTAGCTATGTTCGAGCAGGCGGCACAAGCTGAGAAGCACTACCTGTTGAATACAACGTTTCCGCTCTCCACCTATGAAATCCATTGTGGATTGAGTCCAGCAAGAGAATTCAGCCCAGCCATCACCCTGAAGCAGCCCTTCTATTCGACGAGGATTTTATTCAGTGCATATGAATGGGCCACCTTCATCGAATTACTTCGGCACATTCAACGAGATTTTTTTCAAGAACCTCTACCTGGCTACGTGGATGAATATGACCCTGTGAACAGTGCATGCGGAGATTACACCACCGTTACAAGGGCCGTCTGGAATGGAGTCAAGATGCTTACAATTGTCAAATATCACGTTAAATTTGACTTGATGGAGGGGGATGTTGCAGATATTTTGAGTGCCGAGATGTGTTTGGTATCACATAGAATAACCATGATCAACGAATTGAACTTTTGTGCTTTCTATCATAATCTTTTGAATACTGCAGCTCATTGGATTAAAACTAACCAAACTGTTTTGAGTATAGAAGAAATAATATTTGGAATTTGTGAAGCTTCCAATAGTTTGTTGAGTAATGTACTGTTGGAATACTTGTATTATAGTAAATTCCAAATAATATCAGATTTGAATAAAAAACTATGAATATAATGTGTTTGTTGAATTTCATTCAGTCTGCAAAGTTAAATAAACCCTGAATCATCTACAATGAAGTCAGAAACAACTGTTTTCGTAAAATTCCTGAAAACTCCTAGAAATGGTCTGACGGAATTCACTGAGCATGAATTGCATCATATCCCCATAGGATGTCTCATTGAATATTGGCAATACACCAGTGAATATTGTTCATACATAAAGTGAATAAATGAAACACAAAAAATAGCTGTTCTTTATATATATTATATATTTCACCATGTTATTGTTCAGAACCATTCGTATCATGACATAATCAAAAAGTCGGAGTAGACTATCATCGAAAAGAGATAATTTCAACAATATAAAATACATGAATAAACACAATTATTCAATCTTAATAACTAATTGGAGAGCATTCAATTCATATTTTCAGCTTAAATTATTTCGACAATACACAATACATTAATAAACACAATTATCCAATCTTCATAACTGAAAAAAATTCAATTTCTATTTTTTCCTTAAAATAATTACGATTCAATTGTATTTGTACAAAATATGCAACACTGATGCTCGACACAAGAGATAATTTCAACAATATATACAAGTTATAACAATGATATTTGAGAACATAACATTAATTAAAATAAATATATTTACAAAATATATACAATAATTTATAGAAAAATACTCTTAATTATAATAGAAATAAATTATAAATCAATATCAACAAGCTTTTTGTATGGATTTCACAGCCAAATTATGCGATATTTCAAAACAATGCGGACATGAATAATTATTGCATTTCTTCTTCCAATAATCTTATTAGTAAATCTAATCTCTGCTGCCGCCTCATTTCTTCTTCAGGGTCAATTTTATAAAACTCAATATCACCATGACCCCATGGCAATGTTTTAGTGGTATTGGGAATTATAAATCGCTTGTCATCGTGGTGTGAGAGAGCTACCTTGTTTTTCATTTCCGTAAACATGTCATGCATATAACTACGGAAGCATAACATTTTTCTGAAAATTAACCCACCACGCTCCACTATATTCCTATAGTCGTCCAAGGTCAATTGCTGTTTAACGACTGATTGAGCAACTCCCTTGGCTTTCTTCAGTTCAGTACCTACTGACTGGACATAGTAAGCTTTCGCTCCTGTGCCATAAAAGCTCATTATGGGGTCATTAGGGAATTCATCTTTCATATTTCCCAGAATTGACCTTGTAACTGGCATGTCAAAGCTGTTGTCACACTTATAATTAGACGTGTCAAACCTTTCTATATTCTCCTTCATGAAATTATAGAAATTATCAGTTTCGACTTTCAATATCAAAGAATCAGTGTCTGTGTATAGGAGGGATGCTTTATCGCCGAAATTAGACTTGATAAATTGATAGTAAAAGTCGTACATGACCGTTTTGGACATGTCTAATATACAGAAACCTAAATACAATGGTTTATTGTAATTAACTTTCACTCTACCCATTTGGATAGCGAGAAAGTTCTTGGTGAATATGGAGCAGTTCTCGAAATAAGGACGCGATATCAAAGCTGAAGCCCCCATACTTCTACCCTTACTCTCCCATCGTGTGACTAGTTTGATATCGCGCCTCTTGTCCACATTCTCCATAGTTTTTCCATATATTGAGTTGGTCATCGTTTTAATCTGATTGCCTTCAGATTTATTTTTACTATTATTACGCATGATCGTATTCAGATCAATGTATTTCTTCAACCATCGTGACTGATTGAATTTCAACACCCTATGGATTCGAGTTACTAACAAACCATTGTTGACGGCCTGTTTTAGGCTCCTGTAGTGGACAACATACTTTTTCTTATCATTCAAATTTGGAATGAGTTTAGGAATCTTAGATTTGGAGCCTGGTGGTATGATCGATTCTACTAAAAAGGGATAATCTGAATGCGCGTCATGAAGTTCTTCAGGGTAGCTGACATCGACTTCGAGGACAAACCCTAAATCACCATCATCAGGAACAGACATATAATCTAATGATTCAATTTCCTGTGGTGATAACCAAGAGAAACCTGATGTGGGTAACGGTTGCGACATACTATGCCCATACAGATTTGTTGCATCCAAGTATATAATAAAAGATGAAGGTTCTGAAGGGTTGAAATTTGGAAGAAATTTGTTGTTGGCTACATGCTTCCTTTCACTGCATTGACTTATCCCGCCGCGAATACCGTTCTTGAAGAAGTGAATCATGTCGATGTCTGTCAACAACTCTAGTATATTTTAACATTACATCCCAGGATAGCCCTGGGGCAGTGTAATATTGGGCAAGATCTAGACCATATGCTTTCAAACAGATATTGCGAAAGTTTTCGAAAATGTCGCACAACAACAAAACGTCGGATTTTAAATAAATATCGGAATAATCTCCGAGAGTTTTACATTCAAACACATTCCAAACACGTTCCGCACGCATATACTCTCCATCGGAAATATGTTCACTTCGCAAGTCATTGTAAAATTCCTCTTTTGTTGGTAAGGCAGTGTAATCCAATTTTTCCAATGAACTTATGAAACTATAGGGGAAAACGCCTTTTTGCGTCACCAATTCAAATTTTTTGGGGTCTGAAAAATGTCTTATTGTATTGGAGAGTTGTGCGGGGGTTAACGTTTTTCCCAAATTGTCCAAAGAGGTGGCCATAAATCTGAAACTGTCGATGAATCGCAATTTCAGAAAAACGGAACTCTCTCCACCCCGCTTATTCGTATATTTGTCGACTAGAATATGTTTGGTGAAGGAAATATATTTCTCTTTGGTCTGAGGAATAACGTCAACTCTCTCGCTATCATCGTCTTCGGAAAATAATTGTTTGATGAATAGGTGACAGTCATAGTTACTCATATTATGAAATATTATTGGGATGAAATTAGGGATCTTATAATTCAAATTACAGACTGAATGCGCTGCCCCAAATCTTTTATCACCCGTTAAGTGGCAGTGGTCTCGTACTTTGACATCGCTGCTATCGAAAGGTTTACCATAGATACCACATTCAGTCGCAGTATCAAATTCCACTTCCTCTTGAGCGGATAATTTTTTCATCGAGACAACGCGTTTCAAAAATGAATTATAAATATCCCTGCAATCATCGACCAATTTGGTGACAAACTTTTGAGAGGCGTCTTCACCACGATATAATACAAATTTCGATTTGGAATCATCAAATGAACACTTGATGAGATATGCGAAGGAATACGGCTCGTGTTTGAAAGTCTTGTTTGTAAATGATTGCTCGGGATTAGGTTCACTTGTTGCGATTGGTTTCAAGATTGATTCGAAATCGGCATAAACAGTAAATGGAACCCTCATCTGTCTTTCGAAATTTTCAAATTTTAATATATTTTCAGGTACTTCTTTACCAAATTTGTCAATTTTCGGCTTTGTAGTAGGAGTAGTTGTATATAAATGATTGCAATCATGTAATCTGTGACTGTCTAGTTTGCTCTCCTCATTGAAGTATGTCAAACAACCGTTACATAAATATTTTTTGAGATGGTTCTTAGATATTTGGCTAGATACTAATCTCGATAGATCCTTTATCCAGCAATAATGACTATTGGCAGAATCGTCGTCAGTGATGAGTAGCAAATTAATATGTCTACCATATTTTTTCTGGGAAAAATACAGCGGACCTACTATTTCGTACTTCATCTTGCGATCTTTGTAAATAGTATCTAGCCCATAAACATTGATTGAACAATTATTCATGTCCTCGAATTTTGAAATGTCTCGTAATTTGACTGGGAAATCCATACCTGTCACTTTCAAGGCTGTGGAAAAATGCGGGTAGGAGGACACTTCATCAGCTCGAACTGTGACCGGATACAGTGCAGCCATAATGGCCCAGGCGAAGCAGTGTTGATCCTCATTACGAACATTAACAACGGCATTTTTCCTCTTGATGAATTCCGGTAATTCCATAAATGAAGAACCTCGCAGTGGACTATACTTGTTGATGTTGATTTCCAAGAATAAAACTTTCTCTAGGGCCCAACCTGAAACAAAAAAAAAAAGGAAAAAATCAATGAGTGAATTAAACCATTAATCGAAGTCATTTTTTCTTAATTACATTAGCATCGAATGTACAGAGCCCGGACAAATGTTCGGATGAACTTTGAAACAATGCCATGCATGATGTTATGCTAACAATTCGAGTTATGAGAAAAAAGAAACTTACCAGAATCACGTTCCTCGAACTCGGTTGCGCGGTTGATTAAGATGTCCATCAAACCCTCTATTATTTCAATCAAATCGCTGCTGGCATTGGCAATATGATTCGGTGTGCCAAAAGACTTGTTGTCATGAATCTCCTGCGTTTGCAAGTAATACCTGCCAACTGCCTCCATATTGACTTTAACCGAATTATGCTCTGCCAACGCGCCTTCCAAGAGTGAAATGATATCTGGCTTGGAGTCTAGGAAGAATGCATTGAAGTCGGGTGCTTCTTTCAAAGAGCTATTCACCCTTCGAATATTGACCGAATGATGGATGGTAGAATTATTTCTATGCTCCATAGATCTCCTATGGGCATTCATCATATCGGTCGGGATTGATTTATTGCAGGCAATACAATCCGCCATGGTATTCGACGGACCAGCACCCGCCTGGCACGAACGTTTCTGATGCCTTCGTAAGCTACTCATCCTTGTGAATTTGGCATCACATTTTTCGCATTCTAGACTTTTCACTTCTCTCTTAGATCGATTCGCACAATCTTTCTGGGAACCTGTAGAATTACCAGTTGGGTAATTCGTTACTGAAGATGTCGATGGGCCCGGCGAATACATCCTAGCACGCTTGGCAGGTTGGGCAGATGCACCAGCAGTTACCTTACAAGAACCCTTTTCATGCCTCCGTAAAATATCTATTCTTGAAAAGGTGCTACTGCATTCTGCACAGCTAAACACTTTGCCCGTACCGGAAGTGCCGCAAGATCCTCTTTGATGCCTACGCAAATTTTCTTTCCGTGAGAAAACTTTTCCGCACTTTTCGCAGGTGAACATCTTGGTTATATCGGGATGAGTTGTTCGAAGAGAAGAGGAAGTAACGTTTCAGCTGAACACACAAGACTGAACTGTTATAATTTCAACGAATGCGGGCCTATTTATAGCTCGAGATGTGGGTAGGGATTAGCCTTCGGACGCAGCCGCCTCTTATTTACGATTAATAAAATATGGAATTCAACATAAAATACATCAGTACATATTTCTATGGAAACGGGACGTCAAACTTCGAAATTAATAGGGCTGTTTTCATCTGGTTAAATTTTATGCGGCACCCTGCGGTTGGGGGGGGGGTCTGGCGACTACCTGCCATAGAATCGGCGCATATACCTTTCAAATGAATAAATTGATTTCCATCTGCTTAAAATAAATAATGAAATTCATGAGATTACCCATTGGGAGGGTCAACAATAAAGCCCACACTGGTGTTTTTTATTACCTGGGACACCAAAACCATCGAATTTTTATTATAATGGTGAGAATAGTTTTGAACAGAGATTTTGTTAGGATGAAATTTATTTGAAAGGGGCCCATTTCGACTGTCTTCTAGGCATTAGATGTCGTAGTTTATCGTCCATTGTTGTGTCACACTATTCATGTCCATAACTTTGGAATTTAATAGATGTAATAAATTTTATTTTATTTTAAACGTCTGCGTGAGAACATAGGCTCGGCAATTTCGGGACTATGCAGTATTTGGCTCGAAGGATATACCTCCGGTCGTTCACTACTCAGATCCTCGGCTCCTGCACCTCCGCCTGCGCATGCACCGCCTGCACCTCCGCCTGCGCCTCCGCCTGCGCCTCCGCCTGCGCCTCCGCCTGCGCCTCCTGCGCCTCCGCCACCCGTCCGCCACCCGTCCACCGTCCGCCACCCGTCCGCCGTCCGCCGTCCGCCACCGGGTGCACGAACATAAGTCCTCTACTTGCGCCAAGTTGAAAATCGGTCCATCCGTTCGGAAGTCAAGGCGTTCTGAAGAATTCGAACAAGTTCCAAGGGGGCCCCCTTCGATGCAATTTTTTTTCGATTTCGATTTTTTCGATTGGAGAAATGGATTCTATGAAAAAAAACAAGCAGATTGGTATGATCGAAGTTGAAAATCGGTCCATCCGTTCGGAAGTTAAGGCGATCTGAAGAATTCGAAAAAGTTCCAAGGGGACCCCCTTTGATGCATTTTTTTTTCGATTTCGGTTTTTTCGATTAAAGAAAAGGATTCTATGAAAAAAAAACGAGCAGATTGGTATGATCGAAGTTGAAAATCGGTCCATCCGTTCGGAAGTTAAGGCGATCTGAAGAATTCGAAAAAGTTCCAAGGGGACCCCCTTTGATGCAATTTTTATTTCGATTTTGGTTTTTTCGATTGGAGAAATGGATTCTATGAAAAAAAACAAGCAAATTGGTATGCGCGAAGTTGAAAATCGGTCCATCCGTTCGGAAGTTAAGGCGATCTGAAGAATTCGAACAAGTTCCAAGGGGGCCCCCTTCGATGCATTTTTTTTTTCGATTTCGGTTTTTTCGATTGGAGAAATGGATTCTTCGAAAAAAAAACAAGCAGATTAATATGATCGAAGTTGAAAATCGGTCCATCCGTTCGGAAGTTAAGGCGATCTGAAGAATTCGAAAAAGTTCCAAGGGGGCCCCCTTCGATGCATTTTTTTTCGATTTCGGTTTTTTCGATTGGAGAAATGGATTCTATGAAAATAAAAACAAGCAGATTGGTATGATCGAAGTTGAAAATCGGTCCATCCGTTCGGAAGTTAAGGCGATCTGAAGAATTCGAAAAAGTTCCAAGGGGACCCCCTTTGATGCATTTTTTTTTTCGATTTCGGTTTTTTCGATTAGAGAAAAGGATTCTATGAAAAAAAACAAGCAGATTGGTATGATCGAAGTTGAAAATCGGTCCATCCGTTCGGAAGTTAAGGCGATCTGAAGAATTCGAAAAAGTTCCAAGGGGACCCCCTTTGATGCAATTTTCATTTCGATTTCGGTTTTTTCGATTGGAGAAATGGATTCTATGAAAAAAAAAAACAAGCAAATTGGTATGCGCGAAGTTGAAAATCGGTCCATCCGTTCGGAAGTCAAGGCGATCTGAAGAATTCGAACAAGTTCCAAGGGGGCCCCCTTCGATGCATATTTTTTTTCGATTTCGTTTTTTACGATTGGAGAAATGGATTCTTTGAAAAAAAAACAAGCAGATTGGTATGATCGAAGTTGAAATTTGGTCCATCCGTTCGGAAGTTAAGGCGATCTGAAGAATTCGAAAAAGTTCCAAGGGGGCCCCCTTTGATGCAATTTTTTTTCGATTTCGATTTTTTTGATTGGAGAAATGGATTCTATGAAAAAAAAAAACAAGCAGATTGGTATGATCGAAGTTGAAAATCGGTCCGTCCGTTCGGAAGTTAAGGCGATCTGAAGAATTCGAAAAATTTCCAAGGGGGCCCCCTTCGATGCATTTTTTTTCGATTTCGCTTTTTTCGATTGGAGAAATGGATTCTATGAAAAAAAAAACAAGCAGATTGGTATGATCGAAGTTGAAAATCGGTCCATCCGTTCGGATGTTAAGGCGATCTGAAGAATTCGAAAAAGTTCCAAGGGGACCCCCTTTGATGCATTTTTTTTTTTCGATTTCGGTTTTTTCGATTAGAGAAAAGGATTCTATGAAAAAAAAACAAGCAGATTGGTATGATCGAAGTTGAAAATCGGTCCATCCGTTCGGAAGTTAAGGCGATCTGAAGAATTCGAAAAAGTTCCAAGGGGACCCCCTTTGATGCAATTTTCATTTCGATTTCGGTTTTTTCGATTGGAGAAATGGATTCTATGAAAAAAAACAAGCAAATTGGTATGCGCGAAGTTGAAAATCGGTCCATCCGTTCGGAAGTCAAGGCGATCTGAAGAATTCGAACAAGTTCCAAGGGGTCCCCCTTCGATGCATATTTTTTTTCGATTTCGTTTTTTACGATTGGAGAAATGGATTCTTTGAAAAAAAACAAACAGATTGGTATGATCGAAGTTGAAAATCGGTCCATCCGTTCGGAAGTTAAGGCGATCTGAAGAATTCAAAAAAGTTCCAAGGAGGCCCCCTTTGATGCATATTTTTTCCGATTTCGGTTTTTTCGATTGGAGAAATGGATTCTTTGAAAAAAAAACAAGCAGATTGGTATGTTCGAAGTTGAAATTTGGTCCATCCGTTCGGAAGTTAAGGCGATCTGAAGAATTCGAAAAAGTTCCAAGGGGGCCCCCTTTGATGCAATTTTTTTTCGATTTCGATTTTTTCGATTGGAGAAATGGATTCTATGAAAAAAAAACAAGCAGATTGGTATGATCGAAGTTGAAAATCGGTCCGTCCGTTCGGAAGTTAAGGCGATCTGAAGAATTCGAAAAAGTTCAAAGGGGGCCCCCTTCGACGCATTTTTTTTCGATTTCGGTTTTTTCGATTGGAGAAATGGATTCTATGAAGAAAAAACAAGCAGATTGGTATGATCGAAGTTGAAAATCGGTCCATCCGTTCGGAAGTTAAGGCGATCTGAAGAATTCGAAAAAGTTCCAAAGGGACCCCCTTTGATGCAATTTTCATTTCGATTTCGATTTTTTCGATTGGAGAAATGGATTCTATGAAAAAAAACAAGCAAATTGGTATGCGCGAAGTTGAAAATCGGTCCATCCGTTCGGAAGTCAAGGCGATCTGAAGAATTCGAACAAGTTCCAAGGGGGCCCCCTTTGATGCAATTTTTTTTCGATTTCGATTTTTTCGATTGGAGAAATGGATTCTATGAAAAAAAAAACAAGCAGATTGGTATGATCGAAGTTGAAAATCGGTCCGTCCGTTCGGAAGTTAAGGCGATCTGAAGAATTCGAAGAAGTTCCAAGGGGGCCCCCTTCGATGCATTTTTTTTCGATTTCGGTTTTTTCGATTGAAGAAATGGATTCTATGAAAAAAAAACAAGCAGATTGGTATGATCGAAGTTGAAAATCGGTCCATCCGTTCGGAAGTTAAGGCGATCTGAAGAATTCGAAAAAGTTCCAAGGGGACCCCCTTTGATGCATTTTTTTTTATTTCGGTTTTTTCGATTGAAGAAAAGGATTCTATAAAAAAAAAACAAGCAGATTGGTATGATCGAAGTTGAAAATCGGTCCATACGTTCGAAAGTTAAGGCAATCTGAAGAATTCGAAAAAGTTCCAAAGGGGCCCCCTTTTTTTCACTTTTTTTTTTCGATTTCGGTTTTTTTGATCGGAGAAATGGATTCTATGAAAAAAACAAGCAGATTGGTATTATCGAAGTTGAAAATCGGTCCATACGTTCGAAAGTTAAGGCGATCTGAAGATTTCGAAAAAGTTCCAAGGGGCCCCCTTTGATGCATTTTATTTTCGATTTCGGTTTTTTCGATTGGAGAAATGGATTCTATGAAAAAAAAACAAGCAGATTGGTATGATCGAAGTTGAAAATCGGTCCATCCGTTCGGAAGTTAAGGCGATCTGAAGAATTCGAAAAAGTTCCAAGGGGACCCCCTTTGATGCAATTTTTATTTCGATTTCGGTTTTTTCGATTGGAGAAATGGATTCTATGAAAAAAAACAAGCAAATTGGTATGCGCGAAGTTGAAAATCGGTCCATCCGTTCGGAAGTCAAGGCGATCTGAAGAATTCGAACAAGTTCCAAGGGGGCCCCCTTCGATGCATATTTTTTTTCGATTTCGTTTTTTACGATTGGAGAAATGGATTCTTTGAAAAAAAACAAACAGATTGGTATGGTCGAAGTTGAAAATCGGTCCATCCGTTCGGAAGTCAAGGCGATCTGAAGAATTCGAAAAAGTTCCAAGGGGGCCCCCTTTGATGCATATTTTTTCCGATTTCGGTTTTTTCGATTGGAGAAATGGATTCTTTGAAAAAAAAACAAGCAGATTGGTATGATCGAAGTTGAAATTTGGTCCATCCGTTCGGAAGTTAAGGCGATCTGAAGAATTCGAAAAAGTTCCAAGGGGGCCCCCTTTGATGCAATTTTTTTTCGATTTCGATTTTTTCGATTGGAGAAATGGATTCTATCAAAAAAAACAAGCAGATTGGTATGATCGAAGTTGAAAATCGGTCCGTCCGTTCGGAAGTTAAGGCGATCTGAAGAATTCGAAAAAGTTCCAAGGGGGCCCCCTTCGATGCATTTTTTTTCGATTTCGGTTTTTTCGATTGGAGAAATGGATTCTATGAAAAAAAAACAAGCAGATTGGTATGATCGAAGTTGAAAATCGGTCCATCCGTTCGGAAAATAAGGCGATCTGAAGAATTCGAAAAAGTTCCAAGGGGACCTCCTTTGATGCATTTTTTTTTTCGATTTCGATTTTTTCGATTAGAGAAAAGGATTCTATGAAAAAAACAAGCAGATTGGTATGATCGAAGTTGAAAATCGGTCCATCCGTTCGGAAGTTAAGGCGATCTGAAGAATTCGAAAAAGTTCCAAGGGGACCCCCTTTGATGCAATTTTCATTTCGATTTCGGTTTTTTCGATTGGAGAAATGGATTCTATGAAAAAAAACAAGCAAATTGGTATGCGCGAAGTTGAAATTCGGTCCATCCGTTCGGAAGTCAAGGCGATCTGAAAAATTCGAACAAGTTCCAAGGGGGCCCCCTTCGATGCATATTTTTTTTCGATTTCGTTTTTTACGATTGGAGAAATGGATTCTTTGAAAAAAAACAAACAGATTGGTATGGTCGAAGTTGAAAATCGGTCCATCCGTTCGGAAGTTAAGGCGATCTGAAGAATTCGAAAAAGTTCCAAGGGGGCCCCCTTTGATGCATATTTTTTCCGATTTCGGTTTTTTCGATTGGAGAAATTGATTCTTTGAAAAAAAAAAACAAGCAGATTGGTATGATCGATGTTGAAATTTGGTCCATCCGTTCGGAAGTTAAGGCGATCTGAAGAATTCGAAAAAGTTCCAAGGGGGCCCCCTTTGATGCAATTTTTTTTCGATTTCGATTTTTTCGATTGGAGAAATGGATTCTATAAAAAAAAAACAAGCAGATTGGTATGATCGAAGTTGAAAATCGGTCCGTCCGTTCGGAGGTTAAGGCGATCTGAAGAATTCGAAAAAGTTCCAAGGGGGCCCCCTTCGATGCATTTTTTTTCGATTTCGGTTTTTTCGATTGGAGAAATGGATTCTATGAAAAAAAAACAAGCAGATTGGTATGATCGAAGTTGAAAATCGGTCCATCCGTTCGGAAAATAAGGCGATCTGAAGAATTCGAAAAAGTTCCAAGGGGACCTCCTTTGATGCATTTTTTTTTCGATTTCGGTTTTTTCGATTAGAGAAAAAGATTCTATGAAAAAAAACAAGCAGATTGGTATGATCGAAGTTGAAAATCGGTCCATCCGTTCGGAAGTTAAGGCGATCTGAAGAATTCGAAAAAGTTCCAAGGGGACCCCCTTTGATGCAATTTTCATTTCGATTTCGGTTTTTTCGATTGGAGAAATGGATTCTATGAAAAAAAACAAGCAAATTGGTATGCGCGAAGTTGAAAATCGGTCCATCCGTTCGAAAGTTAAGGCGATCTGAAGAATTCGAACAAGTTTCAAGGGGGCCCCCTTCGATGCATTTTTTTTTTCGATTTCGGTTTTTTCGATTGGAGAAATGGATTCTTCGAAAAAAAACAAGCAGATTGGTATGATCGAAGTTGAAAATCGGTCCATCCGTTCGGAAGTTAAGGCGATCTGAAGAATTCGAAAAAGTTCCAAGGGGGCCCCCTTTGATGCAATTTTTTTTTCGATTTCGATTTTTTCGATTGGAGAAATGGATTCTATGAAAAAAAACAAGCAGATTGGTATGATCGAAGTTGAAAATCGGTCCATCCGTTCGGAAGTTAAGGCGATCTGAAGAATTCGAAAAAGTTCCAAGAGGGCCCCCTTTGATGAATTTTTATTTTCGATTTCGGTTTTTTTGATTGAAGAAATGGATTCTATGAAAAAAAACAAGCAGATTGGTATGATCGAAGTTGAAAATCGGTCCATCCGTTCGGAAGAAGGCGACATGAAGAATTCGAAAAAGTTCCAAGGGGGCTCCCTTTGATACAATTTTTTTTTCGATTTCGGTTTTTTCGATTGGAGAAATGGATTCTATGAAAAAAAAAACAAGCAGATTGGTATGATCGAAGTTGAAAATCGGTCCATCCGTTCGGAAGTTAAGGCGATCTGAAGAATTCGAAAAAGTTCCTAGGGGACCTCCTTCGATGCACTTTTTTTTCGATTTCAGTTCTTTCGATTGGAAAAATGGAGTCTATGAAAAAAAAACAAGCAGATTGGTATGATTGAAGATAAAAATCGGTCCATCCGTTCGGAAGTTAAGGCGATCTGAAGAATTCGAAAAAGTTCCAAGGGGACCCCCTTTGATGCAATTTTTTTCTTTCGATTTCGGTATTTTCGATTGGAGAAATGGATTCCATGAAAAAAAACAAGCAGTTTGGTATGATCGAAGTTGAAAATCGGTCCATCCGTTCGGAAGTTAAGGCGATCTGAAGAATTCGAAAAAGTTCCAAGGGGACCATCTTTGATTCAATTTTTGTTTCGATTTCGGTTTTTTCGATTGGAGAAATGGATTCTATGAAAAAACAAGCAAATTGGTATGCGCTAAAATTAAAATCGGTCTATCCGTTCGGAAGTCAAGGCGATCTGAAGAATTCGAAAAAGTTCCAAGGGGGCCCCCTTTGATGCATTTTATTTTCGATTGCGGTTTTTTAGATTGGAGAAATGGATTCTATGAAAAAAAACAAGCAGATTGGTATGATCGAAGTTGAAAATCGGTCCATCCGTTCGGAAGTTAAGGCGATCTGAAGAATTCGAAAAAGTTCCATGGGGGCCCCCTTCGATGCATTTTTTTTTTCGATTTCGGTTCTTTCGATTGAAGAAATGGATTCTATGAAAAAAACAAGCAGATTGGTATGATCGAAGTTGAAAATCGGTCCATCCGTTCGGAAGTTAAGGCGATCTGAAGAATTCGAAAAAGTTCCAAGGGGGCCCCCTTTGATGCAATTTTTTTTTTTGATTTCGGTTTTTTTGATTCGAAAAGTGGATTCTATGAAAAAAAACAAGCAGATTGGTATGATCTAAGTTGAAAATCGGTCCATCCGTTCAGAAGTTAAGGCGATCTGAAGAATTCGAAAATGTTCCAAGGGTGCCCACTTTGATGCATTTTTTTTTCGATTTCGGATTTTTCGATTGGAGAAATGGATTCTATGAAAAAAAAACAAGCAGATTGGTATGATCGAAGTTGAAAATCGGTCCATCCGTTCGGAAGTTAAGGCGATCTGAAGAATTCGAAAAAGTTCCAAGCGGGCCCCCTTTGATGCATTTTTTTTTTCGATTTCGGTTTTTCCGATTGGATAAATGGATTCTATGAATAAAAACAAGCAGATTGGTATGATCCAAGTTGAAAATCGGTCCATCCGTTCGGAAGTTAAGGCGATCTGAAGAATTCGAAAAAGTTCCAAGAGGGCCCCCTTTGATGAATTTTTATTTTCGATTTCGGTTTTTTTGATTGAAGAAATGGATTCTATGAAAAAAAACAAGCAGATTGGTATGATCGAAGTTGAAAATCGGTCCATCCGTTCGGAAGAAGGCGACCTGAAGAATTCGAAAAAGTTCCAAGGGGGCTCCCTTTGATACAATTTTTTTTTCGATTTCGGTTTTTTCGATTGGAGAAATGGATTCTATGAAAAATAAAACAAGCAGATTGGTATGATCGAAGTTGAAAATCGGTCCATCCGTTCGGAAGTTAAGGCGATCTGAAGAATTCGAAAAAGTTCCAAGGGGACCTCCTTCGATGCACTTTTTTTTCGATTTCAGTTCTTTCGATTGGAAAAATGGAGTCTATGAAAAAAAACAAGCAGATTGGTATGATTGAAGATAAAAATCGGTCCATCCGTTCGGAAGTTAAGGCGATCTGAAGAATTCGAAAAAGTTCCAAGGGGACCCCCTTTGATGCAATTTTTTTTTTTCGATTTCGGTATTTTCGATTGGAGAAATGGATTCCATGAAAAAAAACAAGCAGTTTGGTATGATCGAAGTTGAAAATCGGTCCATCCGTTCGGAAGTTAAGGCGATCTGAAGAATTCGAAAAAGTTCCAAGGGGACCATCTTTGATTCAATTTTTGTTTCGATTTCGGTTTTTTCGATTGGAGAAATGGATTCTATGAAAAAACAAGCAAATTGGTATGCGCTAAAATTAAAATCGGTCTATCTGTTCGGAAGTTAAGGCGATCTGAAGAATTCGAAAAAGTTTCAAGGGGGCCCCCTTTGATGCATTTTTTTTTCGATTGCGGTTTTTTAGATTGGAGAAATGGATTCTATGAAAAAAAACAAGCAGATTGGTATGATCGAAGTTGAAAATCGGTCCATCCGTTCGGAAGTTAAGGCGATCTGAAGAATTCGAAAAAGTTCCATGGGGGCCCCCTTTGATGCATTTTTTTTTCGATTTCGGTTCTTTCGATTGAAGAAATGGATTCTATGAAAAAAACAAGCAGATTGGTATGATCGAAGTTGAAAATCGGTCCATCCGTTCGGAAGTTAAGGCGATCTGAAGAATTCGAAAAAGTTCCAAGGGGGCCCCCTTTGATGCATTTTTTTTTTTCGATTTCGGTTTTTTTGATTGGAAAAGTGGATTCTATGAAAAAAAACAAGCAGATTGGTATGATCTAAGTTGAAAATCGGTCCATCCGTTCAGAAGTTAAGGCGATCTGAAGAATTCGAAAATGTTCCAAGGGTGCCCACTTTGATGCATTTTTTTTTCGATTTCGGATTTTTCGATTGGAGAAATGGATTCTATGAAAAAAAAACAAGCAGATTGGTATGATCGAAGTTGAAAATCGGTCCATCCGTTCGGAAGTTAAGGCGATCTGAAGAATTCGAAAAAGTTCCAAGCGGGCCCCCTTTGATGCATTTTTTTTTTCGATTTCGGTTTTTCCGATTGGAGAAATGGATTCTATGAATAAAAACAAGCAGATTGGTATGATCCAAGTTGAAAATCGGTCCATCCGTTCGGAAGTTAAGGCGATCTGAAGAATTCGAGAAAGTTCCAAGGGGGCTCCTTTTGATGCACTTTTTTCTCGATTTTAGTTTTTTCGATTGGAGAAATGGATTCTATGAAGAAAAAACAAGCAGATTGGTATGATCGAAGTTGAAAATCGGTTTATCAGTTCGGAAGTTAAGGCGATCTGAAGAATTCGAAAAAGTTCCAAGGGGGCCCCCTTTGATGCATTTTTTTTTCGATTTCGGATTTTTCGATTGGAGAAATGGATTCTATGAAAAAAACAAGCAGATTGGTATGATCGAAGTTGAAAATCGGTCCATCCGTTCGGATTGATGCATTTTTTTTTTCGATTTCGGTTTTTTCGATTGGAGAACGAACAGAAAGTTGAATGGATAGACTGAACAATCAATGTATCTGGGTGGTATCCGATTATATCGCAATACTGTATATAAAGTGATACTTACCAGGTGACGGTACTTCCGTTACACATACTAGCGACTGAATCGAACAGAAGGTTGAATGGTTAGACGAAACGATAATTGTATCTGAGTTGTATTCGATGATATCGTGATGATGTTTATAGTTATACTCACCAGGTAACTGTTCTTCCGTTTTACATACAAGCGACCGCATCGAGCAGAAGGTTAAATGGATAGATTGAACAATCATCGTATCTGGGTTGTATTCGATAATGTTTATATAGTTATACTCACCAGGTAACTGTTCTTCCGTTATACATACGAGCGACTGAATTGAACAGAAGCTTGAATGGATAGACTAAACAATAATCGTATCTGGGGTTATATTCGATTGTATCGTGATGATGTTTTTATAGTTATACTCACCAGGTAACTGTCCTTTCGTTATACGTAAGAGCGACCGAATCGAAGAGAAGGTTGAGTGGATAGACTGTACAGTCATCCTTTCTGGGTTGTATTCGATAATATCGTGATGATAATCATATAGTATGTCTAACCAGGTAACAGTTCTTCCATTGAACATACGAGCAACCGAATCGAACATAAGGTTGAATGGATAGATTGAACAATCATTGTATCTGGGTTGTATCCGAATATATCGTTATGCTGTATATTCAGTTTAGCCTACCATGTAACGGTTCTTTCGTTACACATACGAGCGACTGAATCGTAGAGAAGGGTGAATGGATAGACTGAACGATCATCGTATCTGGGTTGTATTCGATTATTTCGTGATGATTATTATATATTATGTCCAACCAGGTAACTGTTCTTCCGTTATACATACGAGCAACCGAATCAAACATTAGGTTGAATGGATAGATTGAACAATCATTGTATCTGGGTTGTCTCCGATTATATCGTTATGCTGTATATTCAGTTACACCTACCATGTAACGGTTCTTTCGTTACACATACGAGCGTCTGAATCGAACATAAGGTTGGATGGTTAGACGGAACGATAATTGTAACTGAGTTGTATTCGATTATATCGTGGTGATGTTTATATAGTAATACTCACCAGGTGACAGTTCTTGCGTTATACATACGAGCGACCCAATCGAACAGAAGGTTGAATGGATAGTATCTGGGTTGTATTCGATTATGATGTTATGCTGTGTATATAGTTATACACACTAGGTGACGGTATTCCCGTTTCACATACAAGCGACCGAAACGAACAGGAAGTTGAATGGATAGACTGAACAATCAATGTATCAGGGTGGTATCCGATTATATCGCAATACTGTATATATAGTGATACTTACCAGGTGACGGTACTTCCGTTACACATACTAGCGACTGAATCGAACAGAAGGTTAAATGGTTAGACGAAACGATGATTGTTTCTGAGTAGTAGTGCACCTAGGGGGATTCTGTGACAAGATGGCCGCCATAAAGGTGGGAAATTCAAATTTTGCTGACGTCATCAAAGATGGCCGCCATGACAGCTGTCATATGTCACCTGTCATATGTCGACTGCCATATGTCATATGTCTACTGTTTAGTGTTCCATGCCGCTGTGTCATCTGTCATGTTTTCCATAGACTACCCGACCAATCAGAAGCCGCTATACCCCCTTAACCCCCTTAAGCCTCCACTGTTCCCCCTTAACCGTTCAGGACTTCGCTGTACCCCCCTAACCCCCTCTGGCCCCCACTGTACCCCCTTGGCTCCCCTAAGGTCTTTGCTGTACCTCCTTAGCCCCCTTAGGTTTTTGCTATACCCCCCTGACCCCCCTAAGACTGCGCTTCCTTAGCTCTCCGCATCCGGAAACATCTCATGACGTCATATTTCATTTAAAAAAATCCTTCTATCGGCAGGATTTGAAATCCAGACCACCGGATTACGAGTCCGATGCGTTCCCACAGAGCTACGACCACATATAATTTAATTGCAGTCAATGTCGATGCAACGTTATCGCACAGCGTGACGTAGTCGAGCAGATCCGTCTCAAAGATAAGAGAACGTTGCAACCTCGGCAAGCGGGGAGCAGGAAAACGAACAATGGCTTATTCATTCATTAAATATTAGTGTATTGATAGACATTATCGCATTAAAGGTCAGGTTCGCTGCATTCCATTGATGATTTAACATGATACAATATTTCGCATGACGTTACAAAGATAAGAGACGACAAAGCGACTGACACTGTTGTCAGACGTTCGAAAAAATAAGGCATTGATGCCAGACGTTTGAAAATATCTGGAAATATACTATAATGCACCTACAGCTTACACAAGTAGAATCCGAACCACCACGTATGAATACCTTAAATTGATGGATAACGTTTGACGTATGACAGGGTGTGGCTGCCTGAAGTTAGGCGTCTGACATTTGACGTATGACGTTAAAATTTCAAAAAGGCCCCCGATATCTCAAGGTTACCAACTGTTTAGTAATTTTCGTGTTATAAAGTGAATATACCTACATCTTACACAGGTAGAATCCGAACCACAGCATTTATATCGACGTGGCAGAATCCATGAACTCGTTAATATAAAAATGTCAATAACAAAATGATTCATTTTCTCTACGAATTATCAAAAAATATTCACTTCCGGTTCATTAAAAAGCAACATATAGATAAACTAATGTTTTATTCGTGATCCCTATGACGTGTAGATTCCAAAAACAACAATTTCCGTTTTCACTTTCAGTTTCCATTTTATCACTTATAGCAGTTAAAGTTGAGAAAAAATATTTTCTGGCTATACTGTGCGAACGGTTAGCTCATATAGTCAGGGCAAAAGGTCGTGGTTCGATTACTTACTTAATCTTATATAGCCAATCAAAAATATTTGCAAGTGGCAAAAGAAAAAAGGTTATACCAGGGATGATCTTAAATGGACGCCATCTACAGCAAAAATTAAAGTTTAACAAACCTCTTTTCTTAAGCCAGTCTCTGTAGATAGAATCTGCAAATGCCTAAGGATAGGATAACAAATAAAAATACAATTTAACTTCGATATTTACTGACACTCAGTTGTTCTAGGTACTTACGATTTTTAAATCATAAAATTATTTTCATGCATATAATGAAAATAGTGTTTTATCACTAGGAATAATTATGCATGAGATATCCCATATATTTGAATATTTCTGATTTTAAATTGAATGCATTCAATTTGCACAATAGAAATACTTCTGATTAGATATTAATATGATTTCACATTTAAAGATAATTATATCAAAAATAAAACAATTTTCCAGATTAAATAGGTAAGATACCTTGTCAGTAAAATTTGGTGATGAACAAATTATAAAACCCTGGTGGAGCAGCATCCCATCTTGAAAATGTAGGTTGGAAGACACCTACTTCATAATAACTTTCCAGTATCCAGCTCCATTAGTGGAAATGGGAGTGACATCCATTTCAGATTTCTGAGACTACGAGCCCTTGGATACAGCAACAGCAACCTAATTATGCTTAGTCCAGCCAGTGCATTTGAATAAAATGGAATCTCTTCTCACAGGAACAAAATACTTATCAGCCGGTACAGACTTACTATGAAGAATGTTTCACAAAAATTTGCAGATTAACCTCACTTGAGGTTCACATTAGCCTCTTGATAGGTACCAAGATGGAGGTTAATGGTTGCTAATGGTATCAATGATTATCAAAAATTAACTAGATATTACTAGTAGCAATAATAGCTATTGTTAGTTATTCAAAGCAGTCAAATCCATTAAATCTGCTAAAATCGTCAATACAACCATCAAAATAGCAAGCAATCATCAAACAAGTAGCAAGCAATTATCAAGAAAATAGAAAACAATTATCAAGAAAATATAAAGCACTCATCAAGAAAATAGCCTGGCAGAACTATAGCACAAAAAAAATCAGAAAACACCACGCTGTAGTACTATACTCTTGATCTTGATAGATTTTGCAGCTCAAAACTATGGATTATGGACAGATTCCATAATATAATCTTTTACACAATGAGAATTTAATATCAAATCTAATAATTACCATTTATCTGATGTTCATGATGGAAATTCGTGGATTTTCAGAAATGGCGTTTTTAAGAAATCTCACACATGTTCACTTGTTGAATTCCAGGAACAGAAAGGAACGATTTCAGCACCTTCTTTCAGTTCTTCAGTTCATGCTAAAGTTCACTTGTCAATAAGTCAAATTAGCACTTGTTTCAAGGCACAAATCAAACATTATCAGATTTTAATATTCACATTCATGAAATCACTTCCGTTTGACTGATACTGATATAAATACTCTTGAATACAATGTCAAGGACACAAAGTGAACTTGGCGCTAATCTTCGCAGTGAAATTTGAAAAGAAAGAAGAATTACTGAGATCATACCTTTGCATTCAAAGTGACATTTGATATGAATGTTAACCTGCAAATGTTCATCTATAATTCCCAACGTAAACAAACAGAATAATTATGGATTCAAACCCAATAACATGAAATCAAGCAAGGTAAGTTAGTATGAGCACTACAGGGTGTCTTCCACTTCCAGCGACTCGCAGCCTCACGAAATCTGAAACATATAATCACAACAAATGCTACCAGTATTATATGAAACAAAGTTGGTGACAATTAAAGTTGAGATGGAAATTCAAATTGTTCCGCAAAATACTTGGTATTGACAATATTCCATAGAAAAAGTAACATTTACAAAATGTGGATGTTACACACTTAACATAGTAATGTGGATTTTTCACTGACATTCCAAATATATCATCTCACCTATGTACAAAGTCTCAAAGTTCAAGAGATAATTATCAAAATAGATCGAAATAATGAAATAAGCAATGGAATCAATACACAATCTTTCTGAGTGTTGCTTTCCTGGCCGATCCAGCTTCTCGACAAATTATCACAAAATATCCACTTCCGGTTCATTAAAAAGCTATATAGAGAAAAACTAATGGAATATTCGTGACCCCCATGACGTGTAGATTCCAATAACATCAACTTCCGGTTTCACTTCCGGTTTCCATTTTTCTACTCAACATGGTCATGTGGGTACTCTGAGAGAAGGATTTTTCACGGACATTCTAAATATATCATTTTACCTATGTACGAAGTCTCAAGGTTGAAGAGATATCAATCAAAATTTATCGAAATAATGAAAAAAATTTATGTAAACAATTCACAATCTCTTCGTGTAATGATTTTCTGGTCGATCCAGCTTTTCGACGGATTATCAAAAAATATCCACTTCCGGTTTGTTAAAAAGCGACATAGGGAAAAACTAATGTTTTATTCGTGATCCCTATTACGTGTAGACTTCAAAAACATCAACTTCCTGTTTCACTTCCGGTTTCCATTTTGTCAGTAAACAGGGTCATGTGGGTACTCATCGAAAAGGATATTCCACGTACATTTCGAATATAATAACTTACCTATATGAAAAGTCCCAAGGTTTGCGAGATATCAATCAAAATTGATTGAAATAATGAAAGAAGCAATTAAATCAACACAATCTCTTCGAGTTTATTCTTTCTAGCCGATCCAGCTTCTCGACGAATTATCACGATATATTCACTTCCGGTTCATTAAAAAGCGATATAGAGAAAAACTAATGGTATATTCGAGACCCCCATGACGTGTAGACTCCAAAAACAACAACTTCCGGTTTCACTTCCGGTTTCCATTTTGTCAGTAAACAGGGTCATGTGGGTACTCATTGGAAAGGATATTTCACGTACATTCCGAATATATTAACTTACCTATATACAAAGTCACAAGGTTTGCGAGATATCATTCAAAATTTATCGAAATATTAAAAAAACAATAAAAACTGTTTACCATCTCATTGAGTACTGCTTTTCTAACCGATCTATCTCCTTGATGAATTATTGAAATATATCCTCTTCTATCTATTTAGGGAAAAAAAATGAGATGTTAGTGATCTCCATAACGTTCGGACATCAAAAGAACAACTTCCGGTTTCACTTCTGGTTGAAATTTTTTCAGTAAACAGAGCCATGTGGGTACTCTGAGAGAAGGATATCTCACGGACATCCCGAATATATCAACTTACCTATGTATATAAAAAAACTCAAGGTTTGCGAGATATCGACGAAAATTGGTGAAATAATCGAAACAACACCGTTACACGCAAGAAAGTGCTATGAAGAGTCGATTTGAGTGCACGGTTAACTCATGTTTCTATCTTATCAATCAATATTCTAGTAGGAGACATAATTTTTGTACAACTCATATCAGGGAATGCCATTTACACCAATATGAAAACCTGTAGGTGAAATGATAAATAGGAAATCGATAATCAATTTTGGAGTAATCGATAACAAATGGAATATGATCGTAACTCTCGAGGTGAATGTTTCAAGGTCATAGAGTTAATAAAATTTAAAAAAAAAAAGCTCTGATCAAGGTATGTTTATGAATTCCAAGGCTATATAACTATTAAGATAATATTATATTGGAACCAGGTACTTTAATCATTGATCTTCTCAAAATATATGTCTCGAAACAGAAATAATTTTCTTGATTCAGGATTGCACTTTCAGCATCGGCAACACATGGAATATTATCGGAAATATCGAGGTGAATATTTCAAGGACTAAGAATTTTCGAAATTACAAAAACGGAGCTCTGATCAAGGTATGGTTATAAATTCCAAAGCTGTATAACTATTTAGATCACATTATATCAATGCAACGTCAACGTCTGCAGAAATCAATGCTTTCATTCACGATATTTTCGATAGCTCCAACGATGGAACCAACAGGCTGATAAAATAAAGGGATGTAAAAACTATCTAGTATGGAAGAAATATACTGGGTGTATGAGAAATTACACTCAATATTTTCAATAGGTGTACGGTTCGAAATATACAAATGTTCTGACTGGTACAGGATGTATCAAGAATTAATGATGACGTTTTACGTTTGATAGGTATAATTTGATAGTTGATGCTCAACGACTGGAACTTGAGAGTCTTGGTCACGTGAGGGTGATATTATGATCAGTGGCGAAAAGAATTTGATATTGATAAATTATTGAAAATGTGTTCCTATATTTTCGTGAAAATGCGACATAGGGGAAAACAAATAATACATTTATGATCCCCATGATGAAAGAAGCTCACATTCTTGGTTTTACTTCCGGTGTCATCATTTTTCCAGTGAACGGGGTTATATGGGTACTCCAGAAGAATGATTTTTCACGGACATTTCGAAAATTCAACTTGCATATATTTTGAGTCTAAAGGCTTGCGGGATATGAATCAAAACTGATATTAATCGATAAACATTCAAAACGATGACAAACCTCACGAATACATCGCACATATGTCGCGCAAATAGAAAACGTCTAACATATATCATGCTAACGTCATGTATCCGTCGTAGATTTATCAGACATATGCGTCTAAAATACGTATAAAATTTTTGAATACGATGATTCGCATGATAAATTTTCACGCCTTCATTAAACGAGTAGAATACATCGAAATTCATCACGCATACATCACCAATGCATCGCATATGCGTCTAAAATACGTATAAAATTTTTGAATACGATGATTCGCATGATAAATTTTCACGCCTTCATTAAACGAGTAGAAAACATCAAAATTCATCGCGCATACATCACCCATGCGTAACATATGCGTCTAACATATGTCATGCAAACGTCACACATTCTTCGAAAATCTATCAAACAGCGTGTGAAAAACATAACAACGATTAATAACGTACTGACATCGCAAATCCAAAATGGTAGCTGTTAAAGTTTAGCATCTGGCATCTGACATTCGGTGTCCGACATTTGACGCTTGGCGTACTAAGATTTCTGTTGTTCACCAACTTAGAGTTGTAGATACAAAAATAAACATAGGGCGATCATTGAAGAACATCAAAAACGTTAAATAACATGACGCATGTGTCGTGCATACGTTGCGCTTACGTCATACATACGTCGTGCAAACGTAGCGCCTACATCGAAAATCCATAATACAACGTGTTCAAAACCTTGAAATGATAGAAAGCATGACAAGATATACATCACGCATTCATTATATAACATAAATACGAGCGACTGAATTGAACAGAAGGTTGAATAGATAGACTAAACAATGATCGTATCTGGGGTTGTATTCGATTATATCGTGATGATTATTATATATAATCTAACCAGGTAACTGTTCTTCCATTATACATACGAGCAACCGAATCGAACAGAAGGTTGAATGGATAGTATCTGGGTTGTATTCGATTATGATGTTATGCTGTGTATATAGTTATGTGTATATAGTATATAGACTGAACAATCGATGTATCTGGGTGGTACCGATTGTATCGCAATTCTGTATATATAGTGATACTTACCAGGTGACGATACTTCCGTTACACATACTAGCGACTGAATCGAACAGAATGTTGAATGGTTAGACGAAACGATAATTGTATCTGAGTTGTATTCGATGATATCGTGATGATGTTTATATAGCAATACTCACCAGGTAACTGTTCTTCCGTTTTACATACAAGCGACCGAATCGAGCAGAAGGTTGAATTCAGTATTAATTGAACAATCATCGTATCTGGGTTGTATTCGATTATGTTTATATAGTTATACTAACCAGGTAACTGTTCTTCCGTTATACATACGAGCGACTGAATTGAACAGAAGGTTGAATGGATAGACTAAACAATAATCGTATCTGGGGTTGTATTAGATTATATCTTGATGATGTTCATATAAATATACTCACCAGGAAACTGTTCTCCAGTTATACTGGTAACTGTTCTTCCGTTTTACATACAAGCGACCGAATCGAGCAGAAGGTTGAATTCAGTAATAATTGAACAATCATCGTATCTGGGTTGTATTCGATTATGTCTATATAGTTATACTCACCAGGTAACTGTTCTTCCGTTATACATACGAGCGACTGAATTGAACAGAAGGTTGAATGGATAGACTAAACAATAATCGTATCTGGGGTTGTATCAGATTATATCTTGATGATGTTCATATAAATATACTCACCAGGAAACTGTTCTCCAGTTATACTGGTAACTGTTCTTCCGTTTTACATACAAGCGACCGAATCGAGCAGAAGGTTGAATGGATAGATTGAACAATCATCGTATCTGGGTTGTATTCGGTAATGTTTATATAGTTATACTCACCAGGTAACTGTTCTTCCGTTATACAAACGAGCGACTGGATTAAACAGAAGGTTGAATGGATAGACTAAATAATAATCGTATCTGGGGTTGTATTTGAGTATATCGTGATGATGTTTATATAGTTATACTCACCAAGTAACTGTTCTCCAGTTATATATAAGAGCGACTGAACTGAACAGAATGTTGAATGGATAGACTGAACAATCAACGTATCTGGGTTGTATTCGATTATATCGTGATGATTATCATATAGTATGTCTAACCAGGTAACAGTTCTTTCGTTGAACATACGAGCAACCGAATCGAACATAAGGTTGTATGGATAGATTGAACAATCATTGTATCTCCAATCACCTTGTATATGTTTCTTGTACTGAGATAATTTAAATCACCCTATAAATATTTTTGTCGACGCCTATGCCTTCAGCGTGTTAGCGCGAGTGTTATCTTTGCGGTTAGAGCTCTCGCAGAGTTTGACCTTGAATTGGCCAATTCCGGGGTTTTGGGACCTTAGAATTCGCGAAAAAAGTAGGTAGATCTACGGAGAAATTATATCTTTTATCTCTCTCTAACACATTGGCTCTTATGGGGCTTTCAGATGGCAACACTGTAATTTCCGTAGATTCTGGGAAAAAATGACTTAGAAAATTGAAGAATGAGCCCGTAATAGTATGTCTAACCAGGTAACAGTTCTTTCGTTAAACATACGAGCAACCGAATCGAACATAAGGTTGGATGGATAGATTGAACAATCATTGTATCTGAGTTGTCTCCGATTATATCGTTATGCTGTATATTTAGTTACACCTACCATGTAACGGTTCTATCGTTACACATACGAGCGTCTGAATCGAACATAAGGTTGGATGGATAGACGGAATGATAATTGTATCTGAGTTGTATTCGATTATATCGTGGTGATGTTTATATAGTAATACTCACCAGGTTACTGTTCTTTCGTTATACATACGAGCAACCGAATCGAACAGAAGGTTGAATGGATAGTATCTGGGTTGTAATCGATTATGATGTTATGCTGTGTATATATTTATACACACTAGGTGACGGTATTCCCGTTTTACATACGAGCGACCGAAACGAACAGAAAAATGAATATATAGACTGAACAATTAATGTATCTGGGTGGTATCCGATTATATCGCAATTCTGTATAAATAGTGATACTCACCAGGTGACGGTACTTCCGTTACACATACTAGCGACTGAATCGAACAGATGTTTAAATGGTTAGACGAAACGATAATTGTATCTGAGTTGTATTCGATGATATCGTGATGATGTTTATAGCAATACTCACCAGGTAACTGTTCTTCCGTTTTAAATATAAGCGACCGAATCGAGCAGAAGGTTAAATAGATAGATTGAACATTCATCGTATCTGGGTTGTATTCGATTATGTTTATATAGTTATACTCACCAGGTAACTGTTCTTCCGTTATACATACGAGCGACTGAATTGAACAGAAGGTTAAATGGTTAGACTAAACAATAATCGTATCTGGGGTTGTATTTGAGTATATCGTGATGATGTTTATATAGTTATACTCACCAAGTAACTGTTCTCCAGTTATATATAAGAGCGACTGAACTGAACAGAATGTTGAATGGATAGACTGAACAATCAACGTATCTGGGTTGTATTCGATTATATCGTGATGATTATCAGTAAATATACTGCAAGAGAACGGGTTCATTTTTCAATTTTCTAAGTCATTTTTCCCCAGAATCTACGGAAATTACAGTGTTGCCATCTGAAAGCCCCATAAGAGCCAATGTGTTAGAGAGAGATAAAAGATATAATTCCTCCGTAGATCTACCTACTTTTTTCGCGAATTCTAAGGTCCCAAAACCCCGGAATTGGCCAATTCAAGGTCAAACTCTGCGAGAGCTCTAACCACAAAGATAACACTCGCGCTAACACGCTGAAGGCATAGGCGTCGACAAAAAATATTTATAGGGTGATTTAAATTATCTCAGTACAAAAAACATATACAAGGTGATTGGAGTACAGCGAAAAACATATACTGGAGGAAACATATCGACGAAGCAGGTGCGTACTAGGACTGACATATCGACATGGCAGCAATGGTATGGGTGAACAACAAAAACCATATGAACATAATTATTACATCATCGACGGGTGTATTGCAGACGGTGCGTACTAGAGGCGATAGCAATAATAAGTCAATGAAACATACACACAGAATGATTAGAAAAATCTGGAATATCATGTAGCGGGTAATTCATAGCAAGGGGTCTGCGATTTGAGTATACTGAATAAATATTAAGGCCACGATAAGTACACAGCGCAAACCTCGATGTTCTATATAGGCGTAGCCGCGCTGATTACGCAACGTCCCACGGTAGAAAAGATCAACTATTTTCCTATTATTTTTTTCTATCAAAAAACGATAACTACGTGTAGCGAAAGCCTCATTCAAATTGATAAATATTTTCAAGGAGGAAATCATCATTTAGGGCGATAATCGCCATTAGCGCACCTCGTTTACTCTTCGTATCACATCAGAGTTTTACATCGCAATAATAAACGGTCAACTATTATCAAATATAAGTCTCTACGCTTCTGAAAAGTATGTGAAGCCATCAGGCTATCACTATCAACGATGTCCAGCGTTATTCACATTCATTTCGCGACGGCGCGCCTACAGTGTTGTCGGATGTTTAAAAATATCGAAGATTAACCACTCAGAGCTGGCATAAATGCCCCGCAACTTTCAAGCATGTTCCACAGAAAAGACTGATGATGTCTGAACGTTTTTACACATTTGTCGATAATATCGTCAACATCTAAGGCTGTCATAATGAATTATATGAACCGAAAAGAAATTGAAAAATATTTTCAGGGAAAACAAGGCACATTACTTATTCAATTAGACAACTAGTTCAGATCGCTAAAGTCAGATTAATATAGAAAATATATAGAAGCGTACCACATTATCTGAAAAATCATTTCGTATCAAAAAGCAAGTCGAAAAATCATTGCAGTTATAAAGGTATTAACGTCTAACTTGGTGAAGAAGAAAAATGATTTCGTATTCTAAAATAAACGAGGTGGAAATCATTTACAAGCATAAAGGCATTAACGTCTAACTTGGTGTGAAGAAGAAAAACGATTTCGTATTCAAAAATAAACGAAGTAAAAATCATGCACAGTCAAAAAGAACATTAACGTCTAACTTGGTGAAGAAGAAAAACGATTTCGTACTCAAAAATAAATGAGCCAAAAATCATGCACAGTCAAAAGAACATTAACGTCTAACTAGCTGAAGAAGAAAACGATTTCGTACTCAAAAATAAACGAGGCAAAAATCATACACAGGCAAAAAGGGCATTGATGACCAACTTCATTATTGAATTAGCTCATTCAAAACAAGAATTTAAGCCAGAAGAACACTCTTATACCGTTGAAAACAGTGATGCATTCAAGATAGATAAGACAAGAAGTCAAAGTCAACTTTGATATTGATCTAGCGAAATTCATCTTTCGGTAACAAGACCCAAACATTGATAATGGAGAAACAAGGAAGCGATGTGCATCTAATATTCACATATTTATGAAACATACCTTATTGGCAAATTCCAACACGATACTCTCACGATGAAATCTGAACAATGAATGGGAATAGAAAATCAACGATTTCAATAATTGAAAATCTATCAACCCCAATCCCCATGCACAATTCATTACCGTATACAAACATTCGAATTCAAAATCAACCGAAAACTAAAAAGTAGCTGGCGACTAGCGCTATACTGATATCAAACCGCAGATAAAGTGTTTCCTTTTACATGAATGAATTTTCGTAATTATTTGAATCTAACTTATAATGGAAATATATTATGGGGGAAAATGAAAAGAGAATCAAAGACTAAGAAATTAGATCATATAGGACATAGCTATCCCAGAGAAGCTGAATTTTATTAATTATATTTGAACATTTCAAAATTTGCTATATATCAATAGATGACTCATATATAACTTGATTGAACAATATCGATAGATAGATAGATAGACTTTATTTTCCAACAGGTATACACCCAATTACAGGAAAAGCAGCGGAAATTCTTAAAATAACAAAAAACAAATAAAATTAAATCATATTATCCAAATAATAATGATTAATTTTGTGTTCAATCAATTATACTGGATAGAATATGTTTAAGAGAACCGTTGTTCAAGTCTCACAGATCGCAAATCAGATTAAAATTACAACTCATCAAAGACACAGGTGATCTACGCATCACATTGGTTCGAGAAGCCTCACAATAAAATTTATATTTCGTATCTGGAATTAAAACGTGGTATGCGGTAGTTATTTTTTTGCAATAGACAGGAACATATAATATTATTGTTCATCAAATTATGCAGAAAAGAAATAGTAATAAAAACTCTACGCGTATTCAATGAAATTACATCGAAATTATCAAGAAGCATAGAATAGTCAATTCTCCGTTCAGGATAATTCCTTGGTACTTCAAATAACTGGAATTTGAGGAATAATGATAATAAAAGGTCTTGATTCATGCTGACCTGCATTGAGTGCATACTTTCTGAGGAGGATTATGTCACTCTGCAATTTTCTTGATAGCTTTAATAGGAATTGAAGGGCGGTTATCCGATAGTCGTTATTACGAAGGAAAAATTTAAAACAATATCATGGATACCGGGCAAATATTTACGTTCATAAATATCATTAACGTCCTACCAACAGAAAAATGCAGGAGGAGTTCTGAATAAATTTCAGCTATCGAGAATTCTTAATCATATATAAAAAGTTTGCCAAAACAACAACACCCAGTATGACATATCGATATAGAACATCGCCTATTCATATTACACTGAATCAGCAAGAATAAAATAAAAATGCTACATTATTTGCGAGGAAAGCCATATCTGAGAAACGCTAGACTAAAAATGAGGTATAAAATCAACAGGATTACAATAAACCAGCCTGGCCTAACGCGAGCGATGAGCGAACTATTTTCCCGATTGATCAATGAAAATTCAAGTATGCAAAAGTGACATAGAATAATAACCTCAGTATAATATGTTCTGTGTGAAGAAGTTGTAGGAAAACTGATCTGCTTCTGGAAGCTTTTGGTAATAAAACAATGTAATTAAAATGATAATTGGTTTATTTGCAAACAAAGAACATCAAAACAATACTCATGAAACGAAAGTATATAAATGTAGATATACAAGTAAATTACGATATAGAAACTACAATTTATATGTAATAAATTGATATTTTTTCTATGATTTCGTTTGGGTTTTACGTTTCGATATGCCAAGCCTCATCAGTTGCACTAGTTCAGCCAACGATCCACACTCGGAAGGGTCACCCTTTAAAGACTACAACGCGGACTTCACCAGTGATGTTTGGTACAGTGCCGCCTACTAACACTAATATGAACATAAATGATAACAATAATTCATCATATTCATCATCAGAAACCTCAATCCTTATAGAACATCACTCTCATAATCGTCGTCACTCCTGTAAAAATAATAATTAGAATAATAACAAGGGTAGTAGAAAATATTATTTAGAGCTCACATTACTATAACTTCATCGGTATCATGAGTAATTTAGGAAAAATCGTCACACTTGCCATCACTTCTATAAAAATAATAATTAGAATAATAAGATTAGTGAAAACAATCATTTGGAACTCACAACACTATAACTTCATCGGCATCATGATCAATTTCAGCAAAAACATCACACTTGTCGTCACTCCTGTAAAAATAATAATTAGAATAATAACAAGAGTAGTAAAAATATTATTTGGAACTCACATCACTATAACTTCATCGGCATCATGATCAATTTCAGCAAAAACGTCACACTCGTCGTCACTCCTGTAAAAATAATAATTAGAATAATAACAAGAGTAGTAAAAATATTATTTGAACTTACATTACTATAACTTCATTGGTATCATGATCAATGTCAGCAAAATCGCCACACTCACCATCACTTCTGTAAAAATAATAATTAGAATAATAATAAGATTAGTTAAAACTATCATTTGGAACTCACATTATTATAACTTCATCAATTCAATTTCAACAAAATCGTCACACTCGTCGTCACTTCTGTAATAATAATAATTAGAATAATAACAAGAGTAGTAAAAATATTATTTGAACTTACATTACTATAACTTCATTGGTATCATGATCAATGTCAGCAAAATCGCCACACTCGCCATCACTTCTGTAAAAATAATAATTAGAATAATAATAAGATTAGTGAAAACTATCATTTGGAACTCACATTATTATAACTTCATCAGCGTCATGATCAATTTCAACAAAATCGTCACACTCGTCGTCACTTCTGTAATAATAATAATTAGAATAATAACAAGATCAGTGAAAACTGAAATTAATTATCAATTATCAAATATACACTACATACATCATCGCTATCATTGTCAATTCTATGAAAATAATGATATTAGGAAGAGAATTAGTGGAAACTATAGCAAACTCACGTGATGATGGATGCCGCATCCAATTCCCGGGGCATCTCTCTATTCACCCGGAAGATCGCATTAACCGCGCAATGAATTCATCAACATCAGTCTCAGCATCGGTGCAATATCCTGATGAAAAGGACATTTTCTATAAAGAATAATATCTCAATCAAAAACATATATTTTATTATTATATACAAGGTGGTTCAAAAAATCCGATGAAGATGTATTTTCTATAAAGAATAAAATCTCAATCAAAAACATATATTTTATTATTATATACAAGGTGGTTCAAAAAATCCAATGAAGATGCATTTTCTATAAAGAATAAAATCCCATTCAGAAACGTATATTTCATTATTATATACAAGGTGGCTCAAAATCCAATGAGGATGTTATAAATTAGAAATCTTTCAGGAAAATCAGAATTGATAGGAACTAGCAGTAATAGTGATACTGTTAAAAATGACTACTTGAAATATGGAACTCTGAAGATGGAAAATTGGTATCTATTAAGAAGAGTCAATAGGCAACAGATTACTGAAAAAAGACATCGCAGCTCATTTCCACACCACCAGGAGGTAGAGCTTTGGTGCGTTGCTTCTTTTTATAGTGGAAAGCTTTCCCGAGAGGCCTACTTCAACCACTTCCAGCGAGGAATAATTGGGTCAACAATCTGATTTATGTGACATATTCTAATGGGTCTTTTTCATCAAAAGACTCTAATCGGTGATTAGCTATCTCTCGATAATGGCATCTTTTAATGGCTCTTTTTCTGGTCAAAAGACTTTAATCGGTGATTAGCTATCTCTCGATAATGGCATCTTTTAAGGCTCTTTTTCGGGTCAAAAGACTCTAATCGGTGATTAGCTATCTCTCGATAATGGCATCTTTTAATGGCTCTTATTTTTGTCAAAAGACTCTAATCGGTGATTAGCTATCTCTTGATAATGTCATCTTTTTTGTCTATAGACTGATTGTTCACCCAATCATTCATCAAGTCATTAATATAATTGAAAGTTGATGAAAATCTATGTATTAAAATATTCGCTTCTCATATTTAACTGTCAATATCCATAGAATTTGATGTTTGGGGTATAGAATAATGGCACCATGGTAAGGTTTTACTGGTCCCTGTTATGATATACCTTTTATCATCATTGGGGCTTGATGCAATTTTTCGATGTAAAGTTGAAAATACCTGATGTTTGTGAGCTCTTATTAAATTTTGGGAAACTGTTTTTTGCCGATATGTTTCCAAACATTCAACATAATCATCAAAAGTAATCGTAGTTTCAACAACAGACGATTTTACCCCCTTGGCTTTCTTCGTTATACCCATGTTCCTTATGATATCATTGATCTCATTCTCATCATAATCTTCATCAATCAGCTCCTTCCTCTTCTTTTCGATTTCCTTATCACTCATCAGCACTTTCGTTGCATATAATTTCGATCTAAGACCTACGTACTCCGTCATAATTATACCATTATTTTCATCCTTCATCATTTCGAGAACTTTTTTATTGACTTGAGGAATTCCATATGGATTATCATTAGGATAGTCGGAAGTGTCAAAGTGAGAGCGGCAGTCTCGCTTCATTACTTCATAAGGATCTTGATCGTTAAGCTCATAGATGAGAGAATCTGTATCGGTGTAGAGAACGAAACAACCATCTCCGAAATCATTACGCATATAGTCATAGTGGAAATCGTAGATGGTTGTCTTCGCCAGATCAAGGATGGTTTGCCCCACATATATGGGCTTATTTAGAAAAATTTGTAGCTTCCTGAGCTCCACTGCAACTAAATTCTCATTGAAAATGGTGCAGTTCTTGAACTCAGGTTTGGCAATATAGGCTTCAGCACCATATCGTCCAGCCCACTCAGTTAATAGCTTGACATTCACCCTTTTTCTTATGTTTTCCATTGTCTTGCCGAAAACGGCATTATTCATGAGTTTAAAAAGGTTCTTCTCAAACTCATTTTTCGCCTGTTTTCGGAGGGTTGTGTTCAGGTCAATGTACGATTTCAGCCAGGGCGATTGTTTGAATTTCAGCACGCGATGGATCTTCTTCAACACCAACCCATGTGCTAACGCCTGCTTGAGAGCGCGATAGTGAATTACATATTTCTCTTTACATCGTAAAGTTGCAATCAGTTTGGTTAGCTCTTTTGAAGTCTTAGGTGACCTACTTGTCTTAGGGTTGATGTGTTCAGATCAAAACGGTAGGTCTTTATGGGCATCATGCAAATCTTGTGGATATTCTAAATCGACCTCCAACATATATCCATCATCGGCATCGTCCGAAAACGCAGTGACGTCTATATTTGTATCCACCCATTCAAATCCTCCATACGGCAGATATTGACTCATAGCCCAGCCATATTGGTTATTAACGTCAAAGTACATCAAGTATAAGTCTGGTTTTGTTGAATCGTAATGTGGTATGTATTTATTATTAGCCTTAGCGTGACGCTTTGAGCAGACCTGGCTGAGACCTCCTCTAATTCCCCTCTCAACAAACAAAAACATATCAGAATCAGTAAGGAGCTCCAGCTCTTGTTCTGTGTACTTCAACATAGCATCCCACGTAAATCCAGGTAAAGTGAAATGATGAGCAGGATCGAGACCATATGTGCTGTGGCAGCTAGCTCTAAACTGCTCAAAAATATCAGCGAGAAGAAGGATATCAGTTTTCATGTAAAGATCCACATATTCTCCCAAAGACTGACAGTTGAATGTGTTCCACACAAGCTGTGCTCGATGGTAGAGCCGGCGGGGACAAGGTTTATCGTCCAGTTTGTTGTATAAAGAATGAATTGGAGGTAGCTGAGTTTCGTTGAAACTATCAAAAGAGTCAACATAATCATACGGCATCACTCCTTTTTTAGTTAAGAGCTGAAACTGCTGTTCGGAGATGTTGTGGAATTGAGATCTCAAATTAGGAAATTCTTCCAAATATGAAGCCAATACATCGAGAAAGGAATTCATAAATCGAAAACTATCAATAAATCTGAACTGAATAGAAGTCCCGTCAACATG
This sequence comes from Chrysomela aeneicollis, assembly GCA_029955515.1. NCBI lineage: Eukaryota > Metazoa > Arthropoda > Insecta > Coleoptera > Chrysomelidae > Chrysomela > Chrysomela aeneicollis. Next base: position 230,336 of record JARUHQ010000041.1, on the reverse strand, counting down.
CTTGGTGAAGGAAATATACTTTTCTTTCGTTATTGGAAGTAAGTCGATAGTACCATTAATTCTAGATGCAATGTCTGTGATGATGAAATGTGCATCATAACCACTCAGATTATGAAAAACTATTGGAACTATGTGGGTGTCCTTGTAGTTGATGTTGCAGGATTCATGTGCGGCTCCACGATAGTTATTCTCAGGAATCAAATGGTTATGATCTCTAACTTTCTTATCCTCGGCACTAAATGGTTGTTCACAAATGTGACAATGTGTAGCCACCTGAAATTCTGCTTCTTGTTTAGCAGTCATATAATATAATAATAATAATAATAATATTTATTTGATTCCAAGAAAATTACATATTAATAAATTCAAATCACATAAGTTTATAATGCATATATACAAATATTAGTATTTATATTTACATATACAGATACCTATTTTACCTTCTTAAAGAATACATTGCATATAGCATTGCGTAAGTAAATGCGGAACATTGAAATAATGCATAGTAAGTAAACGAACTACATAAGCCAAGGGTGGCTTGTTAGTATATGGTGATATGTATAATTAAATGAATTAACGAAATAAATCAATACAACCAGGGTGTGTGAGGCTAATAAGACTAATCTCGTGCTAGCCTGCTATGAATGTTAAACGGACACCAAAACACCGTAGCCATATCTTCTGCCAGCTGGGCCATTTCACCAGCAAACCACGCCATACAGTCCTGCCCACGAAAGCTCTTATAAAATGATATAGAATCATCATATGAACATTTCATATAATATCCAACGACAGCTGGAACGTGGTGTTGCGGCTTCTTCAGATCGCTAGTAGGCTTCAAAACACTCTCCAAATCAGCATAGACTATGAATGGAGCCTTCTCCTTGTTCTTATGGTTCTTATATTTTGTCCTTCCTCAGGCATCTTGATGGCAGTTTCATTTATTCTGATGCAATCTTCCACATGTTTATCAAGCTTGTCTGCTGATCTAAAATAATGGAGGCAACGATCGCAGAAATACTTCTGTCCATTTTCTCTACTAAGCTGCTTCGATAAGAGTCGGGACAGGTTCTTAATCCACACGTAGTGATAGCTAACTGGAGAATTACCTCCAGAGTAGCTATCTTGTATAAGAAGGAGGTTGACGTGCCTATCCCTCTTATCCTTAGTTAGGTAGGTGGGCAATGTGGTGAACGTTTTCTTCTCCTTCTGAAGGAGCGTCATCGGAAACTGAATTCCCTTTAATTTCAGAACAGAGGATGGGTGGGGGTATGATGAAGTTCTGTCGCTATTTGTAACAACAGGATACAAGGCTGACGTCACTGCCCAAGAAAAGCATAAATCGTCATCGTTCTTAACGTTGATGCAAGCCTGTTTTCGCTGAATTTGTGGAGGCAGTTCAATATATGAGGATCCAAGTTGAGGAGTGAACTTGTTGATGTTGACCCCCAAGTTAATGACAGCTTTCAACGCCCAACCACTATCCCGCTCTTGGAATTCCTCTAGCTCCCTCAACATTGGGTGAATGACCTTCTCATCAAACCATTCACCAATGTCCGTATCCTTGTGAATGGGTGAGTTTGATGTGGTGAAGTACTTGTACTCTTTAAGCACACTATCTCCCTTTACCATCTCAAACTCTCCACAGAAAACGGTATTCGCCTTAACCGCAGCATCCTTCTTGAGTGCGTTCAGAATACGCCGCTTGAAGAGAGCCTTACAGTCAGTCAAGAAAGCTGCTGGGTCCTTATGTTTCAGATTGGAAATGGTACCAGTTCTAATGCGAGATTGAAACGCAGATGTAGAGTCGTCCCAGCGAACTCTATCCCACGGAGTTTCCTTTCTTGATTCAAGCCCAGCCCCCTGCTTCTGCGCAGCTCTGAACTGGTTCCTTATACTTCTAATATTCCGTAGGCAAGCCTCCAGATGCTGCTTCTTCCCCAAAGTTTTTGCCGATCTTAAGGCATAATTCATACGCTTTATCCCCTTTCGGCATTCCCTCAGCCCTTCTCTCGCACGATTTTCGTCATAATTAGGAGTCAGAACTCCCAATATGGTAGCAATATGCTTCACCAAGTCGGTGAATAGAGAAATCTGGAAGATTGTATATGATCACAAACTTTTATTGCTTATGCGCACAGAGGCGTCAGAACAATGGCGAGCAAAATCTATTTATTAAATACGTCAATAATGCACTTACCGTCTCCCAAAAAAACTAATAAGGAACTTTGACTTGGGCAATCTTACAGTATACTACCAGAATGTCAGAGGACTACGAACCAAACTCTCTCAACTCCATACGAGCATCTCCACATGTGCTTATGACATTATTATATTCACTGAAACATGGTTATTAGATGAAATCAATGATGAAGAATTAGGATTTACAAACTATAATATTTTTAGACAGGACCGGTCACCAGCCTCCAGTCCTTTCCATAGGGGCGGAGGGGTTTTGATTGCTACCAAGAAAGATATCCCCGTTAGTCCATTGCCCACTGACCCCTCAGTTGAGCAAATATTCGTACTCGTTGGTGGAAGTAATCACAAATTCATACTTGGTTCCGTCTACTTCCCACCGAAGTCAAATGTTAACTTGTACCGTACACACTATGACCTGGTGGAATCACTAAATGAACAGAATCCTAATACTAGAGTTTACATCTTTGGCGATTACAATCTTCCTAACATCACTTGGCAAGTTGAAGATTACTGTTCTCTCGGTTCTCCAACTATTGGCTCATCACCAGCTGAAGCCGAGGCCATCGAAGTTGTTTCCAATCTATGTGCACTCCACAATTTATTCCAGTCAAACAATATACGAAATAACCGGGGGATTATTCTGGATCTCGTATTAACCCCTACCGAACTCACTGTAAACGAATCTGCAGATGTGTTGTTGCCACCTGATGCTCACCACCCAGCCATTGAAACAATAGTGCAAGTGGGAACAGAATTTCATGAGTCTCAGGCTACAGAACACTCATATGACTTCCGAAACGCTGATTACGAGCTGTTATGCCAGTATCTCGGTGCTGTCGACTGGGATGCCCTTCTACTGGATAAGGACCTATTCGAAATGCTTCATAGTTTTTACGATACCCTGTACTCATTTATCGAGGTATTCATTCCACTCAAGAGGATCACCAATCGTTCGTTTCCCTTTTGGTTCAGCCCACAGCTTAGGCATTTGACTCAGGAGAAGAGGATCGCACATCACATTTATAAAACTACTAGATCTCATGAAAGTTACTCAGTATTTAGAGAGCTTAGAGCTCGTTGTAAGACTCTATCTAGAGAATGTTATTCCAATTACATCAGTGGTGTTGAGGTCAATATCGGGGATAACATCAAGGCCTTCTGGGATTTTGTAAACGGCGCTAGGTCAGGCTCTACTTTGCCAGATAAAATGTTTCTTGGCGATTCTGTTGCCTCTTCCGGCACTGAAGTCGCTAATCTGTTTGCACGCCACTTTTCCTCAGTATATACCGATCAAATCCTAAACCGCAATGATTTTAACATCGACGCTCAACTCAACATTTGCTTTTACCATATCCCTATCTCCACCATATTTGAGAAGCTAAGCAATCTCGATGTTAGAAAGGGTCCGGGGCCCGACGCTATTCCCCCCATTCTTCTAAAAAATTGTAATTATATATTGTCTAGACCACTATTTCATATCTTCAACAAATCCCTGGATACAGGTATCTTTCCAGACTACTGGAAGCTTTCCTACATAACACCCATATATAAATCAGGTAATAAATCTGACATTAGTAACCATCGTCCAATCTCAATTCTTAGTACAATCCCTAAATTGTTCGAGAGCATCGTTACAGATTATATGACTTTTGACTGCTCAGGGCTACTGATCTCCAACCAGTTTGGCTTTTCATCCGGAAGGTCGTCTGAACTCAATTTGATCACCTATACCAATACTCTGTCTAAAGCTCTTGATAGGGGTAGTCAGGTCGACTCCATCTATACCGATTTCTCCAAGGCTTTCGACAGGGTTAATCATGGGCTTCTAACCCACAAACTCAGTAGGTATGGTTTCGGTGGAGCGATTCTGAAGTGGATTGTCGATTATCTGACAGGCAGATACCAAATAGTGAGATTCAAGCACCATTATTCTTTTGAATTTCCTGCAACCTCGGGTGTGCCCCAAGGCTCACATCTTGGCCCCTTACTTTTCAACATGTTCATTAATGACATCACTTCATGCTTCCACTACAGTAATGCCCTACTATTCGCCGACGACCTAAAGCTCTATCGTATTGTGAATTGTGTTGATGACGCCGCTGAGTTACAGAGCGATATCTGCAGACTTGCTACTTGGTGCTTAACAAATGGTATGGGCCTAAACATAAACAAATGTCATATCATACGTTTCACTCGATCCCATCAGCCTGTCATTTTCGATTATACCATCAATGGACAACCCCTGGACGCTGTCGACCGTGTCAGGGACCTTGGAGTAATTCTTGACGAATCCCTAACCTTCACTTACCACATAACCTCCATTGTCAACAGGTCTACCAAAATGTTGGGATTTATTAAGAGGACAACTCGTGACTTCACTAGTCTGAGTGCCATCAAAATCCTATATTGCACACTTGTTAGAACTCACCTCGATTATTGTTCCTCTGTCTGGTCACCACATTATGTAACCCAGATATCCAAGATTGATCGTGTTCAAAAAAGCTTTCTTAGATATGTTTCTTTCAAATCTAATTTCTTTAGTGATTATGCCTCAATTGAGAGTTAACTCAATATTCCATCTTTGGAGAATAGACGTAATCAGCGAGATCTATTGACTCTTTACAAGATATTAAATGGTGAATATGACTGTCCTGATCTACTTTCTCAAATCAGTTTAGTAGTCCCCACTCGCCTTACGAGACAGGTAGCTACTTTTCATATTCTCTACCATCGTACCAACATTGCTTACTTCAGCTATATCCCAAGATCCCTTAGAGCGGCAAATTCCCTCGATATTGACATCTTCTCAACGCCTCTTCATAAGTTTAAAAATCAACTGTGTCAGTGACCATCTTGTCATTTTATCTTCCACTTTTACACTGACTGTACTTGTATTTTTACTTTCCATTTATCTTTTTAATGTCTTCAATATTATCAATATCATATATGTTGTGTCTGTTTTTGTATTACTCACATAATGTATATCTTGTAATATTTTTTAATTGGGTTTGCCCGTATTAAACTAAACTAAAATAAAACTAAAAAAAAATACGTCTGCACTCAAGCGTGGTCAGTGATAGAATGAGATATATATCCTGATGATGGGAGATAGATAAATCATGATAAACAATGTAGCCAACAGCAAAACTGAATCGTGAGTCAGAGTAGCCAACCGCACAAAATTGAAAGATATTATTACAATCCACCCAGTGGTTAACCTAAAAACAGCCTGAAAATTTGACAAAGATGCTCAGGATGATTGAAGATTAGCCTGACCCGCTCCAATCTTGCTGAAGACTTCACACATCCCCTTGGATAAATACAAATGAAAATGCTTCATGGATCATTTCACATCTGGCTGTCATACGGAGCAGTTATAATGAATATTTGCGAGTGCTGTCATCGAGAGTATCCTGATACTGCACGAGAACGTTGCGATAAATGTTTCATAAAAGGAGGCCATAATAGTGGGGAGTGGATTCCTCTCAACAAATACTCCTGGGATTGCTACGAATGTTTCAAAAAGTGGCAATATGCGTATGATCGACGTAAACTATTGTGTGAGATATGTGGGAAATTTATGAATAGAACAGACATATACCGACACATGAAAAATGTTCATAAAGTCGAAGACTTTTCCATTCAGTTTGCATAACTTTCATATCCGCCTCTCCAACGTTACAATCCAGAGGGCGAAGGTCTACTTGATTAGCCAAAAATCTAAATAGCTCGAGAAAAAGTCAATGAACTCTTTCTCCGAAATCCCAGATCAATCAGACAATATGTATGCAATAATATTCGCAACAGTGTCTGAGAGGAAGTGCTTCAGAAGGCTTCACATCACGAATTCATTAGGCTTCAGATGCCGTCAAAATTCTTCAGATATCCTCCAGATGTCTTCAGATATCTCCAGAAGTCTTCAGATAAACATATATAGGTGTATATCAGTAAACGGAACAGTTCTAGTTTAGACGGCGCTGTGATCACATCGAAATATCAATGGAGACAGAATCGCATTCATCACATCAAACAGTTGATAAATATCACTGTAAAGAGTATGAAAATGCCTATGGACCAAAATATGTTGACGGCAAATGGATACTTGGAAATAAGAATCTACGTTTTGATGATAAACATATAGTCGTAGATAATGTCAATTTTGAAAGTACTCTCGGTCTTTTGGAATTACTATTTTATAAAAACCCAAAAAATTATACGCCTATGGATCATCAGATGTATAAACAGATATTGGAAAGTACTGCTGCTCACCGTGATACTCTAGGACGGTTGAAGGGTCAAGCCGACAAGAAGAAATTTAATGAAATCATCAAACCCCTTTTCAAAAATAAGACCAACCGTAAAGGTGCAACTAGATATGAAGCCTGTGAAGAGGCACAAGAAAAACAATCGACCAATATTTTGGATGAGTGGGAGGACCCGAATATTTTGGTCGACCGATTGAAATATTTGATTGAAGCATATGGGGGCCATGATGAAGAAATCGCTCAAATTATTACTGAACTTAAAAATGCTGATATAATCTTTTAATAGACGATGTTATAAAATTCTTTGACTTTTATTCTACCTACTGAAGAAGTCCTACCGAAATCGAACAAAGCTGAATCATGTAAAATCATCATGTATATAAGACGATCTAGAAGTAAAATCACCAATCTTATTGCGAATAATGGATTATCTGAGTTTACATCGAACATGCTGAACATAATACCATTCAAATTTCTTGTTCAATTTGACTTCGTCTAAATTAATCAATTTCTTAAAATACTTTATTATTTTCAGAATTGATTTTTATTGATTGAAGCTGCAAATTTTCATGGATCAGAACTATAATTTCCTGCTATTGTTTCATGTGAAAATTTGATCCTAATCGTGAGTATGAATATGATCTTCCATTTTGCATAAATTCAATAAATTTCGCGAAATCAATAGTATCTAATCACAAAATTAGCTTACCCTAATTATTTCGATGATCTTTGCTGTTGAAAATCGCGGCTGAGTTGATTGAAGGCTCTTTGTAAGATCGAAGTTGATTAACCTGATAAAAAATATGCTTAGATTGAGTCTAGAATAATAATGGTATGAGGGAAATGTGAAAATCGAGTTGGTTGAAGAAGGGGCGCTGCCCAGTACTTCAATAGGTAGACTGCTTTCGTTAGAAATGATTCAGATATCAGGGAAAAATGAGTTTACTTGAAAATAACGTATAGATCCTCTTTAAGAAATCATAACTCAAAATGATTTGCTTCTGAAGAAGCATGCGGGTAGTGAGCATGTGTGAACTCTTAGCAGCGATGCCGGTGAAGAGAAGGACTTCAATATGAAATATTGTGAAGTAAGTTTGAAATAATTAACTTCAAAAGCAAGAAGTCCTGCTAGTTTATTACTCACTTTATTGGAATGATTACACAAACACTAAGAAGTTGATTGGCACTGTTCACTAAGCACTGAATAACTATAGCGGATCACTATTCGGCGCGCTGATATCGAATGAGTGGGCTACGCGTACTTTTATACTATCAATCTGAGGGTTATCAATGTTCTAGAATGTTCTATGTTATTATTATACGTATTTTCATTGCGGTTTGGGATTTCTCGCCAGTTCCTGCAAATGTATGCTTGTGTTTCGAGATTATTCTTTATCAAATTCGCACATTTCCTGCATATTTGGTTAATGCGGTTTCAGAACGTTACTATTAACTTCGAACATTTCCTGCATGATTTGTTATTGAGGTTATTATCAACTTTGCTTATTTCCTGCAAATGAATTGTTATCTGAAAAGTACATTTCCTGGGAGAATTTCTCTACGTGCAGATTTTAAAATAAGTTGAGATGTTGAAAGATATTTTCCCCTCATCATGAGGAACGATAATGTTTAAAATACTTTCCAATAAAGTTTGTATTATATCTTATTGTACCGTTGAAATATATAAAAGTAATGAATTATGCAAAAATAGTATATTCAATCAATATTAATCATCGAATGTCTGGTAGTCTAATAATAACTACTTTCCTGGCGCAGGACGTTGAATCAAATATAACAGTAGCCCATGCTTATCGCAAATATTTTCTGACGCGACAAATTGATTGTGCCAAATTTATGTAACAACCCTCGAGTCGACAGTGCCCTTTAGAGTACGTTGGGTAATCGTAGTTGAAGAAATGCCTAATAGATGTCTCACTTGCAGCAATACATTATGTGTCCTGTGCCAGTATTTGAGGGTGAAAATTTCAATATGAATTTCGATGCGATGTTCCTCGCTCGCTCAGTTTTACATTAGAATGTTTCACCCTTTTCTCATAAACCACTATATTTTGTATATAGGTAAGTTGGCATTTTCGAAATCCTTCTTCCATCCTAGCTCTGTTGAATATAAAATGGTTACTGGAAGTTATTGTTTTTGAACTCTACACATTATGTGAATCACAAATCTAACATTTGTTTTATTCTATGTCACTTTTGCATACTTGAATTTTCATTGATCAATCGGGAAAATAGTTCGCTCATCGCTCGCGTTAGGCCAGGCTGGTTTATTGTAATCCTGTTGATTTTATACCTCATTTTTAGTCTAGCGTTTCTCAGATATGGCTTTCCTCGCAAATAATGTAGCATTTTTATTTTATTCTTGCTGATTCAGTGTAATATGAATAGGCGATGTTCTATATCGATATGTCATACTGGGTGTTGTTGTTTTGGCAAACTTTTTATATATGATTAAGAATTCTCGATGGCTGAAATTTATTCAGAACTCCTCCTGCATTTTTCTGTTGGTAGGACGTTAATGATATTTATGAACGTAAATATTTGCCCGGTATCCATGATATTATTTTAAATTTTTCCTTCGTAATAACGACTATCGGATAACCGCCCTTCAATTCCTATTAAAGCTATCAAGAAAATTGCAGAGTGACATAATCCTCCTCATAAAGTATGCACTCAATGCAGGTCAGCATGAATCAAGACCTTTTATTATCATTATTCGTCAAATTCCAGTTATTTGAAGTACCAGGGAATTATCCTGAACGGAGAATTGACTATTCTATGCTTCTTGATAATTTCGATGTAATTTCCTTGAATACGCGTAGAGTTTTTATTACTATTTCTTTTCTGCATAATTTGATGAACAATAATATTATATGTTCCTGTCTATTGCAAAAAAATAACTACCGCATACCACGTTTTAATTCCAGATACGAAATATAAATTTTATTGTGAGGCTTCTCGAACCAATGTGATGCGTAGATCACCTGTGTCTTTGATGAGTTGTAATTTTAATCTGATTTGCGATCTGTGAGACTTGAACAACGGTTCTCTCAAACATATTCTATCCAGTATAATTGATTGAACACAAAATTAATCATTATTATTTGGATAATATGATTTAATTTTATTTGTTTTTTGTTATTTTAAGAATTTCCGCTGCTTTTCCTGTAATTGGGTGTATACCTGTTGGAAAATAAAGTCTATCTATCTATCTATCGATATTGTTCAATCAAGTTATATATGAGTCATCAATTGATATATAGCAAATCTTGAAATGTTCAAATATAATTAATAAAATTCAGCTTCTCTGGGATAGCTATGTCCTATATGATCTAATTTCTTAGTCTTTGATTCTCTTTTTATTCTCCCCCATAATATATTTCCATTATAAGTTAGATTCAAATAATTACGAAAATTCATTCATGTAAAAGGAAACACTTTATCTGCGGTTTGATATCAGTATAGCGCTAGTCGCCAGCTACTTTTTAGTTTTCGGTTGATTTTGAATTCGAATGTTTGTATACGGTAATGAATTGTGCATGGGGATTGGGGTTGATAGATTTTCAATTATTGAAATCGTTGATTTTCTATTCCCATTCATTGTTCAGATTTCATCGTGAGAGTGTCGTGTTGGAATTTGCCAATAAGGTATGTTTCATAAATATGTGAATATTAGATGCACATCGCTTCCTTGTTTCTCCATTATCAATGTTTGGGTCTTGTTACCGAAAGATGAATTTCGCTAGATCAATATCAAAGTTGACTTTGACTTCTTGTCTTATCTATCTTGAATGCATCACTGTTTTCAACGGTATAAGAGTGTTCTTCTGGCTTAAATTCTTGTTTTGAATGAGCTAATTCAATAATGAAGTTGGTCATCAATGCCCTTTTTGCCTGTGTATGATTTTTGCCTCGTTTATTTTTGAGTACGAAATCGTTTTCTTCTTCAGCTAGTTAGACGTTAATGTTCTTTTGACTGTGCATGATTTTTGGCTCATTTATTTTTGAGTACGAAATCGTTTTTCTTCTTCACCAAGTTAGACGTTAATGTTCTTTTTGACTGTGCATGATTTTTACTTCGTTTATTTTTGAATACGAAATCGTTTTTCTTCTTCACACCAAGTTAGACGTTAATGCCTTTATGCTTGTAAATGATTTTCACCTCGTTTATTTTAGAATACGAAATCATTTTTCTTCTTCACCAAGTTAGACGTTAATACCTTTATAACTGCAATGATTTTTCGACTTGCTTTTTGATACGAAATGATTTTTCAGATAATGTGGTACGCTACTATATATTTTCTATATTAATCTGACTTTAGCGATCTGAACTAGTTGTCTAATTGAATAAGTAATGTGCCTTGTTTTCCCTGAAAATATTTTTCAATTTCTTTTCGGTTCATATAATTCATTATGACAGCCTTAGATGTTGACGATATTATCGACAAATGTGTAAAAACGTTCAGACATCATCAGTCTTTTCTGTGGAACATGCTTGAAAGTTGCGGGGCATTTATGCCAGCTCTGAGTGGTTAATCTTCGATATTTTTAAACGTCCGACAACACTGTAGGCGCGCCGTCGCGAAATGAATGTGAATAACGCTGGACATCGCTGATAGTGATAGCCTGATGGCTTCACATACTTTTCAGAAGCGTAGAGACTTATATTTGATAATAGTTGACCGTTTATTATTGCGATGTAAAACTCTGCTGTGATACGAAGAGTAAACGAGGTGCGCTAATGGCGATTATCGCCCTAAATGATGATTTCCTCCTTGAAAATATTTATCAATTTGAATGAGGCTTCCGCTACACGTAGTTATCGTTTTTTTATAGAAAAAAATAATAGGAAAATAGTTGATCTTTTCTACCGTGGGACGTTGCGTAATCAGCGCGGCTACGCCTATATAGAACATCGAGGTTTGCGCTGTGTACTTATCGTGGCCTTAATATTTATTCAGTATACTTAAATCGCAGACCCCTTGCTATGAATTACCTGCTACATGATATTCCAGATTTTTCTAATCATTCTGTGTGTATGTTTCATTGACTTATTATTGCTATCGCCTCTAGTACGCACCGTCTGCAATACACCCGTCGATGATGTAATAATTATGTTCATATGGTTTTTGTTGTTCACCCATACCATTGCTGCCATGTCGATATGTCAGTCCTGGTACGCACCTGCTTCGTCGATATGTTTCCTCCAGTATATGTTTTTCGCTGTACTCCAATCACCTTGTATATGTTTCTTGTACTGAGATAATTTAAATCACCCTATAAATATTTTTTGTCGACGCCTATGCCTTCAGCGTGTTAGCGCGAGTGTTATCTTTGCGGTTAGAGCTCTCGCAGAGTTTGACCTTGAATTGGCCAATTCCGGGGTTTTGGGACCTTAGAATTCGCAAAAAAAGTAGGTAGATCTACGAAGAAATTATATCTTTTATCTCTCTCTAACACATTGGCTCTTATGGGGCTTTCAGATGGCAACACTGTAATTTCCGTAGATTCTGGGAAAAAATGACTTAGAAAATTGAAAAATGAGCCCGTAATAGTATGTCTAACCAGGTAACAGTTCTTTCGTTAAACATACGAGCAACCGAATCGAACATAAGGTTGGATGGATAGATTGAACAATCATTGTATCTGAGTTGTCTCCGATTATATCGTTATGCTGTATATTTAGTTACACCTACCATGTAACGGTTCTTTCGTTACACATTCGAGCGTCTGAATCGAACATAAGGTTGGATGGATAGACGGAATGATAATTGTATCTGAGTTGTAATCGATTATATCGTGATGACGTTCATATAGAAATACTCACCAGGTTACTGTTCTTTCGTTATACATACGAGCAACCGAATCGAACAGGAGGTTGAAAGGATAGTATCTGGGTTGTATTCGATTATGATGTTATGCTGTGTATATAGTTATACACACTAGGTGACGGTATTCCCGTTTTACATACGAGCGACCGAAACGAACAGAAAGTTGAATGGATAGACTGAACAATCAATGTATCTGGGTGGTATCCGATTATATCGCAATACTGTATATATAGTGATACTTACCAGGTGACGGTACTTCCGTTACACATACTAGCGACTGAATCGAACAGAAGGTTAAATGGTTAGACGAAACGATAATTGTATCTGAGTTGTATTCAATGATACCGTGATGATGTTTATAGCAATACTCACCAGGTAACTGTTCTTCCGTTTTAAATACAAGCGACCGAATCGAGCAGAAGGTTAAATAGATAGATTGAACAATTATCGTATCTGGGTTGTATTCGATTATGTTTATATGGTTATACTCATCAGGTACCTGTTCTTCCGTTATACATACGAGCAACCGAATCGAACATAAGGTTGAATGGATAGATTGAACAATCATCGTATCTGTGTTGTATTCGATTATGTTTATATAGTTATACTCACCAGGTAACTGTTCTTCCGGTATACATACGAGCGACTAAATTGAACAGAAGGTTCAATGGATAGACTAAACAATGATCGTATCTGGAATTGTATTCGATTATATCGTGATGATGTTTATATAGTTATACTCACCAGGTAACTGTTCTTCAGTTATACATAAGAGCGACTGAACTGAACAGAAGGTTGAATGGATAGACTAAACAATCATCGTATCTGGGTTGTAATCGATTATTTCGTGATGATTATTATATATTATGTCTAACCAGGTAACTGTTCTTCCGTTATACATACGAGCAACCGAATCGAACATAAGGTTGAAGGAATAGATTGAAAAATCATTGTATCTGGGTTGTCTCCGATTATATCGTTATGCTGTATATTCAGATACACCTACCATGTAACGGTTCTTTCGTTACACATACGAGCGTCTGAATCGAACATAAGGTTGGATGGTTAGACGGAACGATAATTGTAACTGAGTTGTATTCGATTATATCGTGGTAATGTTTATATAGTAATACTCACCAGGTGACTGTTCTTGCGTTATACGTACGAGCGACCCAATCGAACAGAAGGTTGGATGGATAGACGGAATGATCATTGTATCTGAGTTGTATTCGATTAAATCGTGATGAAGTTCATATAGAAATACTCACCAGGTTACTGTTCTTTCGTTATACATACGAGCAACCGAATCGAACAGAAGGTTGAATGGATAGTATCTGGGTTGTATTCGATTATGATGTTATGCTGTGTATATAGTTATACACACTAGGTGAAGGTATTCCCGTTTTACATACGAGCGACCAAAACGAACAGAAAGTTTAATGGATAGACTGAACAACCAATGTATTCGGTTGGTATCCGATTATATCGCAATACTGTATATATAGTGAAACTTACCAGGTGACGATACTTCCGTTACACATACTAGCGACTGAATCGAACAGAAGTTTAAATGGTTAGACGAAGCGATAATTGTATCTGAGTTGTATTCGATGATATCGTGATTATGTTTATATAGCAATACTCACCAGGTAACTGTTCTTCCGTTTTACATACAAGCAACCGAATCGAGCAGAAGGTTGAATTCAGTATAGATTGAACAATCATCGTATCTGGGTTGTATTCGATTATGTTTATATAGTTATACTCACCAGGTAACTGTTCTTCCGTTATACATACGAGCAACCGAATCGAACAGAAGGTTGAATGGATAGTATCTGGGTTGTATTCGATTATGATGTTATGCTGTGTATATAGTTATACACATTAGGTGACGGTATTCCCGTTTTACATACGAGCGACCGAAACGAACAGAAAGTTGAATGGATAGACTGAACAATCAATGTATCTGGGTGGTATCCGATTATATCGCAATACTGTATATATAGTGATACTTACCAGGTGACGGTACTTCCGTTACACAAACTAGCGACTGAATCGAACAGAAGGTTAAATGGTTAGACAAAACGATAATTGTATCTGAGTTGTATTCGATGATATCGTGATGATGTTTATATAGCAATACTCACCAGGTATCTGTTCTTCCGTTTTACATACAAGCGACCGAATCGAGCAGAAGCTTGAATTTAGTATAGATTGAACAATCATCGTATCTGGGTTGTATTCGATCATATTTATATAGTTATACTCACCAGGTAAATGTTCTTCCGTTATGCATACGAGCGACTGAATCGAACAGAAGGTTGAATGGATAGACTAAACAATAATCGTATCTGGGGTTGTATTCGATTATATCTTGATGATGTTCATATAGTTATACTCACCAGGAAACTGTTCTCCAGTTATACATGAGAGCGACTGAACTGAACAGAAGGTTGAATGGATAGACTGAACAATCATCGTATCTGGGTTGTATTTGATTATATCGTTATTATTATCATATAGAATGTCTAACCAGGTAACAGTTCTTCCGTTATACATACGAGCAACCGAATCGAACATAAGGTTGAATGGATAGATTGAACAATCATTGTATCTGGGTTGTCTCCGATTATATCGTTATGCTGTATATTTAGTTACACCTACCATGTAACGGTTCTTTCGTTACACATACGAGCGTCTGAATCGAACATAAGGTTGGATGGTTGGACGGAACGTTAATTGTAACTGAGTTGTATTCGATTATATCGTGGTGATGTTTATATAGTAATACTCCCCAGGTGACTGTTCTTTCGTTATACATACGAGTGACCCAATCGAACATGAGGTTGGATGGATAGACGGAATGATTATTGTATCTGAGTTGTATTCGATTATATCGTGATGACGTTCATATAGAAATACTCACCAGGTTTCTGTTCTTTCGTTATACATACGAGCAACCGAATCGAACAGAAGGTTGAAAGGATAGTATCTGGGTTGTATTCGATTATGATGTTATGCTGTGTATATATTTAAACACACTAGGTAACGGTATTCCCGTTTCACATACAAGCGACCGAAACGAACAGAAAGTTGAATGGATAGACTGAACAATCAATGTATCTGGGTGGTATCCGATTATATCGCAATTCTGTTTATATAGTTATACTCACCAGGTACCTGTTCTTCCGTTATACATACGAGCAACCCAATCGAACATCAGGTTGAATATATATATTGAACAATCATTGTATCTGGGTTGTCTCCGATTATATCGTTATGCTGTATATTCAGATACACCTACCACCATGTAACGGTTCTTTCGTTACACATACGAGCGTCTGAATCGAACATAAGGTTGGATGGTTAGACGGAACGATAATTGTAACTGAGTTGTATTCGATTATATCGTGGTAATGTTTATATAGTTATACTCACCAGGTGACTGTTCTTGCGTTATACGTACGAGCGACCAAATCGAACAGAAGGTTGGATGGATAGATCGCAATACTGTATATATAGTGATACTTACCAGGTGACGGTACTTCCGTTACACATACTAGCGACTTAATCGAACAGAAGGTTAAATGGTTAGACGGAACGATAATTGTATCTGAGTTGTATTCGATGATATCGTGATAATGTTTATATAGCAATACTCACCAGGTAACTGTTCTTCCGTTTTACATACAAGCGACCGGATCGAGCAGAAGGTTAAATGGATAGATTGAACAATCATCGTATCTGGGTTGTATTCGATTATGTATATATATTTATACTCACCAGGTAACTGTTCTTCCGTTATACATACGAGCGACTGAATTGAACAGAAGGTTGAATGGATAGACTAAACACTAATCGTATCTGGGGTTGTATTCGATTAAATCGTGATGATGTTTATATAGTTATACTCACCAGGTAACTGTTCTCCAGTTATACATAAGAGCGACTGAATTGAACAGAAGGTTGAATGGATAGACTGAACAATCATCGTATCTGGGTTGTATTCGATTATATCGTGATGATTATCATATAGTATGTTTAACCAGGAAACAGTTCTTCCGTTATACATACGAGCAACCAAATCGAACATAAGGTTGAATGGATAGATTGAACAATCATTGTATCTGTGTTGTCTCCGATTATATCGTTTTGCTGTATATTCAGTTACACTAACCATGTAACGGTTCTTTAGTTTCACATACGAGCGTCTGAATCGAACATAAGGTTGGATGGATAGACGAGACGATCATTGTATCTGAGTTGTATTCGATTATATCGTGATGACGTTCATATAGAAATACTCACCAGGTAACTGTTCTTTCGTTATACATACGAGCAACCGAATCGAACATAAGGTTGAATGGATAGTATCTGGGTTGTATTCGATTATGATGTTATGCTGTGTATATAGTTATACACACTAGGTGAAGGTATTCCCGTTAATTGTATCTGAGTTGTATTCGATGATATCGTGATGATGTTTATAAAAATAATCACCAGGTAACTGTTCTTCCGTTTTACATAAAAGCGACCGAATCGAGCAGAAGGTTAAATAGATAGATTGAACAGTCATCGTATCTGGGTTGTATTCGATTATGTTTATATTGTTATACTCACCAGGAAACTGTTCTCCAGTTTAACATAGGAGCGACTGAACTGTACAGAAGGTTGAATGGATAGATTGAACAATCATCGTATCTGGGTTGTATTTGATTATATCGTGATGATTATCATATAGTATGTCTAACCAGGTAACAGTTCTTCCGTTATACATACGAGCAACCGAATCGAACATAAGGTTGAATGGATAGATTGAACAATCATTGTATCTGGGTTGTATCCGAATATATCGTTATGCTGTATATTTAGTTTAGCCTACCATGTAACGGTTCTTTCGTTACACATACGAGCGACTGAATCGTAGAGAAAGGTGAATTGATAGACTGAACAATCATCGTATCTGGGTTGTATTCGATTATTTCGTGATGATTATTACATATTATGTCAAACCAGGTAACTGTTCTTCCGTTATACATACGAGCAACCAAATCGAACATAAGGTTGAATGGATAGATTGAACGAACATTGTATCTGGGTTGTCTCCGATTATATCGTTATGCTGTTTATTTAGTAACACCTACCATGTAACGGTTCTTTCGTTACACATACGAGCGTCTGAATCGAACATAAGGTTGGATTGTTAGACGAAACGATAATTGTAACTGAGTTGTATTTGATTATATCGTTATTATTATCATATAGTATGTCTAACCAGGTAACAGTTCTTCCGTTATACATACGAGCAACCGAATCGAACATAAGGTTGAATGGATAGATTGAACAATCATTGTATCTGGGTTGTCTCCGATTATATCGTTATGCTGTATATTTAGTTACACCTACCATGTAACGGTTCTTTCGTTACACATACGAGCGTCTGAATCGAACATAAGGTTGGATGGTTGGACGGAACGTTAATTGTAACTGAGTTGTATTCGATTATATCGTGGTGATGTTTATATAGTAATATTCACCAGGTGACTGTTCTTTCGTTATACATACGAGTGACCCAATCGAACATGAGGTTGGATGGATAGACGGAATGATTATTGTATCTGAGTTGTATTCGATTATATCGTGATGACGTTCATATAGAAATACTCACCAGGTTACTGTTCTTTCGTTATACATACGAGCAACCGAATCGAACAGAAGGTTGAAAGGATAGTATCTGGGTTGTATTCGATTATGATGTTATGCTGTGTATATAGTTATACACACTAGGTGACGGTATTCCCGTTTCACCTACGAGCGACCGAAACGAACAGAAAGTTGAATGGATAGACTGAACAATCAATGTGTCTGGGTGGTATCCGATTATATCGCAATACTGTATATATAGTGATCTTACCAGGCGACGGTACTTCCGTTACACATACTAGCGGCTGAATCGACCAGAAGGTTGAATGGTTAGACGAAACGATAATTGTATCTGAGTTGTATTCGATGATATCGTGATGATGTTTATAGCAATACTCACCAGGTAACTGTTCTTCCGTTTTACATACAAGCGACCGAATCGAGCAGAAGGTTAAATAGATAGATTGAACAATCACCGTATCTGGGTTCTATTCGATTATGTTTATATAGTTATACTCACCAGGTAACTGTTCTTCCGTTATACATACGAGCGACTGAATTGAACTTAAGGTTGAATGGATAGACTAAACAATAATCGTATCTGGGGTTGTATTCGATTATGTCTTTATGATGTTTATATAGTTATACTCACCAGGAAACTGTTCTCCAGTTATACATAAGAGCGACTGAACTGAACAGAAGGTTAAATGGATAGACTGAACAATCATCGTATCTGGGTTGTATTTAATTATATCGTGATGATTATCATATAGTAATAATAATAATAATATTTATTCACCATAATATATATATATATATATATATATATATATATAGTGGAAGAGGAAGTCGTTGCTGGCTTGTTAGGATACAAACTGAGAAATATAGTGGGGAATTGCAGCAAGTAAAAAGTGTACTCTTTGAAATTTATCCAAGCTTTCGGAATCTGATTTATTCCATCATCAGGGAAACTAGAATATAGTGACATGTAATCATTGTAAAAATAAAAACAACATAACACTTACATCTTCAGTGAGATTGTTTACATAAATGAAGTTAAAAAATTGTGAAATTGACATGGACATTATTAAATTGAAACATTTAAAAAGGAATCATATTATAAAACAAATGTTACACAACCACTTGTTGTACCAACGCGCACCACGTGCACCTAATTGCCCTTGAGGTTAGAATTGGAAATGATGTGGTAGACCTGACTGTAAGTTCAAGGTGGTAAAACTGGAAGGTCAAATTCAGATGGAAATGATGCACAATGGAACACAAGCATTACAGTGGTACCAACAGTTATAAATTTGAAATGTCATTTTGAAAATTGGCGGGAGAATATGAATTATCTAAAGACAATAAAAAGGAATATATTTCACTCAGGTGATTTATGTCTGATTTTTTATTTATACAATTATTTTGTTGGAAGATGAAAGCCATTTCTAAGAAGACTCTTTTGCTAAGCAAAGATTCAGTCATGAGGATACTTACACCATCATAATTCATCCGGTGATCTCTATTGTTTACATGTTCTGCTAGAGCACATCTTTCAGGATGTAGTCTAGCATCACTTTTATGAGAAATAATTCTTGAAGATAACGGACGCGATGTTTGACCAATATAATTCAGGTCTACCACATCATTTCCAATTCTAACCTCAAGGGCAATTAGGTGCACGTGGTGCGCGTTGGTACAACAAGTGGTTGTGTAACATTTGTTTTATAATATGATTCCTTTTTAAATGTTTCAATTTAATAATGTCCATGTCAATTTCACAATTTTTTAACTTCATTTATGTAAACAATCTCACTGAAGATGTAAGTGTTATGTTGTTTTTATTTTTACAATGATTACATGTCACTATATTCTAGTTTCCCTGATGATGGAATAAATCAGATTCCGAAAGCTTGGATAAATTTCATAGAGTACACTTTTTACTTGCTGCAATTCCCCACTATATTTCTCAGTTTGTATATATATATATATATATATAGTGGGGAATTGCAGCAAGTAAAAAGTGTACTCTTATATATATATATATATATATATATACAAACTGAGAAATATAGTGGGGAATTGCAGCAAGTAAAAAGTGTACTCTTTGAAATTTATCCAAGCTTTCGGAATCTGATTTATTCCATCATCAGGGAAACTAGAATATAGTGACATGTAATCATTGTAAAAATAAAAACAACATAACACTTACATCTTCAGTGAGATTGTTTACATAAATGAAGTTAAAAAATTGTGAAATTGACATGGACATTATTAAATTGAAACATTTAAAAAGGAATCATATTATAAAACAAATGTTACACAACCACTTGTTGTACCAACGCGCACCACGTGCACCTAATTACCCTTGAGGTTAGAATTGGAAATGATGTGGTAGACCTGACTGTAAGTTCAAGGTGGTAAAACTGGAAGGTCAAATTCAGATGGAAATGATGCACAATGGAACACAAGCATTACAGTGGTACCAACAGTTATAAATTTGAAATGTCATTTTGAAAATTGGCGGGAGAATATGAATTATCTAAAGACAATAAAAAGGAATATATTTCACTCAGGTGATGCTCAACAATCCGTACCTTTCCTCGACACTAGATTCATCCGTACACCTGAGAATCAAATTTTGATAGATTGGTACAGGAAACCCTGTTGTTCAGGAAGATACATTAATTTCCATTCCTACCACAGACTATCCATGAAGATCAATGTGATCAAACAGCTGAAAAATAGAGTGATAAGAATTTCGGATGAAAATTTTCACAAAAAAAATTTAAATATTCTGTTAGAACTGTTTCTTGAAAATTCCTATCCACGTTCACTAATAAAACAAATATTATTCAATAATTCATCACTTCTTGATAATAACATTCACAATATTGCAATACCTGTTCACAATGATACAGTTGTTACTGACATTAATCCCATTTTTCCACAATTTAAATACACCACTTTACCTTATATTAAGGATATTTCCCCCAAACTTACATCACTCTTCCACAATATTCCAAGTATAAAAATAGCAAATAAAACGGTACTTACCATCAAGAACATCCACAGTAAAGTGAAAGATAAAACTCCCTCAACATCACAAACCAATCTGATCTACAGTATTCCTTGTCTTGATTGTGATAAGAATTATATTGGTCAAACATCGCGTCCGTTATCTTCAAGAATTATTTCTCATAAAAGTGATGCTAGACTACATCCTGAAAGATGTGCTCTAGCAGAACATGTAAACAATAGAGATCACCGGATGAATTATGATGGTGTAAGTATCCTCATGACTGAATCTTTGCTTAGCAAAAGAGTCTTCTTAGAAATGGCTTTCATCTTCCAACAAAATAATTGTATAAATAAAAAATCAGACATAAATCACCTGAGTGAAATATATTCCTTTTTATTGTCTTTAGATAATTCATATTCTCCCGCCAATTTTCAAAATGACATTTCAAATTTATAACTGTTGGTACCACTGTAATGCTTGTGTTCCATTGTGCATCATTTCCATCTGAATTTGACCTTCCAGTTTTACCACCTTGAACTTACAGTCAGGTCTACCACATCATTTCCAATTCTAACCTCAAGGGTAATTAGGTGCACGTGGTGCGCGTTGGTACAACAAGTGGTTGTGTAACATTTGTTTTATAATATGATTCCTTTTTAAATGTTTCAATTTAATAATGTCCATGTCAATTTCACAATTTTTTAACTTCATTTATGTAAACAATCTCACTGAAGATGTAAGTGTTATGTTGTTTTTATTTTTACAATGATTACATGTCACTATATTCTAGTTTCCCTGATGATGGAATAAATCAGATTCCGAAAGCTTGGATAAATTTCAAAGAGTACACTTTTTACTTGCTGCAATTCCCCACTATATTTCTCAGTTTGTATCCTAACAAGCCAGCAACGACTTCCTCTTCCACTATATATATATATATATATATAATCCATCCATACATAGTATAACACAATTTCACATTTAACGAAACATTGTTATGAATAGGGCAAAACATATTATGTATATATTGAACATCATACACATTTAAACAAACAGTCAATTGATATTTTGAACTAGAAAGGCCTCACCTACCGAGATATTCATCGACACTGTAAAAACAATTCTTGAGTAGAAATTCCTTCAGTTTGGTTTTGAACCTTTTTTCTGTTGACTCATTTCTTATATCTTCAGGAAGATTATTAAAAAATGTCACCCCTGCATGTGATGGACAATTCTCAAATGATTTGGTTTTGTGTTTTTGGGCTCTTACGAGTTCTCCATGCCTTGTGGGATAATTATGCATATCTGAGATTCTATTATACTTTCTTATATTTTTTTTCAGTAACAATACACATTTATAAATATAAATGCAGGGTAGGCACATAATTCCGTGGTTCATGAAATATTGTTTACAAGAGTCTCTATAGCCAAGGTTGAACATCAAGCGTATAACCTTTTTTTGAGAAACAAATATTTTATTAACATTTGTAGAGCAGCCCCACAAAGCTATGTTGTATGATATATGCGAATGTATAATTGCATAATACACGTTCAGCAGTTGATCTGTACTTAGAATTGACTTCAATTGTCTTATCGCGTAATATCCGCTATTAACCTTTTTACTTATATGGCTTAAACTAGAATCGAAAGTCATTCTACTATCGATGTAGGTACCAAGGAATCTGGTGCGATCAGAAGATTCGACATATTCTTCGCCAACCTTCACTCGAAAATTATTGATTTTTCTTTCATTTCTGAACAGAAACTGCATTAGAACCGTTTTACTAGTATTCACGATCAGAGAGTTTTTGCAACACCATGTCGTAAACTCATGAGACAGTTCATTCAGCATTTCTTGCAATTCCGCAGGACTATCAGAGTCAGCTGCAAGTGTAGTATCGTCAGCATATAAGACAATATGATCTGTACTCATATGTTTGGGCATATCGTTGATGAAGATTAAAAAAATAAGTGGTCCCAAAATAGAACCTTGTGGGACTCCTAGATCCATGTTAAATGGTAAAGAATGACAGTCTTCTAATTTCACACGTATTTTTCTATCGGTTTAATATGATACTCCATGAGAGGAAATAACCCCTAAAGCCGATTGAGCCTCTGAATAATTTTGGGATCAATGATGTCGAATGCTTTTGATAGGTCAAAGAAAAGTGCACCAACGTATCTCCCTCTATCAAGTGAATCATATATATAATCGAAGAAGGTAGATGATGCACTCTCCGTCGACCTACCTGAGCAGAATCCATGTTGGACTTGAGAGATGATATTGAATTGATCCAAAAATGAAAGCATTTTCATGTAAACACATCTCTCAAATATTTTACAAATCACTGTGGGTACTGTTATTGGTCTATAGTTTCCGATTGAGGTTGGATCATCTTTCTTATGAAGTGGTGTTACCAAACCAACCTTCAGTTTGTCTGGGAATATTCCCATTTCTATAGATCTATTGAATATAAATGACAGTGGTTCACTTATAAGAGTTCTGATATTTTTCACAAGTTTTGTTGGTATGCAATCTATTCCCACAGAATTTGTATTTTTTAGTGATAAAATTATTTCAAAAATATCACTTGGATGGACAGGGGTGAAGTAAAAAGTTTGAGGCATATACATGGTTGTGAAGTTGTTGAAAGATGTAGAGCCGAAATATTTGTTTATAGCATTAGGTGCTATGGTTGAGAAATATTCCCCAAAAGCGTTAACAATTTTATGTTTATCTCTAATACATTCTTCATTCAGTGAAATCTCAATATCGATATTTCGTTTAGTATTACCTGTTTTATTCCCAACTAAGTTCCAAATTTGTTTTTGTGTTTGCAGTGACGTTTTATTTTGAAAAAAACGTTGGTGAAACTTGTATTTGGTTTCATGTAATTTACGCCTATACAATTTTTTTGAGATATCATAGTGCTCTTTGAGGTTGTTATTTTCTGCATTGACGGTTAGCCAAAATAGTTGCTTCAAATCATTTCCCATGGAGATTATCTCTTGAGTAACCCATTGCTTATTTTGTTTCGTTCCCAAATCAAGAGTTTTCGTCACGGTGGGGCATGTTAATTCAATGAAATAAATAATTATATTGGAGAATGACTCGTATGCAGAGTTGATATTGTCAAAGCTTTCATAAACTAAATGAAATGTCTCCTTCTCAAGACAAGTTTGGAGCCTAGTGATATTTTCAATACTCATATTCAAATAAGTAATCTTTTTTCTTTTATCTAATTTTTGGATGTTAGAAAGGGATAAATTTAATGAAAGGCATAAATGGTCAGCTAGGTTCATATTCAGTACTTTTCCACTATATAGTGATTCAGGAATATTTGTAATGAAATAATCAATTTTTGAAGTAGTCGTTCTACCATTAGAATAGGTGAAAATTCGTGTTGGCTCCAGGTTTTTACAGGTGAGGTTGAAGCTTTCCAATGAATCATTCAAAAGTGTTTTATTTTTTGAGTCACTTAGATAATTTATATTCAAATCACCACACAAGATGATATTTTTGAATTTTCCATCACAGTAATCAAGGGCATTGAATAATCTTTCGAAGAAAGTTTGGGTAGCATTTGGGGGCCTATACATTAAAACTAGACAATATTTCTCATGATTCATAGAAAATGAAATTGCACAGGTCTCGAATTCTAATTCCATTGATAGATTATTGATGTGAAGCTCCTGTTCAAATACCAAATCTTTTTTTATTACAATCAAAGTACCCCCGTGGATGTGGGTTTGTCTGGTAAAATGAGTCGCTAGAATATATCCATCGAACTGGATAGTGTTTATGTTGAAATCATTACACCAAGTCTCAGATATGCACAGAATATCAGGACTCTGGTCAGTTAAAATTACTTCAATTTGATTCGTTTTGTTATGTATACACTGTGAGTTCAAATGCATTATTTTAAAGTTTTCTTTCGGTACACTTACTTTTTTATGAAAATAATTAAAAGTCTTCCGACTGATGGTTCTGAAAGGGCTGTTGAGATGGTTTCCGAAATTGAAACCTCTTGACAATTACCTTATTTGGCCAGTTTGATGGATCATAAGGAGAATCTCGGAGTTGCATGTCAGCTCCTACTTTGAAGGATTTGAATCTCCCTTGTGAATTGAGTTGAGTTACGTCAAATTCAAACCCAGGAGATCGCTTCTCCAAGAATGCTTTCACTTTTTCTGTAGTTGTATGCGATTTGCAGCGTCCGACATATAGCCATAGCATCGGTTCCCCCCCGCTGAAGTCATTGTTTTCATCTGAAAGTGTTCCTATCACGGATCCACTTTTATTTCTTGTAATCGGTTCTTTGGGCTGTGATATCGGCTTTGCAGCAGTTGATCTGTTATCAGTAGTACTCGATTTTTTGTTCCGTTTTTTATTCGTCACTTCAATCCATGCTTGTTTATCGTCTTCACGTTTTTCAACAGTGGGTTGAGAAATAACCGTATTGGCTGATGAACATGACAGAAAAGATTGATCTAGGTCACTTGGGATTGTGACACTCTTTTGTATTTCGGAAAGATTGCCTGATAAAAGTCTAACCATATCAATATTTGATTCCTTGAGATTTTGTACCTCCATTTTCAAATTAAAGATTTCATCCAATAATGTCTTCGTACACTCCTGGAGTTCTTCAGTGAGAAGAATTCTCACTTCTTCGAATGTGAACACATTACCTTGCACTATGTCTTTTGCGGTGCGAGTATTCACCATTTTACACTATTTCGCACTCTTCGATTCAGATTTTTACGAGCGACACTAGAAAGACGTCTATATAATTTCATACTATAAAAAACAACTCAATTATCATCAATACTCATATTAATTTTAACATCACTGCTATTGGCCAAGTGGAAAACAGGTAAAATATTATCATTGCAGCTGCAACCCTAGTGGTTTAGTATTTTTTTTTGCAATAAAACCTGAATTTAGAAATTCATTTTTTATATTTATATTAAAAATACAATATGATATGGATGCAACAAAAGTTTAATGTTCATAAAACAATATCAAACTATACAAAACTACTCAATTTCTATGAATATTGCAAGTGGCCAAGTGAAAGAGAGGTGAATTATTATTATTGCAGCTATTATTTTCATTAATTGGAGTGTCTTGAAAGAATTGTAGACGTTGGTGTCAATTTTTTTTTATTTATTCTATCTTCAACTATTTACCTACTCTATAGTTCATAAAATAGTATATACACCTCAGGACTGAAGTAATTTTGTTCTTGAATTGTTAAAATACCACTTCAGTCCCTGAGTGTATGATATATTTTTTTCCTTACAAATGTATAGAAGTTACAGGCTTTGAGTAGTGAATATTGAGTTCAGCATGTTAAAATTTATATAAGTATAATTCAAATTTGAATTTTCATCTATTTTCCATAATTTGAATTTGTAAACGAAAACTATAAATTCGATCAATAAATGTTTTGAATCAAATCAAAACTGTGCTTTATTGTTCAGAAATAACGTTATCATTGACTAAGCTTCTATTCTAGGAAATGAAATGATCCACTTTGCCCAGATATGAGGAGAAAGGTGTATAAATACAAATCAAAGAATTTGTAATGACTTCATATAATAAACTGATACAAATTGTACAGAGAAACACATTTGGAGCTCATAACTGACACGTTGTAACTTTTACTATCCAACTCAAATCACATATGTATTCTCAGGGATTGCAGTTTAGAATTATGAATATGAATATTGTAACTGCAAAACACAAATTATACTTATGAACGCTACGAAATTTCTGAAACTCATGAATTCTACGTTTCTATGAGAATGCATCATCATAGACTGTATCTGCAATAAACCACGAAACACATGCGAAGCTTATTACAGCCACAGTAAGAAATCACCACCATCATGAATATATATACAAACATTGCCAAAAATGTATTTCGAAAACTGATGAAATATATATTATATAAGATCCAAATTGAATAGTGAAACCGCAAATCCGTAAAAAACCATATACGATACTTATCAGCATTTGATAGAATTTATATATTTCTTTGGTTTCTAGTAGCATTTTTCAACCTGAATCTATATTTGAATATTTTTTTATACAAACATAACTCATATGAGTGTGAGAATAAATGAGAATATATGAGATTTTATAGCAGTTGTTCATAAGGAAAAACATACAGTTTTTCACATATATTTCTGATGGCGAATCTCAGAATAGAAATATAGAATATAGAAATCTTCATCAGAAACAGGTAGGTTTTATATGTAAGAATCACAATTGAAAACCATAGATCCTCACAAATCTGTTATGAAATCTCATACATTCATTTCGAACAGCATCAACTCATAGAAACATGTACCACTCGTCCCAGAAATCGCTGATCGTGTGAGAACGAACGTGTGAAAACCATAAATCTTGAATAACCTACTATTGAACATCATACATTTATTTATTCTCAAATCGCATGACCTCATGAAAACATATTCTCAAACTGCATTGCCTTATGAAAACATGTAACATTCATCTCAGAAATTGCTGATAAAAACGTATGAAAGTTGTGCATTAAACATTAAAGTACCATAATATTTTCACGTCAGGAACTACTATTAGAAATCGAAGGAATATGTCTATTGAATACTAAAATGAATATCGTATATGATTTAATATGGATATAACTCACTGTTCAATTTGGACCTCATAGAAACATGTAGGATTAATTCCAGGAATCGCAGATAAATACGTATATGAGTGCATATTGCTATCCTGAGATTTCCCACTAGAAACAGATAGGTTTCATGTGTGATGATAACATTCGAAAACCATAGATCCTAACAAATGACTCCTATAATCTTATAAATACCCATTCATTCTCAAACTGCATGACTTATAAAAACATATAATGTTCATCCCATAAACTGCTGATCAATACGCATAAAAGTTATGCGTGAATCACATTCGAGTATCATATTTTCCCGTTAGTAAATGCCATTAGAAATCTAAGGAATATGTACCTGTAAATGTGTATTGAATACTATATATATTATGTATGGTTTTATATGGATATAACTCACTATCCAATTTGGACCTCATAGAAACATTTAGGATTTATTCCAGAAATCGCTGATAGATACGTAAATGAGTGCATATTGGTATCCTGGGATTTCCAACCAGTAACAGATAGGTTTCATGTGTGAGAATTACATTTGAAAACCATAGATCCCAACAAATGGTTGCTATAATCTCATAGATTCTCATTTATTCTCAAACTGCATGACCTTATAAAAACATATAACATTAATCCCAGAAATTCCTGATAAATACCTATGAAAGTTCTGCGTAAAAACACATTCAAATATCATAGATTCCCGTTAGGAAATGCCATCAGAAAACGAAGTAATATGTATCTGTAAAGTCTATTAAATATCAAAGAGTAACGTATATGGTTTCATATGGATATAACTCACTATTCAATTCGGACCTCATAGAAACATGTAGGATTGATTCAAGAAATCGCTGATAGATACGTATATGAGTGCATATTGCTAGCCTGGGATTTTCCACCAGAAACAGATAGGTTTCATGTGTGGGAATTACAGTTGAAAACCATGAATCCTAACAAATGACTGCTACAATCTCATAGATTCTCATTTATTCTCAAACTGTATGATCTTATAAAAACATTCAACCTTCATCCCAGAAATTTCTGATAAATACGTATGAAAGTTATGCGTAAAAACACATTCAAATATCATAGATTCCCGTTAGAAAATGCCATCAGAAAACGAAGTAATGTGTATCTGGAATGTCTATTGAATATCAATGAGTAACGTAAATGGTTTCATATGGATATAACTCACTATCCAATTTGGACCTCATAGAAACATGTAAGACTGATTCAAGAAATCGCTGATAGATACGTATATGAATGCATATTGCTATCCTGGGATTTTCCACCAGAAACAGATAGGTTTCATGTGTGGGAATTACAGTTGAAAACCATGAATCCTAACAAATGACTGCTACAATCTCATAGATTCTCATTTATTCTCAAACTGTATGATCTTATAAAAACATACAACATTCATCCCAGAAACTGCTGATAAACACGTATGAAAGTTATGCGTGAAAACACATTCAAATATCATGAATTCCCGTTAGGAAATGCCATTATAAATCGAAGGAATATGTATCTGTAATGTCTATTGAATACTGATGAGTATCGTATATGATTTTAAATGGAATAACGGTTTCACTATCCAACTTGGATCTCATAGGTTCTATTATATATTTTTTATCAGTTCTTATGAGGCATTTTTGGCAGGGACCTTATGTTCGATTTAGTTGCTCGTATGTGTAACAGAAGAACTGTTACCTGGTTAGACATACTATATGATAATCATCACGATATAATCGAATACAACTCAGATACAATGATCATTCCGTCTATCCATCTAACCTTCTGTTCGATTGGGTCGCTCGTACGTATAACGCAAGAACAGTCACCTGGTGAGTATTACTATATAAACATTCCCACGATATAATCGAATACAACTCAAATACAATTATCGTTCCGTCTAACCATCCAACTTTATGTTCGATTCAGACGCTCGTATGTGTAACGGAAGAACAGGTACCTGGTGAGTATAACTATATAAACATAATCAAATACAACCCAGATACGATGATTCTTCAATCTATAAATTTAACCTTCTGCTCGATTCGGTCGCTTGTATGTAAAACGGAAGAACAGTTACCTGGTGATTATTGCTATATAAACATCATCACGATATCATCGAATACAACTCAGATACAATTATCGTTTCGTCTAACCATTCAACCTTCTGTTCGATTCAGTCGCTAGTATGTGTAACGGAAGTACCGTCACCTGGTAAGTATCACTATACATACAGTATTGCGATATAATCGCATACCACCCAGATACATTGATTGTTCAGTCTATCCATTCAACTTTCTGTTCGTTTCGGTCGCTCGTATGTAAAACGGGAATACCGTCATCAAATGTGTATAACCATATACACATAATCGAATACAACCCAGATACTATCCATTCAACCTTCTGTTCGATTCGGTTGCTCGTATGTATAACGAAAGAACAGTTACCTGGTGAGTATTTCTATATGAACGTCATCACGATATAATAGAATACAACTAAGATACAATGATCATTCCGTCTATCCATCCAACCTTTTGTTCGATTGGGTCGCTCGTATGTATAACGCAAGAACAGTCACCTGGTGAATATTACTATATAAACATCACCACGATATAATCGAATACAACTCAGTTACAATTATCGTTTCGTCTAACCATCCAACCTTATGTTCGATTCAGACGCTCGTATGTGTAACGAAAGAACCTTTACATGGTAGGTGTAACTAAATATACAGCATAACGATATAATCGGAGACAACCCAGATACATTCAACCTTATGTTCGATTCGGTTGCTCGTATGTATAACGGAAGAACTGTTACCTGGTTAGACATACTATATTATAATCATCACGATATAATCAAATACAACCCAGATACGATGATTGTTCAGTCTTTCCATTCAACCTTCTGTTCAGTTCAGTCGCTCTTATGTATAAATGGAGAACAGTTTCCTGGTGAGTATAACTATATGAACATAATCGAATACAACCCAGATACGATTATTGTTCAATCTATACTAAATTCAACCTTCTGCTCGATTAGGTCGCTTGTATGTAAAACTAAAGAACAGTTACCTGGTGAGTATTTCTATATAAACATCATCACGATATCATCGAATACAACTCAGATACAATTATCGTTTCGTCTAATCATCCAACCTTATGTTCGATGCAGACGCTCGTATGTGTAACGAGAGAACCGTTACATGGTAGGTGTTACTAAATATACAGCATAACGATATAATCGGAGACAACCCAGATACAATGATTGTTCAATCTATCCATTCAACCTCTTGTTCGATTCGGTTGCTCTTATGTGTAACAGAAGAACTGTTACCTGGTTAGACATACTATATGAAAATCATCACGATATAATCGAATACAACCCAGATACAATGATTGTTCAGTCTATCCATTCAACCTTCTGTTCAGTTTAGTCGCTCTTATGTATAACTGGAGAACAGTTACCTGTTGAGTATAACTATATAAACATCATCACGATATAATCGAATACAACCTCAGATACGATCATTGTTTAGTCTATCCATTCAACCTTCTGTTCAATTCAGTCGCTCGTATGTATAACGGAAGAACAGTTACCTGGTGAGTATAACCATATAAACCTAATCGAATACAACCCAGATACTATGAATTTTCAATCTATACATTCGACCTACTGCTCGATTCGGTCGCTTTTATGTAAAACGGAAGAACAGTTACCTGGTGAATATTGCTATATAAACATCATCACGATATCATCGAATACAACTCAGATACTATTATCGCTTCGTCTAACCATTCAACCTTCTGTTCGATTCAGTCGCTAGTATGTGTAACGGAAGTACCGTCACCTGGTAAGTATCACTATATATACAGTATCGCGATATAATCATATACCACCCAGATACATTGATTGTTCAGTCTATCCATTCAACTTTCTGTTCAGTTCAGTCGCTCTTATGTATAACTGGAGAACAGTTTCCTGGTGAGTATAACCATATGAACATCATCAAGATATAATCGAATACAACCCCAGATACGATTATTGTTTAGTCTAATCATCCAACCTTCTGTTCAATTCAGTCGCTCGTATGTATAACGGAAGAACAGTTACCTGGTGAGTATAACTATATAAACATAATCGAATACAACCCAGATACGATGATTGTTCAATCTCTACTAAATTTCAGCTTCTGCTCGATTCGGTCGCTTGTATGTGAAACGGAAGAACAGTTACCTGGTGAGTATCGCTATATAAACATCATCACGATATCATCGAATACAACTCAGAGATACAATTATCGTTTCGTCTAACCATTTAACCTTCTGTTCGATTCAGTCTCTAGTATGTGTAACGAAAGTACCGTCTTCTGGTAAGTATCACTATATATACAGTATTGCGATATAATCGGATACCACCCAGATACATTGATTGTTCAGTCTATCCATTCAACTTTCTGTTCGTTTCGGTCGCTCGTATGTAAAACGGGAATACCGTCACCTAATGTGTATAACTATATACACAGCATAACATCATAATCGAATACAACCCAGATACTATCCATTCAACCTTCTGTTCGATTCGGTTGCTCGTATGTATAACGAAAGAACAGTGACCTGGTGAGTATTTCTATATGAACGTCATCACGATATAATCGAATACAACTCAGATACAATTATCGTTCCGTCTAACCATTCAACCTTATGTTCGATTCAGACGCTCGTATGTGTAACGAAATAACCGTTACATGGTAGGTGTAACTGAATATACAGCATAAAGATATAATCGGAGACAACCCAGATACAATGATTGTTCAATCTATCCATCCAACCTTATGTTCGATTCGGTTGCTCGTATGTTTAACGGAAGAACTGTTACCTGGTTAGACATACTATATGATAATCATCACGATATACTCGAATACAACCCCAGATACGATTATTGTTTAGTCTATCCATTCAACCTTCTGTTCAATTCAGTCGTTCTTATGTATAACGGAAAAACAGTTACCTGGTGAGTATAACTATATAAACCTTATCGAATACAACCCAGATACGATGAATTTTCAATCTATTCATTTAACCTTCTGCTCGATTTATTCGCTTTTATGTAAAACGGAAGAACAGTTACCTGGTGAGTATTGCTATATAAACATCATCACGATATCATCGAATACAACTCAGATACAATTATCGCTTCGTCTAACCATTTGAACTTCTGTTCGATTCAGTCGCTAGTATGTGTAACGGAAGTACCGTCACCTGGTAAGTATCAATATATATACAGTATTGCGATATAATCGGATACCAACCAGATACATTGATTGTTCAGTCTATCCATTCAACTTTCTGTTCATTTCGGTCGCTCGTATGTAAAACGGGAATACCGTCACCTAGTGTGTATAACTATATACACAGCATAACATCATAATCGAATACAACTCAGATACAATGATCATTCCGTCTATCCATCTAACCTTCTGTTCGATTGGGTCGCTCGTACGTATAACGCAAGAACAGTCACCTGGTGAGTATTACTATATAAACATTCCCACGATATAATCGAATACAACTCAGTTACAATTATCGTTCCGTCTAACCATCCAACCTTAAGTTCGATTCAGACGCTCGTATGTTTAACGAAAGAACCGTTACATGGTAGGTGTATCTAAATATACAGCATAACGATATAATCGGAGACAACCCAGATACAATAATGTTCAATCTATCCATTCAACCTAATGTTCGATTCGGTTGCTCGTATGTATAATGGAAGAACAGTTACCTGGTTAGACATAATATATAATAATCATCACGAAATAATGGAATACAACCCAGATACGATGATTATTCAGTCTATCCATTCAACCTTCTGTTCAGTTCAGGCGCTCTTATGTATAACCGGAGAACAGTTACCTGGTGAGTATATTTATATAAACATCATCACGATATCATCGAATACAACCCCAGATACGATCATTGTTTAGTCTATCCATTCAACCTTCTGTTCAATTCAGTCGCTCGTATGTATAACGGAAGAACAGTTACCTGGTGAGTATTGCTATATAAACATAATCGAATACAACCCAGATACGATGATTGTTCAATCTATCTATTTAACCTTCTGCTCGATTCGGTCGCTTGTATGTAAAACGGAAGAACAGTTACCTGGTGAGTATTGCTATAAACATCATCACGATATCATCGAATACAACTCAGATACAATTATCGTTTCGTCTAACCATTTAACCTTCTGTTCGATTCAGTCGCTTATATGTGTAACGGAAGTACCGTCACCTGATAAGTATCACTATATATACAGTATTGCGATATAATCGGATACCAACCAGATACATTGATTGTTCAGTCTATCCATTCAACTTTCTGTTCGTTTCGGTCGCTCGTATGTAAAACGGGAATACCGTCACCTAGTGTGTATATTTATATACACAGCATAACATCATAATCGAATACAACTCAGATACTATCCATTCAAACGACCGAATCGAGCAGAAGGTTAAATGGATAGATTGAACAATCATCGTATCTGGGTTGTATTCGATTATGTTTATATAGTTATACTCACCAGGCAACTGTTCTTTCGTTATACATACGAGCGGCTGAAATGAACAGAAGGTTGAATGGATAGACTAAACAATAATCGTATCTGGGGTTGTATTCGATTATATCGTGATGATGTTTATATAGTTATACTCACCAGGTAACTGTTCTCCAGTTATACATAAGAGCGACTGAACTGAACAGAAGGTTGAATGGATAGACTGAACAATGATCGTATCTGGGTTGTATTTAATTATATCGTGATGATTATCATATAATATGTCTAACCAGGTATCAGTTCTTCCGTTATACATACGAGCAACCGAATCGAACATAAGGTTGAATGGATAGATTGAACAATCATTGTATCTGGGTTGTCTCCGATTATATCGTTATGCTGTTTATTTAGTTACACCTACCATGTAACGGTTCTTTCGTTACACATACGAGCGTCTGAATCGAACATAAGGTTGGATGGTTAGACGAAACGATAATTGTAACTGAGTTGTATTCGATTATATCGTGGTGATTATTATATATTATGTCTAACCAGGTAACTGTTCATCCGTTATACATACGAGCAACCGAATCGAACATAAGGTTGAATGGATAGATTGAACATTCATTGTATCTGGGTTGTCTCCGATTATATCGTTATGCTGTATATTTAGTTACACCTACCATGTAACGGTTCTTTCGTAACACATAAGAGCGTCTGAATCGAACATAAGGTTGGATGATTAGACTGAACGATAATTGTAACTGAGTTGTATTCGATTATATCGTGGTGATAATTATATAGTAATACTCACCAGGTGACTGTTCTTGCGTTATACATACGAGCGAACAATCGAACAGAAGGTTGGATGGATAGACGGAATGATCATTGTATCTGAGTTGTATTCGATTATATCGTGATGACGTTCATATAGAAATACTCACCAGGTTACTGTTCTTTCGTTATACATACGAGCAACCGAATCGAACAGAAGGTTGAATGGATAGTATCTGGGTTGTATTCGATTATGATGTTATGCAGTGTATATAGTTATACATATTAGGTGACGGTAGTCCCGTTTTACAAACGAGCGTTTCACAAACGAACAGAGAAATGAATGGATAGACTGATATTTGGTTACACCTACCATGTGACGGTCCTTTCGTTACACATACGAGCGTCTGAATCGAACATAAGGTTGGATGGTTAGACGGAACGATAATTGTAACTGAGTTGTATTCGATTATATCGTGGTGATTTTTTATATATTATGTCTAACCAGGTAACTGATCTTCCGTTATACATACGAGCAACCGAATCGAACATAAGGTTGAATGGATAGATTGAACAATCATTGTACCTGGGTTGTCTCCGATTATATCGTTATGCTGTATATTTAGTTACACCTACCATGTAACGATTCTTTCGTAACACATACGAGCGTCTGAATCGAACATAACGTTGGATGATTAGACGAAACGATAATTGTAACTGAGTTGTATTCGATTATATCGTGGTGATGTTTATATAGTAATACTCACCAGGTGACTGTTCTTGCGTTTTACATACGAGCGACCCAATCGAACAGAAGGTTGGATGGATAGACGGAATGATCATTGTATCTGAGTTGTTTTCGATTATATCGTGATGACGTTCATATAGAAATACTCACCAGGTTACTGTTCTTTCGTTCTACATACGATCAACCGAATCGAACAGAAGGTTGAATGGATAGTATCTGGGTTGTATTCGATTATGATGTTATGCAGTGTATATAGTTATACACATTAGGTGACGGTATTCCCGTTCTACAAACGAGAGTTTTACAAACGAACAGAGAAATGAATGGATAGACTGAACAATCAATGTATCTGGGTGGTATCCGATTATATCGCAATACTGTATATATAGTGATACTTACCAGGTGAAGGTACTTCCGTTACACATTCTAGCGACTGAATCGAACAAAAGGTTGAATGGTTAGACGAAACGATAATTGTATCTGAGTTGTATTCGATGATATCGTGATGATGTTTATATAGCAATACTCACCAGGTAACTGTTCTTCCGTTTTACATATAAGCGACCAAATTGAGCAGAAGGTTAAATGGATAGATTGAACAATCATCGTATCTGGGTTGTATTCGTATATGTTTATATAGTAATACTCACCAGGTAACTGTTCTTCCGTTTTACATACTAGCTACTGAATCGAACAGAAGGTTAAATGGTTAGACGAAATGATAATTGTATCTGAGTTGTATTCGATGATATCGTGATGATGTTTATATAGCAATACTCAGCAAGAAACTGTCCTTCCGTTTTAAATACAAGCGACCGAATCGAGCATAAGGTTAAATGGGTAGATTGAACAATAATCGTATCTGAGTTGTATTCGATTATGTTTATATTGTTATACTCACCAGGTACCTGTTCTTCCGTTATACATACGAGCAACCGAATCGAACATAAGGTTGAATGGATAGACTAAACAATGATCGTATCTGAGGTTTCATTCGATTATATCGTGATGATGTTTATATAGTTATACTCACCAGGTAACTGTTCTCCAGTTATACAGTACGATGCAAATGTATGGAATAAATTCATTATCTCTAACGTTTATGAATTTTAAGGAAAATCCCGAGACAGGTCGATTTTTATTTTCAAATTGACATCTCTTGATATACATACGGAGTTTGTGACGTCATCCGCGTAGTTGTGGTGACGTCATCGATTATTTTTTTAAATAGGAAGACACCCTGTTTATTTTTTTTTCTGGATGGTATATTCATTGTCTATCTGACCATATACTAATATCAGGACAATAAAGTGATACAGAGTGTGAAAACATTATTTTATATTTACAACATCATTATGCTATCAATGTACGCAATTACCTTAATAGGTTTTTAGAGGGTCAATCGAATGGCCAACTATATCTCCTGATTCAACTCCTCTCGATTTTTTCTTCTGAGGTTATCTGTAGAGCAGTTTATGGAGGAAGCCGGAAAGATCAGATAATTTGAAAGAACGAATACGAGTGAATATTTCACAAATATATTCAGAAACGATAGCAAGGTTCAAGAATGATTTGTTTTCTGTCTATCACATTGTATTTTTGCAGAAGGTCACAAATTTGATTATTTATTATAACGGTTTCCGTTGTAAATATAAAATAATGAATAACTTTTTCTCACCCTATATTACTTTAAACTCCTAATATTAGTATACGGTCAGATCGACAATGAATATACCTTCCAGAAAAAAAATTGAACAGGGTGTCTTCCTATTTAAAAAAATAATCGATGACGTCACCACAACTACGCGGATGACGTCACAAATTCCGTATGTATATCAAGAGATGTCAATTTGAAAATAAAAATCGACCTGTTTCAGGATTTTCCTTAAAATTGATATACTTTAGAGATAATGAATTTATTCCATACATTTGCATCGTACTGTATATAATAGCGACTGAACTGAACAGAAGGTTGAATGGATAGACTGAACAATCATCGTATCTGGGTTGTCTTCGATTATTTCGTGATGATTATCATATATTATGTCCAACCAGGTAACTGTTCTTCCATAATACATACGAGCAACCGAAACGAACAGAAAGTTGAATGGATAGACTGAACAATCAATGTATCTGGGTGGTATCCGATTATATCGCAATACTGTATATATAGTGATACTTACCAGGTGACGGTACTTCCTTTACACATACCAGCGACTGAATCGAACAGAAGGTTAAATGGTTGGACGAAACGATAATTGTATCTGAGTTGTATTCGATGATATGGTGATGATGTTTATATAGCAATACTCACCAGGTAACTGTTCTTCTGTTTTACATACAAGCGACCGAATCGAGCAGAAGGTTAGATGGATAGATTGAAAATTCATCGTATCTGGGTTGTATTCGATAATGTTTGTATAGTTATTCTCACCAGATAACTGTTTTTTCGTTATACATACGAGCGACTGAATTGAACAGAAGGTTGAATGGATAGATTGAACAATCATCGTATCTGGGTTGTATTCGATTATATCGTGATGATTATCATATAGTATGTCAAACCAGGTAACAGTTCTTTCGTTATACAAACGAGCAACCGAATCGAACATAAGGTTGAATTAATGGATTGAACAATCATTGTATCTCGGTTGTATCCGAATATATCGTTATGCTGTATATTCAGTTTAGCCTACCATGTAACGGTTCTTTCGTTACACTTACGAGCGACTGAATCGTAGAAAAGGGTGAATGGATAGACTGAACAATCATCGTATCTGGGTTGTATTCGATTATTTCGTGATGATTATTATATATTATGTCTAACCAGGTAACTGTTCTTCCGTTAAACATACTAGCAACCGAATCGAACATGAGGTTGGATGGATAGATTGAACAATCATTGTATCTGGGTTGTCTCCGATTATATCGTTATTCTGTATATTTAGTTACACCTACCATGTAACGGTTCTTTCGTTATACATACGAGCGTCTGAATCGAACATAAGGTTGGATGGTTAGACGGAACGATAATTGTGACTGAGTTGTATTCGATTATATCGTGGTGATGTTTATATAGTTATACTCACCAGGTGACTGTTCTTGCGTTATACATACGAGCGACCCAATCGAACAGAAGGTTGGATGGATAGACGGAATGATAATTGTATCTGAGTTGTATTCGATTATATCGTGATGACGTTCATATAGAAATACTCACCAGGTTTCTGTTCTTTCGTTATACATACGATCAACCGAATCGAACAGGAGGTTTAATGGATAGTATCTGGGTTGTATTCGAATATGATGTTATGCTGTGTATATAGTTATACACACTAGGTGACGGTATTCCCGTTTTACATACGAGCGACCGAAACGAACTGAAAGTTGAATGGATAGACTGAACAATCAATGTATCTGGGTGGTATCTGATTATATCGCAATTCTGTATATATAGTGATACTTACCAGGTGACGATACTTCCGTTAAACATACTAGCGACTGAATCGAACAGAATGTTGAATGGATAGACGAAACGATAATTGTATCTGAGTTGTATTCGATGATATCGTGATGATGTTTATATAGCAATACTCACCAGGTAACTGT
The DNA here is from genome assembly GCA_029955515.1 of Chrysomela aeneicollis. Lineage (NCBI taxonomy): Eukaryota > Metazoa > Arthropoda > Insecta > Coleoptera > Chrysomelidae > Chrysomela > Chrysomela aeneicollis. The sequence continues at coordinate 190,995 of JARUHQ010000041.1, read as the reverse complement.
CCTTCCGTTTTACATACAAGCGACCGAATCGAGCAGGAGGTTAAATGGATAGATTGAACAATCATCGTATCTGAGTTGTATTCGATTATGTTTATATAGTTATACTCACCATGTACCTGTTCTTCCGTTATACATACGAGCAACCAAATCGAACATAAGGTTGAATGGATAGATTGAACAATCATCGTATCTGAGTTGTATTCGATTATGTTTATATAGTTATACTCACCAATATCTAAACACGTTGAATGAATTTGGGTACATCTCGACAATAAACGTACCTACCAGAGTGCAAGGTAGGAGTAAAACCTGCCTAGACCATATTTTTATAAAATCCAAAGATCCAAATTTGAATGAAAATATTCTACCCATTGTATTAAAAACTACAGTAACAGATCACTACACTACTCTACTTCAGATTATACTTCCAGAGAAAACTAGGGCAAAAAAAATAAAAACAAAATAATTAAATCTATGAACATCAACAAAATGCACAACAAGTTCGGCAATATTTCCTGGATCGACGTCTACGCTGCGCCAACTCCAGACTCTGCAATGGAAAATTTTATTGATATAACAATGAAAACGTTAGAAGCATGTACAGAGAAACGTCAGATTCGTAGAAAGAACAACAAGATGGCTCCCTGGGTTACGAACGGGTTACTGAACTCTATTAATAAAAAAAATAGAATGTTTCGCCTTATGCAAAAGCAGCCACAAAATGATGATCTAAGGAAAGAATACAAAAGCTATCGAAATAAGCTAACTTCATTAATCAACAAAACCAAATCCAAATTTTACAACAACTTAATAGAAAGAAATCATAACAATTCAAAAATCTTGTGGGATGTTATTCAAGAAATATCAAGGACAAAAAAACAAAAACACGTCATACATAAAATTAAACATCCTACCGAAAACAAGATATTGACTGACAAAATGGAAATTGCGAATGCATTCAATACAACCTTTATTGAAACGGGTAGAACTCTTGCTAGCCAAATAAATAACGACAAGAATCACAAAATAAAAAGATCAACAATTTTAAATTCATTTGTGTTCGAGCCAATTAATTCGATGGAGACAAGAAATATAATTTTTGAATTAAAAAATAACAAGGCAGTAGGCTATGATGACTTGAAAGCGGAAACTATCAAACTCATATCAGTCTACATTCTAGAACCATTGACTTACATATTAAATATATGCGTGGAAAAAGGTGTTTACCCTGATAGGTTCAAAAAATCAATTGTTACACCACTGTTGAAAAAAGGGGACACATCCATCATCACAAACTATCGTCCAATCTCTCTTGTGACTCATCTATCAAAAATATTCGAAAAGATAATTAAAAGAAGGGTCGTCACTTATCTCAATAAATACAAAATAATTTCAGATCATCAATTCGGATTCAGAGAAAATATTTCTACTCAGGATGCAGTTTTGTCACTGAATTCAAAAATTACCCAAGCTTTAAATGAGAAGAAACCGTCCTTGTGTGTGTTCATAGACCTATCCAAGGCCTTTGACACTGTCAGTCATCACCTTCTCCTTCAGTCGCTGGAAGATATTGGAATGCGAGGCAATATTTTGAAACTATTCGAAAGTTATTTGACAGGAAGATGCCAGGCGGTAAAAATAGATGATGTACTGAGCAATGAAAAAGTGATTGACTGTGGAGTACCACAAGGTTCCGTGCTGGGACCAACACTATTCAATATATATATAAACGGAATATTTTCATTGAGTAACAACGGAGATATAATTGGATTCGCAGATGATACAGCCATCTTCTATAAAGCAGATGACTGGAACTTATTGAAAGCTAAGGTTGAAACAGAGTTTTCTGTGATAAAACGTTGGTTGGATACGAAACTATTGACAGTTAACATAGATAAAACACACTATCTCCCATTTTGCTGTAATTCAGCTGGTACACCTCCATTCGAGCACTTGGTAGTCAGGACGGAAAACCCCTTTCACATCCTGCCCGAAAACAAAATTAAATATCTAGGAATAATAATTGATATTCATTTGAAATGGAATTTACATATAAAGTATACTGTCAACAAATTAAGAACCATATTACACAAATTCAGGAAACTTAAAGAAATTCTGCCCCTCAAGCATCTGAAAACATTATACTATTCTCTAGTTGAAAGTCATATTCGTTATGGAATAGCGGTGTGGGGGGGAACTTTGAATACTCACATCCACCCTGTCGAAGTCATGCAGAGACGTTTTCTTAAATTGATATTCTCCAAAAACAGTAGATATTCTTCTGATATTCTGTACACTGAGACTCAAATTATGGACATAAGACAGTTGTACTTCTTATGCTCTAGTATCAAATATCATGCAACTAAGCACACGGCATTACTTCCCTTACATCAATACAACACTCGCCAAAAAGATCATTATTTAACACCCCTAATGGTTAGGGTCGCTGCTCAAAGATCATACTCTTATTTTGCTCCAAAACTCTATAATAGCATACCTCAAATAATAAAATCAATAAATAACATCAATCGCTTCAAAAAAGAACTGAAAATACACATACTTCGAAGTAAGAGAATTGAACTACATCGAATATTCGAGTAGATATGTAGGAATTCAATATTATAAAAAGAAACTGAACATACCTTTGCTATATTGTCCACTTGGTATTTTGAAGTAATCCCGTTTTTTATAAATCTTGTTCCTTGTAGCAAATTATATTTACTTTTTAAATCATATTGATATTTTTCTTTATGTACGATTATTATATGTTTTACATTTTATATTTAGATTATATTTAGAAAATTTATTTATATATTTAGTCATCCAGTTGTTGTTCGTTTAATTTACTTCTCGAAACAAGTGTTTTTACACTTATCGAGCATTCATTTATTCACAGCTAATCTTAAAATTTCTTTTTTTTTATTTGTATTCGTAAGTTTTCTGTCGTGTTAATAAATATTATTATTATTATTATTATTACCAAGTAACTGTTCTTCCGTTATACATACGAGCGACTGAATTGAACAGAAGGTTGAATGGATAGACAAAACAATGATCGTATCTAGGGTTGTATTCGATTATATCGTGATGATGTTTATATAGTTATACTCACCAGGTAACTGTTTTCCAGTTATACATAAAAGCGACTGAATTGAACAGAAGGTTGTATGGATAGACTGAACAATCATCGTATCTGGGTTGTATTCGATTATTTCGTGATGATTATTATATATTATGTCTAACCAGGTAACTGTTCTTCCGTTATACACACGAGCAACCGAATCGAACATAAGGTTGAATGGATAGATTGAACAATCATTGTATCTGGGTTGTCTCCGAATATATCGTTATGCTGTATATTAAGATACACCTACCATGTAACGGTTCTTTCATTACACATACGAGCGTCTGAATCGAACATAAGGTTGGATGGTTAGACGGAACGATAATTGTAACTGAGTTGTATTCGATTATATCGTGGTAATGTTTATATAGTAATACTCACCAGGTGACTGTTCTTGCGTTATACGTACGAGCGACCCAATCGAACAGAAGGTTGGATGGATAGACGGAATGATCATTGTATCTGAGTTGTATTCGATTATATCGTGATGACGTTCATATAGAAATACTCACCAGGTTACTGTTCTTTCGTTATACTTACGAGCAACCGAATCGAACAGAAGGTTGAATGGATAGTATCTGGGTTGTATTCGATTATGATGTTATGCTGTGTATATAGTTATACACATCAGGTGACGGTATTCCCGTTTTACATACGAGCGACCGAAACGAACAGAAAGTTGAATGGAATGACTGAACAATCAATGTATCTGGGTGGTATCCGATTATATCGCAATACTGTATATAAAGTGATACTTACCAGGTGACGGTACTTCCGTCACACATACTAGCGACTGAATCGAACAGAAGGTTGAATAGTTGGACGAAACGATAATTGTATCTGAGTTGTATTCGATGATATCGTGATGATGTTTATAGCAATACTCACCAGATAACTGTTTTTCCGTATTACATACAAGCGACCGAATCGAGCAGAAGGTTAAATAGATAGATTGAACAATCATCTTATCTGGGTTCTATTCGATTATGTTTATATAGTTATTCTCACCAGGTCTCTGTTCTTCCGTTATACATACGAGCGACTGAATTGAACTTAAGGTTGAATGGATAGACTAAACAATAATCGTATCTGGGGTTGTATTCGATTATATCTTGATGATGTTTATATAGTTATACTCACCAGGAAACTGTTATCCAGTTATACATAAAAGCGACTGAACTGAACAGAAGGTTGAATGGATAGACTGAACAATCATCGTATCTGGGTTGTATTTAATAATATCGTGATGATTATCATATAGTATGTCTCACCAGGTAACAGTTCTTCCGTTATACATACGAGCAACCGAATCGAACATAAGGTTGAATGGATAGATTGAACAATCATTGTATCTGGGTTGTATCTGAATATATCGTTATGCTGTATATTCAGTTTAGCCTACCATGTAACGGTTCTTTCGTTACAAATACGAGCGACTGAATCGTAGAGAAGGGTGAATGGATAGACTGAACAATCATCGTATCTGGGTTGTATTCGATTATTTCGTGATGATTATTACATATTATGTCTAACCATATAACTGTTCTTCCGTTATACATACGAGCAACCGAATCGAACATAAGGTTGAATGGATAGATTGAACAATCATTGTATCTGGGTTGTCTCCGATTATATCGTTATGCTGTATATTTAGTTACACCTACCATGTGACGGTTCTTTCGTTACACATACGAGCGTCTGAATCGAACATAAGGTTGGATGGTTAGACGGAACGATAATTGTAACTGAGTTGTATTCGATTATATCGTGGTGATTTTTTATATATTATGTCTAACCAGGTAACTGATCTTCCGTTAAACATACGAGCAACCGAATCGAACATAAGGTTGAATGGATAGATTGAACAATCATTGTACCTGGGTTGTTTCCGATTATATCGTTATGCTGTATATTTAGTTACACCTACCATGTAACGGTTCTTCCGTTACACATACGAGCGTCTGAATCGAACATAAAGTTGGATGATTAGACGGAACGATAATTGTAACTGAGTTGTATTCGATTATATCGTGGTGATGTTTATATAGTAATACTCACCAGGTGACTGTTCTTGCGTTATACATACGAGCGACCCAATCGAACAGAAGGTTGGATGGATAGACGGAATGATCATTGTATCTGAGTTGTTTTCGATTATATCGTGATGACGTTCATATAGAAATACTCACCAGGTTACTGTTCTTTCGTTATACATACGAGCAACCGAATCGAACAGAAGGTTGAATGGATAGTATCTGGGTTGTATTCGATTATGATGTTATGCAGTGTATATAGTTATACACATTTGGTGACGGTATTCACGTTTTACAAACGAGCGTTTTACAAACGAACAGAGAAATGAATGGATAGACTGAACAATCAATGTATCTGGGTGGTATCCGATTATATCGCAATACTGTATATATAGTGATACTTACCAGGTGACGGTACTTCCGTTACACATTCTAGCGACTGAATCGAACAGAAGGTTGAATGGTTAGACGAAACGATAATTGTATCTGAGTTGTATTCGATGATATCGTGATGATGTTTATATAGCAATACTCACCAGGTAACTGTTCTTCCGTTTTACATATAAGCGACCAAATTGAGCAGAAGGTTAAATGGATAGATTGAACAATCATCGTATCTAGGTTGTATTCGTATATGTTTATATAGTAATACTCACCAGGTAACTGTTCTTTCGTTATACATACTAGCTACTGAATCGAACAGAAGGTTAAATGGTTAGACGAAATGATAATTGTATCTGAGTTGTATTCGATGATATCGTGATGATGTTTATATAGCAATACTCACCAAGTAACTGTCCTTCCGTTTTACATACAAGCGACCGAATCGAGCATAAGGTTAAATGGATAGATTGAACAATAATCGTATCTGAGTTGTATTCGATTATGTTTATATTGTTATACTCACCAGGTACCTGTTCTTCCGTTATACATACGAGCAACCGAATCGAACATAAGGTTGAATGGATAGACTAAACAATGATCGTATCTGAGGTTTCATTCGATTATATCGTGATGATGTTTATATAGTTATACTCACCAGGTAACTGTTCTCCAGTTATATATAAGAGCGACTGAACTGAACAGAAGGTTGAATGGATAGACTGAACAATCATCGTATCTGGGTTGTCTTCGATTATTTCGTGATGATTATCATATATTATGTCCAACCAGGTAACTGTTCTTCCATAATACATACGAGCAACCGAAACGAACAGAAAGTTGAATGGATAGACTGAACAATCAATGTATCTGGGTGGTATCCGATTATATCGCAATACTGTATATATAGTGATACTTACCAGGTGACGGTACTTCCTTTACACATACCAGCGACTGAATCGAACAGAAGGTTAAATGGTTGGACGAAACGATAATTGTATCTGAGTTGTATTCGATGATATGGTGATGATGTTTATATAGCAATACTCACCAGGTAACTGTTCTTCTGTTTTACATACAAGCGACCGAATCGAGCAGAAGGTTAAATGGATAGATTGAAATTTCATCGTATCTGGGTTGTATTCGATAATGTTTATATAGTTATTCTCACCAGATAACTGTTCTTTCGTTATACATACGAGCGACTGAATTGAACAGAAGGTTGAATGGATAGACTGAACAATCATCGTATCTGGGTTGTATTCGATTATATCGTGATGATTATCATATAGTATGTCAAACCAGGTAACAGTTCTTTCGTTATACAAACGAGCAACCGAATCGAACATAAGGTTGAATGGATGGATTGAACAATCATTGTATCTCGGTTGTATCCGAATATATCGTTATGCTGTATATTCAGTTTAGCCTACCATGTAACGGTTCTTTCGTTACACATACGAGCGACTGAATCGTAGAAAAGGGTGAATGGATAGACTGAACAATCATCGTATCTGGGTTGTATTCGATTATTTCGTGATGATTATTATATATTATGTCTAACCAGGTAACTGTTCTTCCGTTAAACATACGAGCAACCGAATCGAACATGAGGTTGGATGGATAGATTGAACAATCATTGTATCTGGGTTGGCTCCGATTATATCGTTATTCTGTATATTTAGTTACACCTACCATGTAACGGTTCTTTCGTTATACATACGAGCGTCTGAATCGAACATAAGGTTGGATGGTTAGACGGAACGATAATTGTGACTGAGTTGTATTCGATTATATCGTGGTGATGTTTATATAGTTATACTCACCAGGTGACTGTTCTTGCGTTATTCATACGAGCGACCCAATCGAACAGAAGGTTGGATGGATAGACGGAATGATAATTGTATCTGAGTTTTATTCGATTATATCGTGATGACGTTCATATAGAAATACTCTCCAGGTTACTGTTCTTTCGTTATACATACGATCAACCGAATCGAACAGGAGGTTTAATGGATAGTATCTGGGTTGTATTCGAATATGATGTTATGCTGTGTATATAGTTATACTCACTAGGTGACGGTATTCCCGTTTTACATACGAGCGACCGAAACGAACAGAAAGTTGAATGGATAGACTGAACAATCAATGTATCTGGGTGGTATCTGATTATATCGCAATTCTGTATATATAGTGATACTTACCAGGTGACGATACTTCCGTTAAACATACTAGCGACTGAATCGAACAGAATGTTGAATGGATAGACGAAACGATAATTGTATCTGAGTTGTATTCGATGATATCGTGATGATGTTTATACAGCAATACTCACCAGGTAACTGTCCTTCCGTTTTACATACAAGCGACCGAATCGAGCAGGAGGTTAAATGGATAGATTGAACAATCATCGTATCTGAGTTGTATTCGATTATGTTTATATAGTTATACTCACCATGTACCTGTTCTTCCGTTATACATACGAGCAACCAAATCGAACATAAGGGTGAATGGATAAATTGAACAATCATCGTATCTGAGTTGTTTTCGATTATGTTTATATAGTTATACTCACCAAGTAACTGTTCTTCCGTTATACATACGAGCGACTGAATTGAACAGAAGGTTGAATGGATAGAATAAACAATGATCGTACCTGGGGTTGTATTCGATTATATCGTGATGATGTTTATATAGTTATACTCACCAGGTAACTGTTTTCCAGTTATACATAAGAGCGACTGAACTGAACATAAGGTTGTATTGATAGACTGAACAATCATCGTATCTGGGTTGTATTCGATTATTTCGTGATGATTAATATATATTATGTCTAACCAGGTAACTGTTCTTCCGTTATACATACGAGCAACCGAATCGAACATAAGGTTGAATGGATAGATTGAACAATCATTGTATCTGGGTTGTCTCGTTATGCTGTATATTTAGATACACCTATCATGTAACGGTTCTTTCGTTACACATACGAGCGTCTGAATCGAGCATGAGGTTGGATGGTTATACGGAACGATAATTGTAACTGAGTTGTATTCGATTATATCGTGGTAATGTTTATATAGTAATACTCACCAGGTGACTGTTCTTTCGTTATACGTACGAGCGACCCAATCGAACAGATGGTTGGATGGATAGACGGAATGATCATTGTATCTGAGTTGTATTCGATTATATCGTGATGACGTTCATATAGAAATACTCACCAGGTTCCTGTTCTTTCGTTATACATACGAGCTTTCGAATCGAACAGAAGGTTGAATGGATAGTATCTGGGTTATATTCGATTATGATGTTATGCTGTGTATATAGTTATACCCATTAGTTGACGGTATTCCCGTTTTACATACGAGCGACCGAAACGAACAGAAAGTTGAATGGATAGACTGAACAATCAATGTATCTGGTTGGTATCCGATTATATCGCAATAATGTATATATAGTGATACTTACCAGGTGACGGTACTTCCGTTACACATACTAGCGACTTAATCGAACAATAGGTTAAATGGTTAGACGAAACAATAATTGTATCTGAGTTGTATTCGATGATATCGTGATGATGTTTATATAGCAATACTCACCAGGTAACTGTTCTTCCGTTTTACATATAAGCGACCAAATTGAGCAGAAGGTTAAATGGATAGATTGAACAATCATCGTATCTGGGTTGTATTCGTATATGTTTATATAGTAATACTCACCAGGTAACTGTTCTTCCGTTATACATCCTAGCTACTGAATCGAACAGAAGGTTAAATGGTTAGACGAAATGATAATTGTATCTGAGTTGTATTCGATGATATCGTGATGATGTTTATATAGCAATACTCACCAAGTAACTGTCCTTCCGTTTTACATACAAGCGACCGAATCGAGCATAAGGTTAAATGGATAGATTGAACAATAATCGTATCTGAGTTGTATTCGATTATGTTTATATTGTTATACTCACCAGGTACCTGTTCTTCCGTTATACATACGAGCAACCGAATCGAACATAAGGTTGAATGGATAGACTAAACAATGATCGTATCTGAGGTTTCATTCGATTATATCGTGATGATGTTTATATAGTTATACTCACCAGGTAACTGTTCTCCAGTTATATATAAGAGCGACTGAACTGAACAGAAGGTTGAATGGATAGACTGAACAATCATCGTATCTGGGTTGTCTTCGATTATTTCGTGATGATTATCATATATTATGTCAAACCAGGTAACTGTTCTTCCATAATACATACGAGCAACCGAAACGAACAGAAAGTTGAATGGATAGACTGAACAATCAATGTATCTGGGTGGTATCCGATTATATCGCAATACTGTATATATAGTGATACTTACCAGGTGACGGTACTTCCTTTACACATACCAGCGACTGAATCGAACAGAAGGTTAAATGGTTGGACGAAACGATAATTGTATCTGAGTTGTATTCGATGATATAGTGATGATGTTTATATAGCAATACTCACCAGGTAACTGTTCTTCTGTTTTACATACAAGCGACCGAATCGAGCAGAAGGTTAAATGGATAGATTGAAAATTCATCGTATCTGGGTTGTATTCGATAATGTTTATATAGTTATTCTCACCAGATAACTGTTCTTTCGTTATACATACGAGCGACTGAATTGAACAGAAGGTTGAATGGATAGACTGAACAATCATCGTATCTGGGTTGTATTCGATTATTTCGTGATGATTATTATATATTATGTCTAACCAGGTAACTGTTCTTCCGTTAAACATACGAGCAACCGAATCGAACATGAGGTTGGATGGATAGATTGAACAATCATTGTATCTGGGTTGTCTCCGATTATATCGTTATTCTGTATATTTAGTTACACCTACCATGTAACGGTTCTTTCGTTATACATACGAGCGTCTGAATCGAACATAAGGTTGGATGGTTAGACGGAACGATAATTGTGACTGAGTTGTATTCGATTATATCGTGGTGATGTTTATATAGTTATACTCACCAGGTGACTGTTCTTGCGTTATACATACAAGCGACCCAATCGAACAGAAGGTTGGATGGATAGACGGAATGATAATTGTATCTGAGTGGTATTCGATTATATCGTGATGACGTTCATATAGAAATACTCACCAGGTTACTGTTCTTTCGTTATACATACGATCAACCGAATCGAACAGGAGGTTTAATGGATAGTATCTGGGTTGTATTCGAATATGATGTTATGCTGTGTATATAGTTATACTCACTAGGTGACCGTATTCCCGTTTTACATACGAGCGACCGAAACGAACAGAAAGTTGAATGGATAGACTGAACAATCAATGTATCTGGGTGGTATCTGATTATATTGCAATTCTGTATATATAGTGATACTTACCAGGTGACGATACTTCCGTTAAACATACTAGCGACTGAATCGAGCAGGAGGTTAAATGGATAGATTGAACAATCATCGTATCTGAGTTGTATTCGATTATGTTTATATAGTTATACTCACCATGTACCTGTTCTTCCGTTATACATACGAGCAACCAAATCGAACATAAGGTTGAATGGATAGATTGAACAATCATCGTATCTGAGTTGTATTCGATTATGTTTATATAGTTATACTTACCAAGTAACTGTTCTTCCGTTATACATACGAGCGACTGAATTGAACAGAAGGTTGAATGGATAGACTAAACAATGATCGTATCTGGGGTTGTATTCGATTATATCGTGATGATGTTTATATAGTTATACTCACCAGGTAACTGTTTTCCAGTTATACATAAGAGCGACTGAATTGAACAGAAGGTTGTATGGATAGAGTGAACAATCATCGTATCTGGGTTGTATTCGATTATTTCGTGATGATTAATATATATTATGTCTAACCAGGTAACTGTTCTTCCGTTATACATACGAGCAACCGAATCGAACATAAGGTTGAATGGATAGATTGAACAATCATTGTATCTGGGTTGTCTTCGATTATATCGTTATGCTGTATATTCAGATACACCTATCATGTAACGGTTCTTTCGTTACACATAAGAGCGTCTGAATCGAGCATAAGGTTGGATGGTTATACGGAACGATAATTGTAACTGAGTTGTATTCGATTATATCGTGGTAATGTTTATATAGTAATACTCACCAGGTGACTGTTCTTTCGTTATACGTACGAGCGACCCAATCGAAAAGAAGGTTGGATGGATAGACGGAATGATCATTGTATCTGAGTTGTATTCGATTATATCGTGATGACGTTCATATAGAAATACTCACCAGGTTCCTGTTCTTTCGTTATACATACGAGCTTTCGAATCGAACAGAAGGTTGAATGGATAGTATCTGGGTTATATTCGATTATGATGTTATGCTGTGTATATAGTTATACCCATTAGGTGACGGTATTCCCGTTTTACATACGAGCGACCGAAACGAACAGAAAGTTGAATGGATAGACTGAACAATCAATGTATCTGGTTGGTATCCGATTATATCGCAATAATGTATATATAGTGATACTTACCAGGTGACGGTACTTCCGTTACACATACTAGCGACTAAATCGAACAAAAGGTTGAATGGTTAGACGAAACGATAATTGTATCTGAGTTGTATTCGATGATATCGTGATGATGTTTATATAGCAATACTCACCAGGTAACTGTTCTTCCGTTTTACATACAAGCGACCGAATCGAGCAGAAGGTTGAATTCAGTATCAATTGAACAATCATCGTTTCTGGGTTGTATTCGATTATGTTTATATAGTTATACTCACCAGGTAACTGTTCTTCCGTTATACATACGAGCAACCGAATCGAACAGAAGGTTGAATGGATAGTATCTGGGTTATATTCGATTATGATGTTATGCAGTGTATATAGTTATACACATTAGGTGACGGTATTCCCGTTTTACATACGAGCGACCGAAACGAACCGAAAGTTGAAAGGATAGACTGAACAATCAATGTATCTGGGTGGTATCCGATTATATCGCAATACTGTATATATAGTGATACTTACCAGGTGACGGTACTTCCGTTACACATACTAGCGACTGAATCGAACAGAAGTTTGAATGGTTAGACGAAACGATAATTGTATCTGAGTTGTATTCGATGATATCGTGATGATGTTTATTAAGCAATACTCACCAGGTAACTGTTCTTCCGTTTTACATACAAGCGACCGAATCGATTAGAAGGTTAAATTTAGTATAGATTGAACAATCATCGTATCTGGGTTGTATTCGATTAGGTTTATATAGTTATACTCACCAGGAAACTGTTCTCCAGTTATACATAAGAGCGACTGAACTGAACAGAAGGTTGAATGGATAGACTGAACAATCATCGTATCTGGGTTGTATTTGATTATATCGTGATTATTATCATATAGTATGTCTAACCAGGTAACAGTTCTTCCGTTATACATACGAGCAACCAAATCGAACATAGCGACTGAATCGAACAGAATGTTGAATGGTTAGACGAAACGATAATTGTATCTGAGTTATATTCGATGATATCGTGATGATGTTTATATAGCAATACTCACCAGGCAACTGTCCTTTCGTTTTACATACAAGCGATCGAATCGAGCAGAAGGTTAAATGGATAGATTGAACAATCATCGTATCTGAGTTGTATTCGATTATGTTTATATAGTTATACTCACCAGGTACCTGTTCTTCCGTTATACATACGAGCAACCAAATCGAACATAAGGTTGAATGGATAGATTGAACAATCATCGTATTTGAGTTGTATTCGATTATGTTTATATAGTTATACTCACCAAGTAACTGTTCTTCCGTTATACATACGAGCAACCAAATCGAACAGAAGGTTGAATATATAGACTAAACAATGATCGTATCTGGGGTTGTATTCGATTATATCGTGATGATGTTTATATAGTTATACTCACCAGGTAACTGTTTTCCAGTTATACATAAGAGCGACTGAACTGAACAGAAGGTTGTATGGATAGACTGAACAATCATCGTATCTGGGTTGTATTCGATTATTTCGTGATGATTATAATATATTATGTCTAACCAGGTAACTGTTCTTCCGTTATACACACGAGCAACCGAATCGAACATAAGGTTGAATGGATAGATTGAACAATCATTGTATCTGGGTTGTCTCCGAATATATCGTTAAGCTGTATATTAAGATACACCTACCATGTAACGGTTCTTTCATTACACATACGAGCGTCTGAATCGAACATAAGGTTGGATGGTTAGACGGAACGATAATTGTAACTGAGTTGTATTCGATTATATCGTGGTAATGTTTATATAGTAATACTCACCAGGTGACTGTTCTTGCGTTATACGTACGAGCGACCCAATCGAACAGAAGGTTGGATGGATAGACGGAATGATCATTGTATCTGAGTTGTATTCGATTATATCGTGATGACGTTCATATAGAAATACTCACCAGGTTACTGTTCTTTCGTTATACTTACGAGCAACCGAATCGAACAGAAGGTTGAATGGATAGTATCTGGGTTGTATTCGATTATGATGTTATGCTGTGTATATAGTTATACACATCTGGTGACGGTATTCCCGTTTTACATACGAGCGACCGAAACGAACAGAAAGTTGAATGGAATGACTGAACAATCAATGTATCTGGGTGGTATCCGATTATATCGCAATACTGTATATAAAGTGATACTTACCAGGTGACGGTACTTCCGTTACACATACTAGCGACTGAATCGAACAGAAGGTTGAATGGTTGGACGAAACGATAATTGTATCTGAGTTGTATTCGATGATATCGTGATGATGTTTATAGCAATACTCACCAGATAACTGTTCTTCCGTTTTACATACAAGCGACCGAATCGAGCAGAAGGTTAAATAGATAGATTGAACAATCATCTTATCTGGGTTCTATTCGATTATGTTTATATAGTTATTCTCACCAGGTCTCTGTTCTTCCGTTATACATACGAGCGACTGAATTGAACTTAAGGTTGAATGGATAGACTAAACAATAATCGTATCTGGGGTTGTATTCGATTATATCTTGATGATGTTTATATAGTTATACTCACCAGGAAACTGTTATCCAGTTATACATAAAAGCGACTGAACTGAACAGAAGGTTGAATGGATAGACTGAACAATCATCGTATCTGGGTTGTATTTAATAATATCGTGATGATTATCATAGAGTATGTCTCACCAGGTAACAGTTCTTCCGTTATACATACGAGCAACCGAATCGAACATAAGGTTGAATGGATAGATTGAACAATCATTGTATCTGGGTTGTATCTGAATATATCGTTATGCTGTATATTTAGTTTAGCCTACCATGTAACGGTTCTTTCGTTACAAATACGAGCGACTGAATCGTATAGAAGGGTGAATGGATAGACTGAACAATCATCGTATCTGGGTTGTATTCGATTATTTCGTGATGATTATTACATATTATGTCTAACCATATAACTGTTCTTCCGTTATACATACGAGCAACCGAATCGAACATAAGGTTGAATGGATAGATTGAACAATCATTGTATCTGGGTTGTCTCCGATTATATCGTTATGCTGTATATTTAGTTACACCTACCATGTGACGGTTCTTTCGTTACACATACGAGCGTCTGAATCGAACATAAGGTTGGATGGTTAGACGGAACGATAATTGTAACTGAGTTGTATTCGATTATATCGTGGTGATTTTTTATATATTATGTCTAACCAGGTAACTGATCTTCCGTTAAACATACGAGCAACCGAATCGAACATAAGGTTGAATGGATAGATTGAACAATCATTGTACCTGGGTTGTTTCCGATTATATCGTTATGCTGTATATTTAGTTACACCTACCATGTAACGGTTCTTCCGTTACACATACGAGCGTCTGAATCGAACATAACGTTGGATGATTAGACGGAACGATAATTGTAACTGAGTTGTATTCGATTATATCGTGGTGATGTTTATATAGTAATACTCACCAGGTGACTGTTCTTGCGTTATACATACGAGCGACCCAATCGAACAGAAGGTTGGATAGATAGACGGAATGATCATTGTATCTGAGTTGTTTTCGATTATATCGTGATGACGTTCATATAGAAATACTCACCAGGTTACTGTTCTTTCGTTATACATACGAGCAACCGAATCGAACAGAAGGTTGAATGGATAGTATCTGGGTTGTATTCGATTATGATGTTATGCAGTGTATATAGTTATACACATTTGGTGACGGTATTCACGTTTTACAAACGAGCGTTTTACAAACGAACAGAGAAATGAATGGATAGACTGAACAATCAATGTATCTGGGTGGTATCCGATTATATCGCAATACTGTATATATAGTGATACTTACCAGGTGACGGTACTTCCGTTACACATTCTAGCGACTGAATCGAACAGAAGGTTGAATGGTTAGACGAAACGATAATTGTATCTGAGTTGTATTCGATGATATCGTGATGATGTTTATATAGCAATACTCACCAGGTAACTGTTCTTCCGTTTTACATATAAGCGACCAAATTGAGCAGAAGGTTAAATGGATAGATTGAACAATCATCGTATCTGGGTTGTATTCGTATATGTTTATATAGTAATACTCACCAGGTAACTGTTCTTTCGTTATACATACTAGCTACTGAATCGAACAGAAGGTTAAATGGTTAGACGAAATGATAATCGTATCTGAGTTGTATTCGATGATATCGTGATGATGTTTATATAGCAATACTCACCAAGTAACTGTCCTTCCGTTTTACATACAAGCGACCCAATCGAACAGAAGGTTGGATGGATAGACGGAATGATCATTGTATCTGAGTTGTATTCGATTATATCGTGATGACGTTCATATAGAAATACTCACCAGGTTACTGTTCTTTCGTTATACTTACGAGCAACCGAATCGAACAGAAGGTTGAATGGATAGTATCTGGGTTGTATTCGATTATGATGTTATGCTGTGTATATAGTTATACACATCTGGTGACGGTATTCCCGTTTTACATACGAGCGACCGAAACGAACAGAAAGTTGAATGGAATGACTGAACAATCAATGTATCTGGGTGGTATCCGATTATATCGCAATACTGTATATAAAGTGATACTTACCAGGTGACGGTACTTCCGTTACACATACTAGCGACTGAATCGAACAGAAGGTTGAATGGTTGGACGAAACGATAATTGTATCTGAGTTGTATTTGATGATATCGTGATGATGTTTATACCAATACTCACCAGATAACTGTTCTTCCGTTTTACATACAAGCGACCGAATCGAGCAGAAGGTTAAATAGATAGATTGAACAATCATCTTATCTGGGTTCTATTCGATTATGTTTATATAGTTATTCTCACCAGGTCTCTGTTCTTCCGTTATACATACGAGCGACTGAATTGAACTTAAGGTTGAATGGATAGACTAAACAATAATCGTATCTGGGGTTGTATTCGATTATATCTTGATGATGTTTATATAGTTATACTCACCAGGAAACTGTTATCCAGTTATACATAAAAGCGACTGAACTGAACAGAAGGTTGAATGGATAGACTGAACAATCATCGTATCTGGGTTGTATTTAATAATATCGTGATGATTATCATATAGTATGTCTCACCAGGTAACAGTTCTTCCGTTATACATACGAGCAACCGAATCGAACATAAAGTTGAATGGATAGATTGAACAATCATTGTATCTGGGTTGTATCTGAATATATCGTTATGCTGTATATTTAGTTTAGCCTACCATGTAACGGTTCTTTCGTTACAAATACGAGCGACTGAATCGTATAGAAGGGTGAATGGATAGACTGAACAATCATCGTATCTGGGTTGTATTCGATTATTTCGTGATGATTATTACATATTATGTCTAACCATATAACTGTTCTTCCGTTATACATACGAGCAACCGAATCGAACATAAGGTTGAATGGATAGATTGAACAATCATTGTATCTGGGTTGTCTCCGATTATATCGTTATGCTGTATATTTAGTTACACCTACCATGTGACGGTTCTTTCGTTACACATACGAGCGTCTGAATCGAACATAAGGTTGGATGGTTAGACGGAACGATAATTGTAACTGAGTTGTATTCGATTATATCGTGGTGATTTTTTATATATTATGTCTAACCAGGTAACTGATCTTCCGTTAAACATACGAGCAACCGAATCGAACATAAGGTTGAATGGATAGATTGAACAATCATTGTACCTGGGTTGTTTCCGATTATATCGTTATGCTGTATATTTAGTTACACCTACCATGTAACGGTTCTTCCGTTACACATACGAGCGTCTGAATCGAACATAACGTTGGATGATTAGACGGAACGATAATTGTAACTGAGTTGTATTCGATTATATCGTGGTGATGTTTATATAGTAATACTCACCAGGTGACTGTTCTTGCGTAATACATACGAGCGACCCAATCGAACAGAAGGTTGGATGGATAGACGGAATGATCATTGTATCTGAGTAGTTTTCGATTATATCGTGATGACGTTCATATAGAAATACTCACCAGGTTACTGTTCTTTCGTTATACATACGAGCAACCGAATCGAAAGGAAGGTTGAATGGATAGACTGAACAATCAATGTATCTGGGTGGTATCTGATTATATCGCAATTCTGTATATATAGTGATACTTACCAGGTGACGATACTTCCGTTAAACATACTAGCGACTGAATCGAACAGAATGTTGAATGGATAGACGAAACGATAATTGTATCTGAGTTGTATTCGATGATATCGAGATGATGTTTATATAGCAATACTCACCAGGTAACTGTCCTTCCGTTTTACATACAAGCGACCGAATCGAGCAGGAGGTTAAATGGATAGATTGAACAATCATCGTATCTGAGTTGTATTCGATTATGTTTATATAGTTATACTCACCATGTACCTGTTCTTCCGTTATACATACGAGCAACCAAATCGAACATAAGGGTGAATGGATAAATTGAACAATCATCGTATCTGAGTTGTTTTCGATTATGTTTATATAGTTATACTCACCAAGTAACTGTTCTTCCGTTATACATACGAGCGACTGAATTGAACAGAAGGTTGAATGGATAGAATAAACAATGATCGTACCTGGGGTTGTATTCGATTATATCGTGATGATGTTTATATAGTTATACTCACCAGGTAACTGTTTTCCAGTTATACATAAGAGCGACTGAACTGAACATAAGGTTGTATTGAACTGAACTGAATATAAGGTCGTATCTGGGTTGTATTCGATTATTTCGTGATGATTAATATATATTATGTCTAACCAGGTAACTGTTCTTCCGTTATACATACGAGCAACCGAATCGAACATAAGGTTGAATGGATAGATTGAACAATCATTGTATCTGGGTTGTCTCGTTATGCTGTATATTTAGATACACCTATCATGTAACGGTTCTTTCGTTACACATACGAGCGTCTGAATCGAGCATAAGGTTGGATGGTTATACGGAACGATAATTGTAACTGAGTTGTATTCGATTATATCGTGGTAATGTTTATATAGTAATACTCACCAGGTGACTGTTCTTTCGTTATACGTACGAGCGACCCAATCGAACAGAAGGTTGGATGGATAGACGGAATGATCATTGTATCTGAGTTGTATTCGATTATATCGTGATGACGTTCATATAGAAATACTCACCAGGTTCCTGTTCTTTCGTTATACATACGAGCTTTCGAATCGAACAGAAGGTTGAATGGATAGTATCTGGGTTATATTCGATTATGATGTTATGCTGTGTATATAGTTATACCCATTAGTTGACGGTATTCCCGTTTTACATACGAGCGACCGAAACGAACAGAAAGTTGAATGGATAGACTGAACAATCAATGTATCTGGTTGGTATCCGATTATATCGCAATAATGTATATATAGTGATACTTACCAGGTGACGGTACTTCCGTTACACATACTAGCGACTTAATCGAACAATAGGTTAAATGGTTAGACGAAACAATAATTGTATCTGAGTTGTATTCGATGATATCGTGATGATGTTTATATAGCAATACTCACCAGGTAACTGTTCTTCCGTTTTACATATAAGCGACCAAATTGAGCAGAAGGTTAAATGGATAGATTGAACAATCATCGTATCTGGGTTGTATTCGTATATGTTTATATAGTAATACTCACCAGGTAACTGTTCTTCCGTTATACATCCTAGCTACTGAATCGAACAGAAGGTTAAATGGTTAGACGAAATGATAATTGTATCTGAGTTGTATTCGATGATATCGTGATGATGTTTATATAGCAATACTCACCAAGTAACTGTCCTTCCGTTTTACATACAAGCGACCGAATCGAGCATAAGGTTAAATGGATAGATTGAACAATAATCGTATCTGAGTTGTATTCGATTATGTTTATATTGTTATACTCACCAGGTACCTGTTCTTCCGTTATACATACGAGCAACCGAATCGAACATAAGGTTGAATGGATAGACTAAACAATGATCGTATCTGAGGGTTCATTCGATTATATCGTGATGATGTTTATATAGTTATACTCACCAGGTAACTGTTCTCCAGTTATATATAAGAGCGACTGAACTGAACAGAAGGTTGAATGGATAGACTGAACAATCATCGTATCTGGGTTGTCTTCGATTATTTCGTGATGATTATCATATATTATGTCCAACCAGGTAACTGTTCTTCCATAATACATACGAGCAACCGAAACGAACAGAAAGTTGAATGGATAGACTGAACAATCAATGTATCTGGGTGGTATCCGATTATATCGCAATACTGTATATATAGTGATACTTACCAGGTGACGGTACTTCCTTTACACATACCAGCGACTGAATCGAACAGAAGGTTAAATGGTTGGACGAAACGATAATTGTATCTGAGTTGTATTCGATGATATAGTGATGATGTTTATATAGCAATACTCACCAGGTAACTGTTCTTCTGTTTTACATACAAGCGACCGAATCGAGCAGAAGGTTAAATGAATAGATTGAAAATTCATCGTATCTGGGTTGTATTCGATAATGTTTATATAGTTATTCTCACCAGATAACTGTTCTTTCGTTATACATACGAGCGACTGAATTGAACAGAAGGTTGAATGGATAGACTGATCAATCATCGTATCTGGGTTGTATTCGATTATTTCGTGATGATTATTATATATTATGTCTAACCAGGTAACTGTTCTTCCGTTAAACATACGAGCAACCGAATCGAACATGAGGTTGAATGGATAGATTGAACAATCATTGTATCTGGGTTGTCTCCGATTATATCGTTATTCTGTATATTTAGTTACACCTACCATGTAACGGTTCTTTCGTTATACATACGAGCGTCTGAATCGAACATAAGGTTGGATGGTTAGACGGAACGATAATTGTGACTGAGTTGTATTCGATTATATCGTGGTGATGTTTATATAGTTATACTCACCAGGTGACTGTTCTTGCGTTATACATACGAGCGACCCAATCGAACAGAAGGTTGGATGGATAGACGGAATGATAATTGTATCTGAGTGGTATTCGATTATATCGTGATGACGTTCATATAGAAATACTCACCAGGTTACTGTTCTTTCGTTATACATACGATCAACCGAATCGAACAGGAGGTTTAATGGATAGTATCTGGGTTGTATTCGAATATGATGTTATGCTGTGTATATAGTTATACTCACTAGGTGACGGTATTCCCGTTTTACATACGAGCGACCGAAACGAACAGAAAGTTGAATGGATAGACTGAACAATCAATGTATCTGGGTGGTATCTGATTATATTGCAATTCTGTATATATAGTGATACTTACCAGGTGACGATACTTCCGTTAAACATACTAGCGACTGAATCGAGCAGGAGGTTAAATGGATAGATTGAACAATCATCGTATCTGAGTTGTATTCGATTATGTTTATATAGTTATACTCACCATGTACCTGTTCTTCCGTTATACATACGAGCAACCAAATCGAACATAAGGTTGAATGGATAGATTGAACAATCATCGTATCTGAGTTGTATTCGATTATGTTTATAAAGTTATACTTACCAAGTAACTGTTCTTCCGTTATACATACGAGCGACTGAATTGAACAGAAGGTTGAATGGATAGACTAAACAATGATCGTATCTGGGGTTGTATTCGATTATATCGTGATGATGTTTATATAGTTATACTCACCAGGTAACTGTTTTCCAGTTATACATAAGAGCGACTGAATTGAACAGAAGGTTGTATGGATAGAGTGAACAATCATCGTATCTGGGTTGTATTCGATTATTTCGTGATGATTAATATATATTATGTCTAACCAGGTAACTGTTCTTCCGTTATACATACGAGCAACCGAATCGAACATAAGGTTGAATGGATAGATTGAACAATCATTGTATCTGGGTTGTCTTCGATTATATCGTTATGCTGTATATTCAGATACACCTATCATGTAACGGTTCTTTCGTTACACATAAGAGCGTCTGAATCGAGCATAAGGTTGGATGGTTATACGGAACGATAATTGTAACTGAGTTGTATTCGATTATATCGTGGTAATGTTTATATAGTAATACTCACCAGGTGACTGTTCTTTCGTTATACGTACGAGCGACCCAATCGAAAAGAAGGTTGGATGGATAGACGGAATGATCATTGTATCTGAGTTGTATTCGATTATATCGTGATGACGTTCATATAGAAATACTCACCAGGTTCCTGTTCTTTCGTTATACATACGAGCTTTCGAATCGAACAGAAGGTTGAATGGATAGTATCTGGGTTATATTCGATTATGATGTTATGCTGTGTATATAGTTATACCCATTAGGTGACGGTATTCCCGTTTTACATACGAGAGACCGAAACGAACAGAAAGTTGAATGGATAGACTGAACAATCAATGTATCTGGTTGGTATCCGATTATATCGCAATAATGTATATATAGTGATACTTACCAGGTGACGGTACTTCCGTTACACATACTAGCGACTAAATCGAACAAAAGGTTGAATGGTTAGACGAAACGATAATTGTATCTGAGTTGTATTCGATGATATCGTGATGATGTTTATATAGCAATACTCACCAGGTAACTGTTCTTCCGTTTTACATACAAGCGACCGAATCGAGCAGAAGGTTGAATTCAGTATCAATTGAACAATCATCGTTTCTGGGTTGTATTCGATTATGTTTATATAGTTATACTCACCAGGTAACTGTTCTTCCGTTATACATACGAGCAACCGAATCGAACAGAAGGTTGAATGGATAGTATCTGGGTTATATTCGATTATGATGTTATGCTGTGTATATAGTTATACACATTAGGTGACGGTATTCCCGTTTTACATACGAGCGACCGAAACGAACCGAAAGTTGAAAGGATAGACTGAACAATCAATGTATCTGGGTGGTATCCGATTATATCGCAATACTGTATATATAGTGATACTTACCAGGTGACGGTACTTCCGTTACACATACTAGCGACTGAATCGAACAGAAGTTTGAATGGTTAGACGAAACGATAATTGTATCTGAGTTGTATTCGATGATATCGTGATGATGTTTATTAAGCAATACTCACCATGTAACTGTTCTTCCGTTTTACATACAAGCGACCGAATCGATTAGAAGGTTAAATTTAGTATAGATTGAACAATCATCGTATCTGGGTTGTATTCGATTAGGTTTATATAGTTATACTCACCAGGAAACTGTTCTCCAGTTATACATAAGAGCGACTGAACTGAACAGAAGGTTGAATGGATAGACTGAACAATCATCGTATCTGGGTTGTATTTGATTATATCGTGATTATTATCATATAGTATGTCTAACCAGGTAACAGTTCTTCCGTTATACATACGAGCAACCAAATCGAACATAGCGACTGAATCGAACAGAATGTTGAATGGTTAGACGAAACGATAATTGTATCTGAGTTATATTCGATGATATCGTGATGATGTTTATATAGCAATACTCACCAGGCAACTGTCCTTTCGTTTTACATACAAGCGATCGAATCGAGCAGAAGGTTAAATGGATAGATTGAACAATCATCGTATCTGAGTTGTATTCGATTATGTTTATATAGTTATACTCACCAGGTACCTGTTCTTCCGTTATACATACGAGCAACCAAATCGAACATAAGGTTGAATGGATAGATTGAACAATCATCGTATTTGAGTTGTATTCGATTATGTTTATATAGTTATACTCACCAAGTAACTGTTCTTCCGTTATACATACGAGCAACCAAATCGAACAGAAGGTTGAATATATAGACTAAACAATGATCGTATCTGGGGTTGTATTCGATTATATCGTGATGATGTTTATATAGTTATACTCACCAGGTAACTGTTTTCCAGTTATACATAAGAGCGACTGAACTGAACAGAAGGTTGTATGGATAGACTGAACAATCATCGTATCTGGGTTGTATTCGATTATTTCGTGATGATTATAATATATTATGTCTAACCAGGTAACTGTTCTTCCGTTATACACACGAGCAACCGAATCGAACATAAGGTTGAATGGATAGATTGAACAATCATTGTATCTGGGTTGTCTCCGAATATATCGTTAAGCTGTATATTAAGATACACCTACCATGTAACGGTTCTTTCATTACACATACGAGCGTCTGAATCGAACATAAGGTTGGATGGTTAGACGGAACGATAATTGTAACTGAGTTGTATTCGATTATATCGTGGTAATGTTTATATAGTAATACTCACCAGGTGACTGTTCTTGCGTTATACGTACGAGCGACCCAATCGAACAGAAGGTTGGATGGATAGACGGAATGATCATTGTATCTGAGTTGTATTCGATTATATCGTGATGACGTTCATATAGAAATACTCACCAGGTTACTGTTCTTTCGTTATACTTACGAGCAACCGAATCGAACAGAAGGTTGAATGGATAGTATCTGGGTTGTATTCGATTATGATGTTATGCTGTGTATATAGTTATACACATCTGGTGACGGTATTCCCGTTTTACATACGAGCGACCGAAACGAACAGAAAGTTGAATGGAATGACTGAAAAATCAATGTATCTGGGTGGTATCCGATTATATCGCAATACTGTATATAAAGTGATACTTACCAGGTGACGGTACTTCCGTTACACATACTAGCGACTGAATCGAACAGAAGGTTGAATGGTTAGACGAAACGATAATTGTATCTGAGTTGTATTCGATGATATCGTGATGATGTTTATATAGCAATACTCACCAGGTAACTGTTCTTCCGTTTTACATATAAGCGACCAAATTGAGCAGAAGGTTAAATGGATAGATTGAACAATCATCGTATCTGGGTTGTATTCGTATATGTTTATATAGTAATACTCACCAGGTAACTGTTCTTTCGTTATACATACTAGCTACTGAATCGAACAGAAGGTTAAATGGTTAGACGAAATGATAATCGTATCTGAGTTGTATTCGATGATATCGTGATGATGTTTATATAGCAATACTCACCAAGTAACTGTCCTTCCGTTTTACATACAAGCGACCCAATCGAACAGAAGGTTGGATGGATAGACGGAATGATCATTGTATCTGAGTTGTATTCGATTATATCGTGATGACGTTCATATAGAAATACTCACCAGGTTACTGTTCTTTCGTTATACTTACGAGCAACCGAATCGAACAGAAGGTTGAATGGATAGTATCTGGGTTGTATTCGATTATGATGTTATGCTGTGTATATAGTTATACACATCTGGTGACGGTATTCCCGTTTTACATACGAGCGACCGAAACGAACAGAAAGTTGAATGGAATGACTGAACAATCAATGTATCTGGGTGGTATCCGATTATATCGCAATACTGTATATAAAGTGATACTTACCAGGTGACGGTACTTCCGTTACACATACTAGCGACTGAATCGAACAGAAGGTTGAATGGTTGGACGAAACGATAATTGTATCTGAGTTGTATTTGATGATATCGTGATGATGTTTATACCAATACTCACCAGATAACTGTTCTTCCGTTTTACATACAAGCGACCGAATCGAGCAGGAGGTTAAATAGATAGATTGAACAATCATCTTATCTGGGTTCTATTCGATTATGTTTATATAGTTATTCTCACCAGGTCTCTGTTCTTCCGTTATACATACGAGCGACTGAATTGAACTTAAGGTTGAATGGATAGACTAAACAATAATCGTATCTGGGGTTGTATTCGATTATATCTTGATGATGTTTATATAGTTATACTCACCA
Source organism: Chrysomela aeneicollis (assembly GCA_029955515.1). Classification (NCBI taxonomy): domain Eukaryota; kingdom Metazoa; phylum Arthropoda; class Insecta; order Coleoptera; family Chrysomelidae; genus Chrysomela; species Chrysomela aeneicollis. The sequence goes on along the minus strand of JARUHQ010000041.1, from coordinate 165,101 downwards.
GGAAACTGTTATCCAGTTATACATAAAAGCGACTGAACTGAACAGAAGGTTGAATGGATAGACTGAACAATCATCGTATCTGGGTTGTATTTAATAATATCGTGATGATTATCATATAGTATGTCTCACCAGGTAACAGTTCTTCCGTTATACATACGAGCAACCGAATCGAACATAAAGTTGAATGGATAGATTGAACAATCATTGTATCTGGGTTGTATCTGAATATATCGTTATGCTGTATATTTAGTTTAGCCTACCATGTAACGGTTCTTTCGTTACAAATACGAGCGACTGAATCGTATAGAAGGGTGAATGGATAGACTGAACAATCATCGTATCTGGGTTGTATTCGATTATTTCGTGATGATTATTACATATTATGTCTAACCATATAACTGTTCTTCCGTTATACATACGAGCAACCGAATCGAACATAAGGTTGAATGGATAGATTGAACAATCATTGTATCTGGGTTGTCTCCGATTATATCGTTATGCTGTATATTTAGTTACACCTACCATGTGACGGTTCTTTCGTTACACATACGAGCGTCTGAATCGAACATAAGGTTGGATGGTTAGACGGAACGATAATTGTAACTGAGTTGTATTCGATTATATCGTGGTGATTTTTTATATATTATGTCTAACCAGGTAACTGATCTTCCGTTAAACATACGAGCAACCGAATCGAACATAAGGTTGAATGGATAGATTGAACAATCATTGTACCTGGGTTGTTTCCGATTATATCGTTATGCTGTATATTTAGTTACACCTACCATGTAACGGTTCTTCCGTTACACATACGAGCGTCTGAATCGAACATAACGTTGGATGATTAGACGGAACGATAATTGTAACTGAGTTGTATTCGATTATATCGTGGTGATGTTTATATAGTAATACTCACCAGGTGACTGTTCTTGCGTTATACATACGAGCGACCCAATCGAACAGAAGGTTGGATGGATAGACGGAATGATCATTGTATCTGAGTTGTTTTCGATTATATCGTGATGACGTTCATATAGAAATACTCACCAGGTTACTGTTCTTTCGTTATACATACGAGCAACCGAATCGAACAGAAGGTTGGATGGATAGTATCTGGGTTGTATTCGATTATGATGTTATGCAGTGTATATAGTTATACACATTTGGTGACGGTATTCACGTTTTACAAACGAGCGTTTTACAAACGAACAGAGAAATGAATTGATAGACTGAACAATCAATGTATCTGGGTGGTATCCGATTATATCGCAATACTGTATATATAGTGATACTTACCAGGTGACGGTACTTCCGTTACACATTCTAGCGACTGAATCGAACAGAAGGTTGAATGGTTAGACGAAACGATAATTGTATCTGAGTTGTATTCGATGATATCGTGATGATGTTTATATAGCAATACTCACCAGGTAACTGTTCTTCCGTTTTACATATAAGCGACCAAATTGAGCAGAAGGTTAAATGGATAGATTGAACAATCATCGTATCTGGGTTGTATTCGTATATGTTTATATAGTAATACTCACCAGGTAACTGTTCTTTCGTTATACATACTAGCTACTGAATCGAACAGAAGGTTAAATGGTTAGACGAAATGATAATTGTATCTGAGTTGTATTCGATGATATCGTGATGATGTTTATATAGCAATACTCACCAAGTAACTGTCCTTCCGTTTTACATACAAGCGACCGAATCGAGCATAAGGTTAAATGGATAGATTGAACAATAATCGTATCTGAGTTGTATTCGATTATGTTTATATTGTTATACTCACCAGGTACCTGTTCTTCCGTTATACATACGAGCAACCGAATCGAACATAAGGTTGAATGGATAGACTAAACAATGATCGTATCTGAGGGTTCATTCGATTATATCGTGATGATGTTTATATAGTTATACTCACCAGGTAACTGTTCTCCAGTTATATATAAGAGCGACTGAACTGAACAGAAGGTTGAATGGATAGACTGAACAATCATCGTATCTGGGTTGTCTTCGATTATTTCGTGATGATTATCATATATTATGTCCAACCAGGTAACTGTTCTTCCATAATACATACGAGCAACCGAAACGAACAGAAAGTTGAATGGATAGACTGAACAATCAATGTATCTGGGTGGTATCCGATTATATCGCAATACTGTATATATAGTGATACTTACCAGGTGACGGTACTTCCGTTACACATTCTAGCGACTGAATCGAACAGAAGGTTGAATGGTTAGACGAAACGATAATTGTATCTGAGTTGTATTCGATGATATCGTGATGATGTTTATATAGCAATACTCACCAGGTTACTGTTCTTCCGTTTTACATATAAGCGACCAAATTGAGCAGAAGGTTAAATGGATAGATTGAACAATCATCGTATCTGGGTTGTATTCGTATATGTTTATATAGTAATACTCACCAGGTAACTGTTCTTTCGTTATACATACTAGCTACTGAATCGAACAGAAGGTTAAATGGTTGGAGGAAACGATAATTGTATCTGAGTTGTATTCGATGATATGGTGATGATGTTTATATAGCAATACTCACCAGGTAACTGTTCTTCTGTTTTACATACAAGCGACCGAATCGAGCAGAAGGTTAAATGGATAGATTGAAAATTCATCGTATCTGGGTTGTATTCGATAATGTTTATATAGTTATTCTCACCAGATAACTGTTCTTTCGTTATACATACGAGCGACTGAATTGAACAGAAGGTTGAATGGATAGACTGAACAATCATCGTATCTGGGTTGTATTCGATTATATCGTGATGATTATCATATAGTATGTCAAACCAGGTAACAGTTCTTTCGTTATACAAACGAGCAACCGAATCGAACATAAGGTTGAATGGATGGATTGAACAATCATTGTATCTCGGTTGTATCCGAATATATCGTTATGCTGTATATTCAGTTTAGCCTACCATGTAACGGTTCTTTCGTTACACATACGAGCGACTGAATCGTAGAAAAGGGTGAATGGATAGACTGAACAATCATCGTATCTGGGTTGTATTCGATTATTTTGTGATGATTATTATATATTATGTCTAACCAGGTAACTGTTCTTCCGTTAAACATACGAGCAACCGAATCGAACATGAGGTTGGATGGATAGATTGAACAATCATTGTATCTGGGTTGTCTCCGATTATATCGTTATTCTGTATATTTAGTTACACCTACCATGTAACGGTTCTTTCGTTATACATACGAGCGTCTGAATCGAACATAAGGTTGGATGGTTAGACGAAACGATAATTGTGACTGAGTTGTATTCGATTATATCGTGGTGATGTTTATATAGTTATACTCACCAGGTGACTGTTCTTGCGTTATACATACGAGCGACCCAATCGAACAGAAGGTTGGATGGATAGACGGAATGATAATTGTATCTGAGTGGTATTCGATTATATCGTGATGACGTTCATATAGAAATACTCACCAGGTTACTGTTCTTTCGTTATACATACGATCAACCGAATCGAACAGGAGGTTTAATGGATAGTATTGTAGCATTTAAAATTGCTACCTTTTTGATTTGGTTTTTTTATATAGTGAATTTTTCATTTATTTGGCAATAGCAACCGTACTCACAAAGAACATTCAGTCTTGTAATCAAATTCCTGAATAGAACATCTATCAAAACCACTATTTCAAAATAAACATCACATAGAGTGAATGCAAGTAAATTCGCAGGTTTCCAACCCTAGGTATTACTTTTACTTCTGACATTCTAAAGGCTGTTGGAAGTGATGTAACAAGCTGCAGGAATCTTATGATTTCTGGCTACCTGTCTGATCCTAGGCCTGGAATTGAAGAAAATAGAGTATGAAAACTTCCTTTCACATGTAAGCAGGTGACATACCGTTGTGTTTTCTAGTGTGATGAAATCTCGGCTATTGAACTTATTGAAGGTTATTTCAGGATTTTTCGATCTGAATGTGATCTTGATTGGGTTATTGGGGTTGTTTTGTTTATTTTTCAGAATTTTATTTTCTAGACGTCGATGTCATTGCTTGGTCTGTCATTGATCTTCTGTCATGGATTTTCTGTCATCGACCTTCAGTCTCAAGTTGGTTAGCCGTAAGTGTTCATGCCCGTAGCAGAAAAGAAAGAAGAGGAATGATAGTCTTCTCTGATTATCTTCGTTGGATTTCGTTCTGTCAAGCGGGATAGTATTTATGGTTCTGACCAATGAGAGGCTAGGATTTCAAAACTGGCGCTGATTTCACACAGGATGTGAGTTTTTTTGGCAATTTTCGGGAATAGGAGATGGTATCCGTCCTCTAGCTGCGAACTCGAGGCTTTTTGCTGGTGGCCATGATGAGGTGCGCTTGACTCGTTTTAGATATTCTTTTTTCGGTGTGTTTAACCGAAAATTAACCCTTTTGGGGAATTTACGTGAGTGCCGTTGGGGCCGAGTTGAAGTCGCACCCATCGATTGTGGTTTTGGAGCCTTTTTATGGGGATTTGTGCCGACCACCAGGAGACTGCCATGCGGTAGGAACGCCGCCATTTTGTCCTGATGTCTAGTTTTACCTCCCTTCTCAGAAGGTAAGTTATGACTTATAAACCAGCAATGATATCTTCAGGGGGAAAATATACCTATTTTTTTTGGGTTTTTCGTTGGCACATGTCCTCTCATGAGGCTATTTTTGTTAGGGTGTTAGGGTACAGCTTAGCCCTCATCAGACTCCTGGCATCGAACGAACGACTCTTGTGGCACATCTTGACTCTGGTCAAGATTCCCACGAGGGCCAACATCGAGTCACTTTTAAATCTTGGCCAGAGTCGACAGACAACCACCGGATGAGGACCAGTAGAGCCGGTAGAGACTGGCGCCTTGCTGAGCTACACCATCGACCCCTGGCTGACCTGGGAGTGTGAGCCTTCTTCTAGTCGTCTCTTCGTCATCTTCCTGTGCTGTTTCCTGACTGCTGCCTGTTTTCTTCCTGTCTTCGTTTGTCTTCATCTACACCAGCTGGACCTCGGATAGGGGCCGAAATTTGGAACATTGTGGAGGATCATATGAACCCAATATCAGGTTTTTTTACACCCTCAGTGTGTTTTAACTTTTGAAGAGTTTTTCATAATTAATTGTAGATATCATATCATACCATATATGATATTTCATAAATACTTCTAGAGCTTTTGTGAAGCTCTCACATAGTACTATGCAATAGCGGATCTAGATCACAGGTTTAAAATTATACCAACATTTATTACATCTCATTCGGGTTATTTTAAGAGGTATAACACCCGGTTTAAAAATTTATGTATCTGTGATATGATATACTTATCTTAATGATTTATTCTAGAACCACACTGATATGATTCTTACATTGGTTCCTGATATTTAATAGCCTTGTCCATTTTGGTGTTTTATTATATGTACTTGTATGTGATATGGTTTTATTCTTCTATTTGTCCAACCCAGATATCTAAGAAAGTTTAATTCTATAATTTCAGGTATTGTTTAAAGGTAGGTATTTGGTTTCTCAATTTTCCAAATATTTTATAACTTACTATCAAATTGAGTGACGCCCTCTAAAATTTGAATTTTCAATCTCTGAGCCAAATAAAATCCGAACTCACTATATCTGTTCTCCGGCGAACAGCTGCCGTCAGCATAATGTGAACTACTTTGTTTTGATTTCATTTTTGAGTTATAAAGTAGGCCACATAAATAGCGTCCAACGTGTGGGGCTCGAAAATTCGAAATTTTATGTTAAATAAATTTTTGTAAAACCTGAATTTGATTTTTTTAGATTGTTTGGTTTGGAACATTTAGTTGAATAAACAGCCTGTCCATCAAGTCTTGTTTATTTGAAGACAGACATTTCAGGAACAGCTTTAGGTGTTTTCAAACAGGTGAATAGGATAGGTAATTTTTCTAAGAGATATCTTGGATTTTATCACACTGGAGAGCATTTCGGTGTGTGTGTTTGTTTGTAATAATTATATATTTTGGAGCTAAGACAGCAATTTTTGAAAATTTCCTTTTTGAAAATAAATTTCTGGTAACAATTTTGACAGAGAAATTTTTCATAGGAATTTTTGCGGATATTTTTGTGACTGACAAATACCTTGGAATTTATTTAGATAATTCATTTGCTTTCATTTGTTTCTGCTCATTCACATCATTATGGATTCACTTAAGGTGAAACACTTGCTGATAGCTGAGATCAACTATGAGTTGAGGATCAGAGGTGTAATTTCTGATCGCAATATGGATGATAAGAGGAAAATTTTAGGTCGTTTGATTTCAAAAGAGATTCAACAAGGACAGAATGTCCTTGCCTTAGTAGATCCATCTTTTGATTTTGAGATTGAGAAAACAGAAATAGAGAATACGTTAACTTCTATTAAATTTTTAATCAGTGATTTTGATGGTCCTTCTACAGATTCCACTTATAAAAGAGCAGTATCTAGATTAGGTCATGTGACTTTGAGGATTCAGAGAATTTCATTAAACAACACTGATGAAAATTTTGAAGAGAAGTCATTGTTTAAAAATGAATCTTATGCCACATCTCTACAATTAGATGCTGAATTACATGACAAGGTGTCAGAACCAGAATCTGAACCAGTTAATGTGCCATTAATGAATTCCACTGTCAATCCTTCTCTGAGACAATCTACCAGTAATTCTTTCTCTCCAAATTTTTTGAAATCAACTCCTGTCTACAAATTGGGAATACAATTTGATGGGGATTCTAAAAACCTCTTGTCATTCATTGAGCGTATTGAAGAACTTGCACAAGCAAGACATATATCTAAACTTTAATTGTTTGAGTCTGCTAGTGATCTTTTTACTGGTAAAGCCACTTTTTGGTTTAGGTATATTAAATCTCAAGTCACTGATTGGGACTCTTTAACTTTAAAAATGAGGAAAGATTTTTTAATGTCAGATTTTGAAGATGAAGTGTGGCAACAGATAAAGAACCGGAAACAGGGAAATTCGGAACCTGTAGTTATCTATATTGCTTGTATGGAAGCACTTTTTAATAGACTCAGTCATGGAGCAGCTGAGGTAACTAAAATAAGATATATCAAAATGGGACTAAAATCTGATTATCGAAGTAGGTTGGCATTGTGTGATATCGATTCAGTTTCACATCTTGGAACTTTATGTAAGAAGTTAGAGGAATCTGATGCATTATGCCCCAGTAGTTCTAGTTCCCAGAGTAGATCAGTATCTATGTTAGTAAATATACTGCAAGAGAACGGGCTCATTTTTCAATTTTCTAAGTCATTTTTCCCCAGATTCTACGGAAATTACAGTGTTGCCATTTGAAAGCCCCATAAGAGCCCATGTGTTAGAGAGAGATGAAAGATATAATTTTTCCGTAGATCTACCTACTTTTTTCGCGAATTCTAAGGTCCCAAAACCCCGGAATTGGCCAATTCAAGGTCAAACTCTGCGAGAGCTCTAACCGCAAAGATAACACTCGCGCTAACACGCTGAAGGCATAGGCGTCGACAAAAAACATTTACAGGGTCATTTAAATTATCTCAGTACAAAAAACATATACAAGGTGATTGGAGTACAGCGAAAAACATATACTGGAGGTAACATATCGACGAAGCAGGTGCGTACTAGGACTGACATATCGACATGGCAGCAATGGTATGGGTGAACAACAAAAACCATATGAACATAATTATTACATCATCGAAGGGTGTATTGCAGACGGTGCGTACTAGAGGCGATAGCAATAATAAGTCAATGAAACATACACACAGAATGATTAGAAAAATCTGGAATATCATGTAGCGGGTAATTCATAGCAAGGGGTCTGCGATTTAAGTATACTGAATAAATATTAAGGCCACGATAAGTATACAGCGCAAACCTCGATGTTCTATATAGGCGTAGCCGCGCTGATTACGCAACGTCCCACGGTAGAAAAGATCAACTATTTTCCTATTATTTTTTTCTATCAAAAAACGATAACAACGTGTAGCGAAAGCCTCATTCAAATTGATAAATATTTTCAAGGAGGAAATCATCATTTAGGGCGATAATCGCCATTAGCGCACCTCGTTTACTCTTCGTATCACATCAGAGTTTTACATCGCAATAATAAACGGTCAACTATTATCAAATATAAGTCTCTACGCTTCTGAAAAGTATGTGAAGCCATCAGGCTATCACTATCAACGATGTCCAGCGTTATTCACATTCATTTCGCGACGGCGCGCCTACAGTGTTGTCGGATGTTTAAAAATATCGAAGATTAACCACTCAGAGCTGGCATAAATGCCCCGCAACTTTCAAGCATGTTCCACAGAAAAGACTGATGATGTCTGAACGTTTTTACACATTTCTCGATAATATCGTCAACATCTAAGGCTGTCATAATGAATTATATGAACCGAAAAGAAATTGAAAAATATTTTCAGGGAAAACAAGGCACATATCTTATTCAATTAAACTACTATTGCGTCGTTTCGCCCCTTCAGCTAATAGAAACGCACAGTAAAACAATGAAAAATTAACCTAGTTCAGATCGCTAAAGTCAGATTAATATAAAAAATACACAGTAGCGTACCACATCATCATGATAAATCATTTAATATCAAAAGCAAGTCGAAAAATTAGCGTCTAACTTGGTGTGAAGAAGAAAAACGATTTCGTATTTAAAAATAAACGAAGTAAAAATCATGCACAGTCAAAAAGAACATTAACGTCTAACTTGGTGAAGAAGAAAAACGATTTCGTACTCAAAAATGAATGAGCCAAAAATCATGCACAGTCAAAAAGACATTAACGTCTAACTAGCTGAAGAAGAAAACGATTTCGTACTCAAAAATAAACGAGGCAAAAATCATACACAGTCAAAAAGGGCATTGATGACCAACTTCATTATTGAATTAGCTCATTCAAAACAAGAATTTAAGCCAGAAGAACACTCTTATACCGTTGAAAACAGTGATGCATTCAAGATAGATAAGACAAGAAGTCAAAGTCAACTTTGATATTGATCTAGCGAAATTCATCTTTCGATAACAAGACCCAAACATTGATAATGGAGAAACAAGGAAGCGATGTGCATCTAATATTCGCATATTTATGAAACATACCTTATTGGCAAATTCCAACACGACACTCTCACGATGAAATCTGAACAATGAATGGGAATAGAAAATCAACGATTTCAATAATTGAAAATCTATCAACCTCTATTACCATGCACAATTCATTACCGTATACAAACATTCGAATTCAAAGTTGAGCGAAAACTGAAAAATAGGTGACTGCTACGCTACACTGATATCAAACCGCAGATAAAGTGTTTCCTTTTACATGAATGAATTTTCGTAATTATTTGAATCTAACTTATAATGGAAATATATTATGGGGGGAAATAAAAAGAGAATCAAAGACTAAGAAATTAGATCATATAGGACATAGCTATCCCAGAGAAGCTGAATTTTATTAATTATATTTGAACATTTCAAGATTTGCTATATATCAATTGATGACTCATATATAACTTGATTGAACAATATCGATAGATAGATAGATATACTTTATTTTCCAACAGGTATACACCCAATTACAGGAAAAGCAGCAGAAATTCTTAAAATAACAAAAAACAAATAAAATTAAATCATATTATCCAAATAACAATAATTAATTTTGTGTTCAATCAATTATGCAGGAAAGAATATGTTTAAGAGAACTGTTGTTCAAGTCACATAGATCACAAATCAGATTAAAATTCCAACACATCAAAGACACAGGTGATCTACGCATCACATTGGTTCGAGAAGCCTCACAATAGAATTTATATTTCGTATCTGGAATTCAAACGTGGTATGCGGTAGTTATTTTTTGCAATAGACAGGGACATATAATATTATTGTTCATCAAATTATGCAGAAAAGAAATAGTAATAAAAACTCTACGCGTATTCATGGAAATTACATCGAAATTATCAAGAAGCATAGAATAATCAATTCTCCTTTCAGGATAATTCCCTGGTACTTCAAATAACTGGAATTTGAGGAATAATGATAATAAAAGGTCTTGATTCATGCTGACCTGCATTGAGTGCATACTTTCTGAGGAGGATTATGTCACTCTGCAATTTTCTTGATAGCTTTAATAGGAATTAAAGGGCGGTTATACGATAGTCGTTATTACGAAGATAAAAAATTTAAAATATATACCGGGCAAATATTTACGTTCTTAAATATCATTAACGTCCTACTAACAAAAAAATGCAGGAGGAGTTCTGAATAAATTTCAGCTATCGAGAATTCTTCTAATCATGTATAAAAAGTTTGCCAAACAACAACACCCAGTATGACATATCGATATAGAACATCGCCTATTCATATTACACTGAATCAGCAAGAATAAAATAAAAATGCTACATTATTTGCGAGGAAAGCCATATCTGAGAAACGCTAGACTAAAAATGAGGTATAAAATCAACAGGATTACAATAAACCAGCCTGGTCTAACGCGAGCGATGAGCGAACTATTTTCCCGATTGATCAATGAAAATTCAAGTATGCAAAAGTGACATAGAATAAAACAAATGTTAGATTTGTGATTCACATAATGTGTAGAGTTCAAAAACACAATAACTTCCAGTAACCATTTTATATTCAACAGAGCTAGGATGGAAGGAGGATTTCGAAAATGCCAACTTACCTATATACAAAATATAGTGGTTTATGAGAAAAGGGTGAAACATTCTAATGTAAAACTAAGCGAGCGAGGAACATCGCATCGAAATTCATATTGAAATTTTCACCCTCAAATACTGGCACAGGACACATAATGTATTGCCGCAAGTGAGACATCTATTAGGCATTTCTTCAACTACGATTACCCAACGTACTCTAAAGGGCACTGCCGACTCGAGGGTTGTTACATAAATTTGGCACAATCAATTTGTCGCGGCAGAAAACATTTGCGATAAGCATGGGCTACTGTTATATTTGATTCAACGTCCTGCGCCAGGAAAGTAGTTATTATTAGACTACCAGACATTCGATGATTAATATTGATTGAATATACTATTTTTGCATAATTCATTACTTTTATATATTTCAACGGTACAATAAGATATAATACAAACTTTATTGTTTCACTCTCATCGTCACTTCTATAAAAATAATGTTATGAATAATATCTTAATATATGAAAATATTATCTGGAACTCACATGATTATAATACCATCCATAACATTATCATCATCATCATCCTTCTCCTCCTCCTCAACCCCCTCCTCTGTTTCAATCTTATCGTCACTTCTGTAAAAAAAATATAAGAATAATATCTTAATATATGAAAATATTATAAGAATAATATCTTAATATATGAAAATATTATTTGGAACTCACATGATTATAATACCATCCATAACATAATCATCATCATCCTTCTCCTCCTCCTCAACCCCATCCTCTGTTTCACTCTCATCGTCACTTCTGTAAAAAAATTATAAGAATAATATCTTGATGTATGAAGATATTATTCGGAACTCACATGATTATAATACCATTGATATGCTCATCTCTAGAAAAACACAAAATTGATATCGATTACCAAATATACATTTCTACATACATTATTTCACCAGGATGCCGATTGTACATAGCCATGATGTCCTCATATCCTATGTATTCATAATTATAATCCATTTCATCCTCATCATCCTCCTCCTCGACCTCATCCTCGGCGTCGTCATTCTCATCCTCACTTCTGTAATGATAACATAAGGAATAGAAGTGGTGCAAATTATAACAAACTCACATGATGTTGGCTGGGACTTCCATTACCCGCGGATTCCCTCTATTCGCCGGGAAGAGCGCATTCACTTGTGCGAAGAGATCCTCCACATCTGCCTCACCATCAGTGTGATATCCTGATGATACAGACATTACCTATGAGGAATGAAAGAATAATGAAGCCACAAATCGATCAATTAAAAAACAATCACAATGAAAGAAAAACCAATCCTTCCAATGAAGATGCGGTTTGAAGTAAATCAGAAATCTACAAAAAAATTGGGGTTGAAAGGAGCTGTCAGTAATAGCAATGCTGATTTTAAAACAAAGTGATTAAATCAAAATATAGGGAGATGAGAAAACTGAAGATATGATCCTATATAACTGATCAGATTGTTCCGACGTTTCTTGCTATGATTTAAAATAATTGATAAAATTATATGCGAGTGCATAGTGCATGTTAATGATAACAAATATGAAAATTGGGTTGTCTGGAGAATTTTACTCAGAATGATGGATATCAGTATCGAAACATTTATATTCAGAAGATGGATAACAGATATCAGATTAATGAAAAAAGACATCGCAGCTCATTTCCACACCACCAGGAGGTAGAGCTTTGGTGCGTTGCTTCTTTTTATAGTGGAAAGCTTCCCCGAGAGGCCTACTTCAACCACTTCCAGCGAGGAATAATTGGGTCAACAATCTGATTTATGTGACATATTCTAATGGCTCTTTTTCATCAAAAGACTCTAATCGGTGATTAGCTATCTCTCAATAATGGCATCTTTTAATGGCTGTTTTTCTGGTCAAAAGACTCTAATCGGTGATTAGCTATCTCTCGATAATGGCATCTTTTAATGGCTCTTTTTCGGGTCAAAAGACTCTAATCGGTGATTAGCTATCTCTCGATAATGGCATCTTTTAATGGCTCTTATTTTTGTCAAAAGACTCTAATCGGTGATTAGCTATCTCTTGATAATGTCATCTTTTTTTGTCAATAGACTGATTGTTCACCCAATCATTCATCAAGTCATTAATATAATTGAAAGTTGATGAAAATCTATGTATTAAAATATTCGCTTCTCATATTTAACTGTCAATATCCATAGAATTTGATGTTTGCGGTATAGAATAATGGCACCATGGTAAGGTTTTACTGGTCCCTGGGATGATATACCTTTTATCATCATTGGGGCTTAATGCAATTTTTCGATGTAAAGTTGAAAATACCTGATGTTTGTGAGCTCTTATTAAATTTTGGGAAACTGTTTTTTGCCGATATGTTTCCAAACATTCAACTTTGGGGTATAGAATAATGGCACCATGGTAAGGTTTTACTGGTCCCTGGGATGATATACCTTTTATCATCATTGGGGCTTAATGCAATTTTTCGATGTAAAGTTGAAAATACCTGATGTTTGTGAGCTCTTATTAAATTTTGGGAAACTGTTTTTTGCCGATATGTTTCCAAACATTCAACTTTGGGGTATAGAATAATGGCACCATGGTAAGGTTTTACTGGTCCCTGGGATGATATACCTTTTATCATCATTGGGGCTTAATGCAATTTTTCGATGTAAAGTTGAAAATACCTGATGTTTGTGAGCTCTTATTAAATTTTGGGAAACTGTTTTTTGCCGATATGTTTCCAAACATTCAACATAATCATCAAAAGTAATCGTAGTTTCAACAACAGACGATTTTACCCCCTTGGCTTTCTTCGTTATACCCATGTTCCTTATGATATCATTGATCTCATTCTCATCATAATCTTCATCAATCAGCTCCTTCCTCTTCTTTTCGATTTCCTTATCACTCATCAGCACTTTCGTTGCATATAATTTCGATCTAAGACCTACGTACTCCGTCATAATTATACCATTATTTTCATCCTTCATCATTCCGAGAACTTTTTTATTGACTTGAGGAATTCCATATGGATTATCATTAGGATAGTCGGAAGTGTCAAAGTGAGAGCGGCAGTCTCGCTTCATTACTTCATAAGGATCTTGATCGTTGAGCTCATAGATGAGAGAATCTGTATCGGTGTAGAGAACGGAACAACCATCTCCGAACTCATTACGCATATAGTCATAGTGGAAGTCGTAGATGGTTGTCTTCGCCAGATCGAGGATGGTTTGCCCCACATATATGGGCTTATTTAGAAAAATTTGTAGCTTCCTGAGCTCCACTGCAACCAAATTCTCATTGAAAATGGTGCAGTTCTTGAACTCAGGTTTGGCAATATAGGCTTCAGCACCATATCGTCCAGCCCACTCAGTTAATAGCTTGACATTCACCCTTTTTCTTATGTTTTCCATTGTCTTGCCGAAATCGGCATTATTCATGAGTTTAAAAAGGTTCTTCTCAAACTCATTTTTCGCCTGTTTTCGGAGGGTTGTGTTCAGGTCAATGTACGATTTCAGCCAGGGCGATTGTTTGAATTTCAGCACGCGATGGATCTTCTTCAACACCAACCCATGTGCTAACGCCTGCTTGAGAGCGCGATAGTGAATTACATATTTCTCTTTACATCGTAAAGTTGCCATCAGTTTGGTTAGCTCTTTTGAAGTCTTAGGTGACCTACTTGTCTTAGGGTTGATGTGTTCAGAGCAAAACGGTAGGTCTTTATGGGCATCATGCAAGTTTTCGGGATACTGTAAATCTACCTCCAAAATATATCCATCATCGGCATCGTCCGAAAACGCAGTGACGTCTATATTTGTATCCACCCATTCAAATCCGCCATACGGCAGATATTGACTCATAGCCCAGCCATATTGATTATTAACGTCAAAGTACATCAAGTATGAGTCTGGTTTTGTTGAATCGTAATGTGGTATGTATTTATTATTAGCCTTAGCGTAACGCTTTGAGCAGACCTGGCTGAGACCTCCTCTAATTCCCCTCTCAACAAACAAAAACATATCAGAATCAGTAAGGAGCTCTAGCTCTTGTTCTGTGAACTTCAACATAGCATCCCACGTAACTCCAGGTAAGGTGAAATAATGAGCAGGATCGAGACCATATGTGCTGTGGCAGCTGGCTCTAAACTGCTCAAAAATATCAGCGAGAAGAAGGATATCAGTTTTCATGTAAAGATCCACATATTCTCCCAAAGACTGACAGTTGAATGTGTTCCACACAAGCTGTGCTCGATGGTAGAGCCGGCGGGGACAAGGTTTATCGTCCAGTTTGTTGTAGAAAGAATGAATTGGAGGTAGCTGAGTTTCATTGAAACGATCAAAAGAGTCAACATAATCATACGGCATCACTCCTTTTTTAGTTAAGAGCTGAAACTGCAGTTCGGAGATGTTATGGAATTGAGACCTCAAATTAGGAAATTCTTCCAAATATGATGCCAATTTATCGAGAGAGGAATTCATAAATCGAAAACTATCAATAAATCTGAACTGAATAGAAGTCCCGTCAACATGCTTGGTGAAGGAAATATACTTTTCTTTCGTTATTGGAAGTAAGTCGATAGTACCATTAATTCTAGATGCAATGTCTGTGATGATGAAATGTGCATCATAACCACTCAGATTATGAAAAACTATCGGAACTATGTGGGTGTCCTTGTAGTTGATGTTGCAGGATTCATGTGCGGCTCCACGATAGTTATTCTCAGGAATCAAATGGTTATGATCTCTAACTTTCTTATCCTCGGCACTGAATGGTTGTTCACAAATGTGACAATGTGTAGCCACCTGAAATTCTGCTTCTTGTTTAGCAGTCATATGAATGTTAAACGGACACCAAAACACCGTAGCCATATCTTCTGCCAGCTGGGCCATTTCACCAGCAAACCACGCCATACAGTCCTGCCCACGAAAGCTCTTATAAAATGATATAGAATCATCATATGAACATTTCATATAATATCCAACGGCAGCTGGAACGTGGTGTTGCGGCTTCTTCGGATCGCTAGTAGGCTTCAAAACACTCTCCAAATCAGCATAGACCACGAATGGAGCCTTCTCCTTGTTCTTATGGTTCTTGAACTTGAGGATATTTTGTCCTTCCTCAGGCATCTTGATGGCAGTTTCATTTATTCTGATGCAATCTTCCACATGTTTATCAAGCTTGTCTGCTGATCTAAAATAATGGAGGCAACGATCGCAGAAATACTTCTGTCCATTTTCTCTACTAAGCTGCTTCGATAAGAGTCGGGACAGGTTCTTAATCCACACGTAGTGATAGCTAACTGGAGAATTATCTCCAGAGTAGCTATCTTGTATAAGAAGGAGGTTGACGTGCCTATCCTTCTTATCCTTAGTTAGGTAGGTGGGCAATGTGGTGAACGTTTTCTTCTCCTTCTGAAGGATGTAAACATTAATTGACACGTCATTCTGTCGCTCAAAGTTGGGGATTTGTTTGAGAGTCATCGGAAACTGAATTCCCTTCAATTTCAGAACAGAGGATGGGTGGGGGTATGATGAAGTTCTGTCGCTATTTGTTAAAACAGGATACAAGGCTGACGTCACTGCCCAAGAAAAGCATAAATCGTCATCGTTCTTAACGTTGATGCAAGCCTGTTTTCGCTGAATTTGTGGGAGCAGTTCAATATATGAGGATCCAAGTTGAGGGGTGAACTTGTTGATGTTGACCCCCAAGTTAATGACAGCTTTCAACGCCCAACCACTATCCCGCTCTTGGAATTCCTCTAGCTCCCTCAACATTGGGTAAATGACCTTCTCATCAAACCATTCACCAATGTCCGTATCCTTGTGAATGGGTGAGTTTGATGTGGTGAAGTACTTGTACTCTTTAAGCACACTATCTCCCTTTACCATCTCAAACTCTCCACAGAAAACGGTATTCGCCTTAACCGCAGCATCCTTCTTGAGTGCGTTCAGAATACGCCGCTTGAAGAGAGCCTTACAGTCAGTCAAGAAAGCTGCTGGGTCCTTATGTTTCAGATTGGAAATGGTACCAGTTCTAATGCGAGATTGAAACGCAGATGTAGAGTCGTCCCAGCGAACTCTATCCCACGGAGTTTCCTTTCTTGATTCAAGCCCAGCCCCCTGCTTCTGCGCAGCTCTGAACTGGTTCCTTATACTTCTAATATTCCGTAGGCAAGCCTCCAGATGCTGCTTCTCCCCCAAAGTTTTTGCCGATCTTAAGGCATAATTCATACGCTTTATCCCCTTTCGGCATTCCCTCAGCCCTTCTCTCGCACGATTTTCGTCATAATTAGGAGTCAGAACTCCCAATATGGTAGCAATATGCTTCACCAAGTCGGAGAATAGAGACATCTGGAAGATTTTATATGATCACAAATTTTTATTGCTTATGCGCACAGAAAATACGTATGCACTCAAGCGTGGTCAGTGATAGAATGAGATATATATCCTGATGATGGGAGATAGATAAATCATGATAAACAATGTAGCCAACCGCAAAACTGAATCGTGAGTCAGAGTAGCCAACCGCACAAAATTGAAAGATATTATTACAATCCACCCAGTGGTTAACCTAAAAACAGCCTGAAAATTTGACAAAGATGCTCAGGATGATTGAAGATTAGCCTGACCCGCTCCAATCTTGCTGAGGACTTTACACATCCCCTTGGATAAATACGAATGAAAATGCTTCATGGATCATTTCACATCTGGCTGTCATACGGAGCAGTTATAATGAATATTTGCGAGTGCTGTCATCGAGAGTATCCTGATACTGCACGAGAACGTTGCGATAAATGTTTCATAAAAGGAGGCCATAATAGTGGGGGGTGGATTCCTTTCAACAAATACTCCTGGGATTGCTACGAATGTTTCAAAAAGTGGCAATATGCGTATGATCGACGTAAACTATTGTGTGAGATATGTGGGAAATTTATGAATAGAACAGACATATACCGACACATGAAAAATGTTCATAAAGTCGAAGACTTTTCCATTCAGTTTGCATAACTTTCATATCCGCCTCTCCAACGTTACAATCCAGAGGGCGAAGGTCTACTTGATCAGCCAAAAATCTAAATAGCTCGAGAAAAAGTCAATGAACTCTTTCTCCGAAATCCCAGATCAATCAGACAATATGAATGCAATAATATTCGCAACAGTGTCTGAGAGGAAGTGCTTCAGAAGGCTTCACATCACGAATTCATTAGGCTTCAGATGCCATCAAAATTCTTCAGATATCCTCCAGATGTCTTCAGATATCTCCAGAAGTCTTCAGATAAACATATATAGGTGTATATCAGTAAACGGAACAGTTCTAGTTTAGACGGCGCTGTGATCACATCGAAATATCAATGGAGACAGAATCGCATTCATCACATCAAACAGTTGATAAATATCACTGTAAAGAGTATGACAATGCCTATGGACCAAAATATGTTGACGGCAAATGGATACTTGGAAATAAGAATCTACGTTTTGATGATAAACATATAGTCGTAGATAATGTCAATTTTGAAAGTACTCTCGGTCTTTTGGAATTACTATTTTCTAAAACCCCAAAAAATTATACGCCTATGGATCATCAGATGTATAAACAGATATTGGAAAGTACTGCTGCTCACCGTGATACTCTAGGACGGTTGAAGGGTCAAGCCGACAAGAAGAAATTTAATGAAATCATCAAACCCCTTTTCAAAAATAAGACCAACCGTAAAGGTGCAACTAGATATGAAGCCTGTGAAGAGGCACAAGAAAAACAATCGACCAATATTTTGGATGAGTGGGAGGACCCGAATATTTTGGTCGACCGATTGAAATATTTGATTGAAGCATATGGGGGCCATGATGAAGAAATCGCTCAAATTATTACTGAACTTAAAAATGCTGATATAATCTTTTAATAGACGATGTTATAAAATTCTTTGACTTTTATTCTACCTACTGAAGAAGTCCTACCGAAATCGAACGAAGCTGAATCATGTAAAATCATCATGTATATAAGACGATCTAGAAGTAAAATCACCAATCTTATTGCGAATAATGGATTATCTGAGTTTACATCGAACATGCTGAACATAATACCATTCAAATTTCTTGTTCAATTTGACTTCGTCTAAATTAATCAATTTCTTGAAATACTTTATTATTTTCAGGGTTGATTTTTATTGATTGAAGCTGCAAATTTTCATGGATCAGAACTATAATTTCCTGCTATTGTTTCATGTGAAAATTTGATCCTAATCGTGAGTATGAATATGATCTTCCATTTTGCATAAATTCTATAAATTTCGCGAAATCAATAGTATCTAATCACAAAATTAGCTTACCCTAATTATTTCGATGATCTTTGCTGCTGGAAATCGCGGCTGAGTTGATTGAAGGCTCTTTGTAAGATCGAAGTTGATTAACCTGATAAAAATATGCTTAGATTGAGTCTAGAATAATAATGGTATGAGGGAAATGTGAAAATCGAGTTGGTTGAAGAAGGGGCGCTGCCCAGTACTTCGATAGGTAGACTGCTTTCGTTAGAAATGATTCAGATATCGGGGGAAAATAAATTTACTTGAAAATAACGTATAGATCCTCTTTAAGAAATCATAACTCAAAATGATTTGCTTCTGAAGAAGCATGCAAGTAGTGAGCATGTGTGAACTCTTAGCAGCGATGCCGGTGCAGAGAAGGACTTCAATATGAAATATTGTGAAGTAAGTTTGAAATAATTAACTTCAAAAGCAAGAAGTCCTGCTAGTTTATTACTCACTTTATTGGAATGATGACACAAACACTAAGAAGTTGATTGGCACTGTTCACTAAGCACTGAATAACTATAGCGGATCACTATTCGGCGCGCTGATATCGAATGAGTGGGCTACGCGTGCTTTTATACTATCAATCTGAGGGTTATCAATGTTCTAGAATGTTCTATGTTATTATTATACGTATTTTCATTGCGGTTAGGGATTTCTCGCCAGTTCCTGCAAATGTATGCTTGTGTTTCGAGATTATTCTTTATCAAATTTGCACATTTCCTGCATATTTGGTTAATGCGGTTTCAGAACGTTACTATCAACTTCGAACATCTCCTGCATGATTTGTTATTGAGGTTATTATCAACTTTGCTTATTTCCTGCAAATGAATTGTTATCTGAAAAGTACATTTCCTGGGAGAATTTCTCTACGTGCAGATTTTAAAATAAGTTGAGGTGTTGAAAGATATTTTCCCCTCATCATGAGGAACGATAATGTTTAAAATACTTTCCAATAAAGTTTGTATTATATCTTATTGTACCGTTGAAATATATAAAAGTAATGAATTATGCAAAAATAGTATATTCAATCAATATTAATCATCGAATGTCTGGTAGTCTAATAATAACTACTTTCCTGGCGCAGGACGTTGTGCGATGTTCCTCGCTCGCTTAGTTTTACATTAGAATGTTTCACCCTTTTCTCATAAACCACTATATTTTGTATATAGGTAAGTTGGCATTTTCGAAATCCTCCTTCCATCCTAGCTCTGTTGAATATAAAATGGTTACTGGAAGTTATTGTGTTTTTGAACTCTACACATTATGTGAATCACAAATCTAACATTTGTTTTATTCTATGTCACTTTTGCATACTTGAATTTTCATTGATCAATCGGGAAAATAGTTCGCTCATCGCTCGCGTTAGGCCAGGCTGGTTTATTGTAATCCTGTTGATTTTATACCTCATTTTTAGTCTAGCGTTTCTCAGATATGGCTTTCCTCGCAAATAATGTAGCATTTTTATTTTATTCTTGCTGATTCAGTGTAATATGAATAGGCGATGTTCTATATCGATATGTCATACTGGGTGTTGTTGTTTGGCAAACTTTTTATACATGATTAGAAGAATTCTCGATAGCTGAAATTTATTCAGAACTCCTCCTGCATTTTTTTGTTGGTAGGACGTTAATGATATTTAAGAACGTAAATATTTGCCCGATATATATTTTAAATTTTTTATCTTCGTAATAACGACTATCGTATAACCGCCCTTTAATTCCTATTAAAGCTATCAAGAAAATTGCAGAGTGACATAATCCTCCTCAGAAAGTATGCACTCAATGCAGGTCAGCATGAATCAAGACCTTTTATTATCATTATTCCTCAAATTCCAGTTATTTGAAGTACCAGGGAATTATCCTGAAAGGAGAATTGATTATTCTATGCTTCTTGATAATTTCGATGTAATTTCCATGAATACGCGTAGAGTTTTTATTACTATTTCTTTTCTGCATAATTTGATGAACAATAATATTATATGTCCCTGTCTATTGCAAAAAATAACTACCGCATACCACGTTTGAATTCCAGATACGAAATATAAATTCTATTGTGAGGCTTCTCGAACCAATGTGATGCGTAGATCACCTGTGTCTTTGATGTGTTGGAATTTTAATCTGATTTGTGATCTATGTGACTTGAACAACAGTTCTCTTAAACATATTCTTTCCTGCATAATTGATTGAACACAAAATTAATTATTGTTATTTGGATAATATGATTTAATTTTATTTGTTTTTTGTTATTTTAAGAATTTCTGCTGCTTTTCCTGTAATTGGGTGTATACCTGTTGGAAAATAAAGTATATCTATCTATCTATCGATATTGTTCAATCAAGTTATATATGAGTCATCAATTGATATATAGCAAATCTTGAAATGTTCAAATATAATTAATAAAATTCAGCTTCTCTGGGATAGCTATGTCCTATATGATCTAATTTCTTAGTCTTTGATTCTCTTTTTATTTCCCCCCATAATATATTTCCATTATAAGTTAGATTCAAATAATTACGAAAATTCATTCATGTAAAAGGAAACACTTTATCTGCGGTTTGATATCAGTGTAGCGTAGCAGTCACCTATTTTTCAGTTTTCGCTCAACTTTGAATTCGAATATTTGTATACGGTAATGAATTGTGCATGGTAATAGAGGTTGATAGATTTTCAATTATTGAAATCGTTGATTTTCTATTCCCATTCATTGTTCAGATTTCATCGTGAGAGTGTCGTGTTGGAATTTGCCAATAAGGTATGTTTCATAAATATGCGAATATTAGATGCACATCGCTTCCTTGTTTCTCCATTATCAATGTTTGGGTCTTGTTATCGAAAGATGAATTTCGCTAGATCAATATCAAAGTTGACTTTGACTTCTTGTCTTATCTATCTTGAATGCATCACTGTTTTCAACGGTATAAGAGTGTTCTTCTGGCTTAAATTCTTGTTTTGAATGAGCTAATTCAATAATGAAGTTGGTCATCAATGCCCTTTTTGACTGTGTATGATTTTTGCCTCGTTTATTTTTGAGTACGAAATCGTTTTCTTCTTCAGCTAGTTAGACGTTAATGTCTTTTTGACTGTGCATGATTTTTGGCTCATTCATTTTTGAGTACGAAATCGTTTTTCTTCTTCACCAAGTTAGACGTTAATGTTCTTTTTGACTGTGCATGATTTTTACTTCGTTTATTTTTAAATACGAAATCGTTTTTCTTCTTCACACCAAGTTAGACGCTAATTTTTCGACTTGCTTTTGATATTAAATGATTTATCATGATAATGTGGTACGCTACTGTGTATTTTTTATATTAATCTGACTTTAGCGATCTGAACTAGGTTAATTTTTCATTGTTTTACTGTGCGTTTCTATTAGCTGAAGGGGCGAAACGACGCAATAGTAGTTTAATTGAATGCCTTGTTTTCCCTGAAAATATTTTTCAATTTCTTTTCGGTTCATATAATTCATTATGGCAGCCTTAGATGTTGACGATATTATCGAGAAATGTGTAAAAACGTTCAGACATCATCAGTCTTTTCTGTGGAACATGCTTGAAAGTTGCGAGGCATTTATGTCAGCTCTGAGTGGTTAATCTTCGATATTTTTAAACGTCCGACAACACTGTAGGCGCGCCGTCGCGAAATGAATGTGAATAACGCTGGACATCGTTGATAGTGATAGCCTGATGGCTTCACATACTTTTCAGAAGCGTAGAGACTTATATTTGATAATAGTTGACCGTTTATTATTGCGATGTAAAACTCTGATGTGATACGAAGAGTAAACGAGGTGCGCTAATGGCGATTATCGCCCTAAATGATGATTTCCTCCTTGAAAATATTTATCAATTTGAATGAGGCTTCCGCTACACGTTGTTATCGTTTTCGATAGAAAAAAATAATAGGAAAATAGTTGATCTTTTCTACCGTGGAACGTTGCGTAATCAACGCGGCTACGCCTATATAGAACATCGAGGTTTGCGCTGTATACTTATCGTGGCCTTAATATTTATTCAGTATACTTAAATCGCAGACCCCTTGCTATGAATTACCCGCTACATGATATTCCAGATTTTTCTAATCATTCTGTGTGTATGTTTCATTGACTTATTATTGCTATCGCCTCTAGTACGCACCGTCTGCAATACACCCTTCGATGATGTAATAATTATGTTCATATGGTTTTTGTTGTTCACCCATACCATTGCTGCCATGTCGATATGTCAGTCCTAGTACGCACCTGCTTCGTCGATATGTTTCCTCCAGTATATGTTTTTCGCTGTACTCCAATCACCTTGTATATGTTTTTTGTACTGAGATAATTTAAATGACCCTGTAAATGTTTTTTGTCGACGCCTATGCCTTCAGCGTGTTAGCGCGAGTGTTATCTTTGCGGTTAGAGCTCTCGCAGAGTTTGACCTTGAATTGGCCAATTCCGGGGTTTTGGGACCTTAGAATTCGCGAAAAAAGTAGGTAGATCTACAGAAAAATTATATCTTTCATCTCTCTCTAACACATGGGCTCTTATGGGGCTTTCAAATGGCAACACTGTAATTTCCGTAGAATCTGGGGAAAAATGACTTAGAAAATTGAAAAATGAGCCCGTTCTCTTGCAGTATATTTACTGTTGGGGAAGTAGTGAAACAAAGCGGGCACCAGATAGAACTTCCAATTTTCGCCACCAGATGGCGCCATGGTGGCGCTGGTGTCGCTGCGTTACATGTCGCTGATAACTGCTTCATTCATGATGACGTAGTCTGACGTCACAAGGTTGCCGCTTTGACATATGTCAATTGGAGAACCTGTCATATGTCGGTGGCGCTAGTGGCGCTTGTGTCATTGTTACAGGCCTCGATGTAGAGGTGGCGCTAGTGTCGTTCTGCAGTCCTCGATGTAGAGGTGGCGCTGCTACAGGCCTCGAGGTAATGGTGGAGCCATATCGAATATGCCCATGTAACAATTTGACATATGACATGGAACACTTCCCAATCGACATCTTGTCAATTGGGAAGTGCTCCAAGTCACCGCTGATTCATCCAACAATTAAAAAAACCTTCGACGACGAAGACGACGACGGGATTTGAACCCGAGACCATCGGACTATGAATCCGATACGTAACATCATCGTCACGACCACTACATAGTATAATTAACGGTGGAATTCGAGGCGACGAGAGACCGCGCTGTGTGACGTAATCGGGCTAGATCCGTTTCAGTGATATCTAAGTGGTGCGTTCGCTTGTTACATTGTTGCGGGACGTTTGAAATAATCCGAGTAACCGTCGCGTATACATAGTTGCCGAAAATATGTCATTTCAGATGTGGATGGCGACGAGAGACCGCGCGCTCGCGCTGCGTGACGTAATCGAGCTAGATCCGTTTCAGTGATATCTAAGTGGTGCGTTCGCTTGGTACATTGTTGCCGGACGTTTGAAATATTCCGAGTAACCGTCGCGTATACATAGTTGCCGAAAATATGCCATTTCAGATATGGATATATTAGGGGGGCTGCGTTGGGGAGACGGGGGGTTCTTCATGTTACCACTTGACTTTTTTCTATTTGTAAATTATAGAGAGTCAGGTTGGCCGAGCGGTCTAAGGCGCCAGCTTTAAGCCCTGGTTCCCGAGAAGGAGCGTGGGTTCGAATCCCACACCTGGCAGAGTTTTTATAAGACTTTATATTCTCATGAATCGTCTGACGATGTACCCATTCAAGTCGAAGCATGATGAGGAACACATACAATTTGGAATATCGTTGCTCTGAAACATCAAAACGCTATTGCTGCAGAAAAAAATGTTTTTCCATATCAGATCTCGATGATGTAGTTGACGGAATGGCATGCAAAGTGTGCGAAAACTTTTGTTATTGCGCATGCGCATGTAATTCTAGACGTAAGAATGACGTAGTTGGGTGTTTTGTAACAGTTGCCAGATGTCTTTGGAAGAGTATAAACGACAGCTGCAGAAATTCCAGAAGAAAATAAGAGAACTCAACTACATAATTCAACACTACGAAGATAAACAGCAGATGATTAGAACTTTTTCGAAAATTACTTTATTGGAAACGATATCGAAGAAAACATCATGGCAATCTTGAAATCATCATTTATATTGCTATTTTCAATGATGGAAAACATCTTGTACATGAATGTACCCAACAAAGTTAGCGAAGCAGGAATTTGCTTCAATAATGATACAACATGTCAGTGGACTGCTATGAAGAGAGTATTCATCAATGGTGGTCAAATGGAAGTGTTCTCGATAGAAGTGCTGCCGCCGGGGGGAAATGAAACAAAATTCAAAATTCGGTTGATTTTCGACGATAGAACCTTTGGGGAAATGGGAGATTGGCAGCAGCTTATTCAATCACCTATGTCAACATCGCCACTACCACCACCACCACCGCCACAAGTGGATTACGAAAAATTCTTCACAAACTTGGATACATTATTATACATCAATTTAGCATTTGTAGCTTTGCTAATATTACTCATTATTGTACATCGTTTCTGGAAAGAAATAAAAGTCTATGTGTTCTAGAACAATATTTTTTATTTAGGTAAAATAGTACAAAACCAATTGTATAGAGTATGAATATTTTGAAGACTGCACTGGAACTTTTCTCCTCCTCTTCCATAAAGATGATTCATGCATGCTGGAGTCGTAGGTTGAAATGTGACAGTTTGCCACCACGACGCATCAAAGTCCTCCAAATTGACGATATCACAGCATACCTCCAATTCCTCCAACTTTTGCTTCAAGAACTGTATCTTTTGATGACCTCTTACGTAGATGAGATTTGCCTGATGCAGATTATCTTGTAGAATTTGATTCATCTCATCAAGATCCACATAGCCACTAGAGTATTTCAAGCCATGAACGTAGCGTTCAACATAGTTTACCATCTTTTTATCTTCTTTGCTCAAATTAGCGTACTCTGTGGATGGTTTAAATAGAAAATTACTGATTTTCATGCCAATGCGAATTGACATCTCCTTCGGGATGAATTCTCCAGCAACGACGAAGCCTTGAATGTCAACCAGTGCGATCTCCATGACGTCTTGGAATGAACTGAATGAACATCCCTTCACTCATCAATCGATATTTCGAACAATTTCGCTGAGTGGGAGGTGTTCCATGATTTGATCATGAATAATGATGCAATATGCCTTGGTGTTTGCAGGAAAGCCCATGGTTGCTTCAATATCCAACTTGATGTCGACTGTCGAAGCCTTCGGACCGAGACTTCTTCTCGAACAATCAATGACAAACATTGATCGAGTTTTGAATTCGGTAAAGTTCATTAGAGAACGCTTCAAGAGACAATTGTGATAGCTCTTGTTGAATTCGGAATAATTGTGGTAGGCGTCAGAGTATTGACCAGTGGAAAAGTCTAGAAGTGCTCGTTCTTGCGGATAGTAGTCACCGTTCAGAGCCAAGCGTATGGATTTGATGTTGGCATGATCGAACAATGTAACATCCTCATGTATATCATCAATCTTTTTGGTTTGGAAAAAGACAACGACATATCTGGGGCTCTCCATTGCCGTACAAGTTTTGACAGACCAAATTTCGGTGGTGGAGTTTTGGGTTAGTGCAGGCAGTTCGTGCAATTCCCATTTGCGAAACGCTATCATCATAGGTTCATCTGCTCGCACACGCTTCAACAGCTGGAATTTTATATCATCATTCGGAGTGAGGTGTGGCACTTTCAAGGTTATGCTCTCGATTATGATTTTAGCAGTACTCTTTGTCAGACCACTTGCAGGTACATTATTGCCACCAGTAACCGCCTTTTCTTCAACTTTCACGCTGTTGGCATCACTGCGCGATCGAACCAAACGAATCGACTGCTTTCCCAGTGTCGCCACCTGATGGTCATTGAATATGGAGAACAAGTGTTTCAGTGGAATGTTCATAGTGAATGTTTTGTCTGCATTGAGAATGGGAGCATTTGGATAGTTCCATCCTGCTATAGCTAGATGGCCCGAATCTTCGGGGGCATAGCACAAATATCCTCTAGCTGTGCTCGTTATTCCCGGATATCTGGCAGCATCCAGTTCCTTATTGCACAACTCATAGGTACAAGAATCAAAGAGATATGCACCAGCATTGTGAGTTAAAGTACCCGTACCACCTCCAGTTACATCTAATTTAGCCTTGATGACGAGAACACCTTCAAACATGGCGAGCCATACATCTGCTTGATTGATAGTAATGTCTATGACATCATTGTTCTCAAACGACTTGACGTACGGATGATAGGTACGCCACTCCACTTTGGTGATGGATTCATCGAACCTTGGTTTGCGAAAGACGTCGAATACTGGAGCTGTCATGGACATTGTAACCGATTGATTTGAGAAATAGGATATTGGATAATGTCAATTGTTTCCTCGAACGATGACGGTGCACCACGTCTGTCTTGCTCAAGGACGTTCTTGAGACTGATGTGGAAGTAGGATACTCTTCAGATTTATAGACAGAGTTATCAAACACTAGTCCCATCGCTGAAGTTTCTTCAATTCCAATCTGATTATGATCTCTTCACCTCTGAAATTCACCTGCCTCAAGTCTTGATCTAGTATTTGCAGTGTAATATTTGGCAGTTCTCGTCTACTAACTATGGGTAGATAGATAAGATTTCTTGGAGTTTCGTCTATTGCGTACCCGGGATCGACCGAAATAGCAAATTCGTATATCGTATGTGAAGGTCTATCGTTGTAGAGAGCTCCAGCAGTGACGTTACTGTCAATGTGAATGGTTCGGACTTTGGCTATGTTAACAGGCAAATCAGAACAATGAACTTTTTGTGCTTCCAGCACAGAGTCTGAGAATCCCAATACTTTAGCAATACTATCCTTGGGTGTAAAATCAATGTTGAACTTATTGCTCGAGATCTCACACTTTAATGTATTGTTATTGGGTTTCAACGAGAATATATCGTCGACGTTTTTTGCACTCGAAATATTCAATTCTTTTCGAATGAATTTCTCAATGTCGATAATGTCGTATGATCCTTCAGGAATTTCTATAATTTTTGTGGTTTTAGATGCTGCGTCCTGCAGATAAACTTTGGAAGCACCTCTTTCTATATTAGGAATGCTATTGTAGCAGTGGAATCCCAACAATGCTAGACCGTAGTCTGACTCCGGATCGAGCTGTAGTGGCGTGAGAAAGTCTATGGAGAGCGTAGAAGTGCGACTCTTCAACGTCAATATCAAAGACATGACTGATGCGTCATGCGTCATGTTATTTGTTTTTATAGAGAAATTCCAAGCAGAGACGTCCACAATTACTTTGTTTATAATTCTGATATTGATCATTATTATAGAGGATTTTCACATTTTCACCAAAGTATCGGGCCAATTCTTTTGGTGGTTTCAACATTCCTTAACTATCGAAATATTCCACAACATTATCATGTTTCTTGTAAGCTACCCAATGTGTACCAGAATGATTTGAAGTATCCAAATTTATGATTGCACACTCGTCGCGATGACGCCATGGGCCGGTAGGTGGTAGAGTGTCTCGCATAAAAACACCTCGAAAATGTGGTATTTTCAGTTGTTTGGCATACTTTATTATTTCTGAATCGTACATGGATTTATTGGGTAGCTTAGCTAGTAGTTTTTTTGCTGTTTCTTTAAAAATAGTCCGAATCCTCGTGGTGTCTTGCGCAGATACAAGCCCGAACCGATAGCCTCCATCGCTTTATTATGACGTCGATCTTCTTCCAGTTTCTTTGTTGCATTTTTAGCATCAATTACAGTCTTTGCGACTGCACCAGCTCCACCAGCCAAGGATCCTAGAGCTCCCAAAGCAGCAAAGATCGGAATCAGCGGAAAGATACCACCACTTTTCTTTTCTGAATCGAACGGTATGATTCTTGGTACTCGAATCTTTTTCTTGCCTCCGGCTCTCTTGATGGCAATTCTAGCTGCTCTAAGTGCAGCCAGTGCAGATTTTTTCAAACCACTGCCTTTATGGTTATCACTACTACTACTACTACTATTGGATTTTGAAAGAACATTTTTTATGAACTTTATAACATTGGCAAATGTAGGTCGCAGACCCATGCCAAGCTTGCGTTTAGCTTTCATCCCGGTAGTAACTAGCCAAGCTGCAGCTTTTTCTTTGAATTTTGCGTCTTTTGCTTTGACTCTTTCCCACGCTCTATTCTCGAGTACCCAATCGGCTTTGTGACGCTCCTCCAAAGATTGATTTTGTGAATATGCAATGTCGTGCTGTCGACAAGCGTCGTCCAATGGATTAATGCCTGTGTCTCCTCGAGCAAGCCTCTTTTCTAGCTTTGTACCTGGTCCACAAAATCTATAGCCTGGTATGTGTAATTCGATGGGGAGCTTATTGATTACAGAATTCAACACACCCTCACCGTGGTAGAGCAACATGTAGAATGATGAGTATGAAGAGCGCCACCTATATTTATAGCAGCGCACCTCAATGCATACTGTCACATTATGGAGGTCGTTCAACAGAAACGGACGCTACCTATCGAGAACTTGGATGTGGTAGCTAATTGTGAATCGATAAGTAGTAGTAGTGGTAAACATGGGAAACTGCTTCCGCATTCCTTCAGAGCCATCTTCTGTGGACCCAGTGGATGTGGAAAGACCAATGCAATGCTGTCCTTGCTTTTCAGTCCGAATGGCGCGAAATTTAAAAACGTTTACGTGTATTCAAAGTCGCTGTACCAACCAAAGTATCAGCTGTTGCAACAAGTGCTGGATTCAGTGAAAGGAGTCGGGTATTTCCCATTCAAAGAGAATGATGACGTCATCGACCCATCGAAAGCGAAAAACAACTCGATATTCATCTTTGATGATGTATCATGTGACAAGCAGCAAAAAATTCGTGAATATTTTTCAATGTGCAGGCACAAGGACATTGACGTTGCATACCTGTGTCAAACATACTCAAAAATTCCCAAACAGCTCATCCGTGACAATAGTAACCTAGTGGTGCTCTTTCGACAGGATGAAATGAACTTGAAGCATGTTTTCGATGAGCATGTCTCACCAGACATGTCATTCGATCAATTTAAAGCGCTTTGTTCAGAATGCTGGAATGGCAGTAGTCAATTTGGAACACTAGTAATTGCAAAGACATTCGACATTAATGCTGGTAGATATAGAAGTGGCTTCGATAAATATATAAAGGTTTGATAATTATTCATACATCACCATTAATCATCATGACGACAACCGATAAACATGGAAGTGTTGATGATGCATTACGCAAGAAAAAAATTGGCGAATTATCTAAATCGATTAGAAGAAAGTATTTGGCATTGAAGATGGGCAAGTCTGAAGATGATGCTGCACTTCAGAAAATATTTCAACCTCTGACAACGCCCCTCAAAGATATTGCCACTACGTCCAAAGGAATTCGAGAAAAACTTGATGGATCATTTCTACCAAGAAAGAAAATTAAAAAGGACATTGATGAACAGGAAACAAAGAAGGAAAAACCTGATTTGGATGAAACCAATTTCTTACCTCTCGTGGACGTAGCTGAAACTGATTCTGCTGCTGCTGACAAAGATGATGATTCTGATGAGGATGATGAAGTTTTCACTGACCCTCAAAATATTTCATCGGCTGCCTTGAATGATTACATTGATCAATATCCTCCGATGGCACAAAAATATCTAACACAATACTGGACAGGTGATGAGAATATCGATAAAGTTTATGGTCCTGTGTACGATCCAAAAACATCGAAATGGTTCCTAAACAAGAGTGAACTGAATTTCCATCAAAGGACTGGAGATATACTTGTTGGAGGCTATCGCTTTCGCGGCACTCCAGGACTCTATCAATTGCTCTTCTACAATGATCCGGCCTATGCTGAAGATGACCGAGCTCAATACAAGAAATTACTTACGCTCTCCAAGGCGCATCAGAATGCTCTTGGAAACATGAAGGGTTCGAGTAAATATAAATACAAGGAAATTATTCGACCAATGTTTAGATCCAAGACGACCGGTGGTCGCGGTTTGAACATGATGACCTATAACACCACCCCAATCGAATACATGTATTGGGATGATCCAAATGAGTTGGTTGACCGCTTGAAATTACTCATCGCCTCACAGCAGGCTGGAAATACATCAAACGACAATGAAACTGTAGCCATCATAAATGAACTGAAGGAGGCCAGCATAATATCTGAAGCGTGAAGCGTGCGTTAAACGTGCGTCAAACGTGCGTCAAACGTGCGTCAAACGTGCGTCAAACGTGCGTCAAACGTGCGTCAAACGTGCGTCAAACGTGCGTCAAACGTGCGTCAAACGTGCGTCAAACGTGCGTCAAACGTGCGTCAAACGTGCGTCAAACGTGCGTCAAACGTGCGTCAAACGTGCGTTAAACGTGCGTGAAACGTGCGTCGCTTTTTTTTTTCTTACGCCGAGTATACAAATATGTGTACATGCATTAGGATATCATTTTCATAATGAGTCTCGACAAGTTCGGTTGTGGCAGGGGCGGTGGCGGTGGTAGTGGTCATTCAACAACGATAGTAAGATCAGGATTTTCCTATACTCCCTCCGGAGACATTGACATTGGGCATTTGAAATTGTGTAATGTGAAAGCACCCACTGATGCTGCAGATGCAGCAAACAGGGAATACGTTGAACTCGGTCTTTCACAAATACAAGTGGATTTCAAGATTGCATTCGATAATTATGGGAAAAAAATTCAAAAAACTATTGATGACTTTAGAAACATAATGGCAAATTTTGGAAATTCGATTAATGATTTGACAAACAAACATATGACGCTCAATGGAAACTTGGTACAACTGTCGATGATGATGCAAAAAATCGTACAGCAATCAAACCGATTGGACAATGATTTGGTGCCTAGACTAGAGAAGAAAATCAATTCAGATTCAAAGGCCATCAAAGATTTGATAGAGTCGCTCGAAAAAAGCATTGATATTTTAAAGACTGAACAACAAAAAAGCAAGAATAAGGAGATACAACATGCCGCCGATATTAACAAACTCAAAACTGAGTTGGCTAAAAATGTATATACTGTTGTACAGCCGTCGTCTTCGTCAAAACCCATATAACCGTTATACTTCCATTGTTCAAATCACTCTGTGCTATAGTGAGCAATAAAAAACATGTTGTCGTCGTCTTCATACTCCAAGGAAAAAGTTCAACTCGTCAATGAGCTGCATAAACCTGTGAGAAAAAAATTTCCTCGTCGTCGCACCATCATTAAAGGATTAGATGATTTATGGCAAATGGATCTAGCTGAGATGCGCCCATATGCATCGAAAAATAAGAATTTCAAACTGATAATGGTCGTGATTGATTGTTTTTCCAAATTCCTATGGACACGACCACTGAAATCCAAGACTGGCATCGACATTGCTCGAGCATTCACCGATATTCTGACGCAGCACACGAAACGTTGTCCGAAAAATTTGCAAACTGATCAAGGCACCGAATTCTTCAATGAAAAATTCCAAAGTCTAATGAAAAAATTTTCAATCAATCATTACAATACGTATTCGGTGAAGAAGGCAGCAATGGCTGAACGTGTTATTCGCACTCTGAAGGAGAAACTCTACAAATATTTCAGCTTGAGTGGATCATATCGCTGGATTGACGTTTTACCTGAGATTACCAAAAATTATAACAATCAAAAACATAGTACTACAAAATTTAAACCGTGTGACGTTACTAAAGCCAATGAACAAGAAATTCTCAAATCTACATACAATCACATTAAAATAGTGGGATTTCGAAAATTTAAAATTGGTGATTTGGTGCGTATCAGTAAGGCCAAACATGTCTTTGCCAAAAATTATACTCCCAATTGGACTACGGAATTATTCAAGATTGCGCAAGTTCGAATAACGAATCCTACCACCTATATCTTGGAAGATATGCAAGGAGCGCCAATCAAAGGAGCCTTTTATTCGGAGGAACTTCAAAAAACTGCAAATCCTGATGTTTACTTGGTAGAGAAAATATTACGACGAAAAGGCAAGAAGGTGTTCGTTAAATGGTTGGGGCTCGATAAGACACACAACAGTTGGATTGATGCTGATAATAGATTATAATGCAAAACTAGCACAAATCAAGCAAATCGGGGGGGCCTTTCGCACACACACATCGCATTGGAATTAGCTTATCATCCGGCCGGATGTAGAGTGGGAATATAAAAAGCTTTGAGCAGCACAGCATTCGCATCAGTTTACAATTATTATTATGAGTGAAGACTCTGGTTATCATTCATCCTGTGAAATGAATTTTGAAGATGATAGTTCTTCATCACCGCCAGACTACTTTGCTGAAGTCGATAGATGTTTGGAAGTGTTTGAGAAGGCTGCGCAAGCTGAAACACATTACCTGCTCAATACTTCGTTCCCGCTTTCCACCTACGAGATTCAGTGTGGGTTGAGTCCAGCTAGACAATTCAGCCCTGCCATCGTTCTGAAGAAACCCCATTATCCAACAAAGATTTCGTTCGCTACTTACGAATGGGCAACCTTCATTGAATTGCTGCGAGATCTTCAACAAGATTTTTTCTACCAACCTCTGCCTGGCTTCATCGACGAATACGATCCTGTGGTGAGCGCCTGCGGGGACTATGCCACCGTAACCCGAGCTGTTTGGGATGGCATCAAGGTGCTAACAGTGGCCAAACATCATGTGCAATTTGATTTGATGGAAGAAGATGTCGTCGATATTTTGAGTGTTGAAGTGCAACTTTTATCACATCGAGTTAATATGTTGAATGAATTGGACTTTTGTATATACTATAATAATCTTTTAGATACTGCAGCAGATTGGATTAGAAACAAACAAACTGTATTGAGTGTGGAAGAAATTATATATGGATTTTGTAATGCTGCTAGTAGTATGTCAAGTAATGCACTTTTAGAATATCTTTATTATTGTAAAGATCGAATAATATCTGATTTGAATAAAAGACTTTGAAAATATTATGTTTTTTCATCACACCTATCATACCATACATAAATAAAACAAACGAATTTTTTCACATCATTTATATTTAACACAAAAATTGAGTAACATTGTATAGAGAGAGTTATAATTGAAGCTAATACAATAATTGGCTGACAAAGTATAAAGATTTCCATGTTGTATTACTACTACTCCATTATTCGAAAATGTCCCCAGGGCAAGGTGTCGTGACTATTTTGTAGCAAATATCGTTTATCGTCGAAAGGTGACAGTGCAATTTTTGTCTGCTCAATACTATATACGTTGTGAGCAAATGAGCGTATGCATCGTTGTGTGACAACATTGGGGGCCTTATCAAAGAGACAATCAACATAATCTTGAAAAGTGATGGTATTCTTAACAACATTATTTCGAACGCCCTTTGATTTTTTAACGCATTTCCCCCCTTCAACCAAGAACGTATACATCTTGGAACGAAGTCCAATAAAGTTAGTCATTATCGCAGAATTGGCTTCATCTTTCATCAAGCCTGGCACCTTTTTATTTACTTGAGGAATACCGAAACGATTATCTGAGGGATAATCACTCGTATCGAATTTTTGGATATCTGCTTTCAAAACTTCTTCGTAAACATCATCACATTTTATTTCATAAATAAGGCTGTCGGTGTCAGTGTAGAGGAGCTTGCATACACTATTGTCGAATTTGTTCAGCATGTAATCGTAGTGAAAGTTGTATACGCAAGTCTTGGATATATCCAGGATTGCCATACCAATATACAGGGGTTTGTTAAAAACAATATTAGTTTTTGACAATTCTATAGCCATTAGGTCATCTCCTTCGGAATCATCGCCGCTGAAGATGGTGCGATTATGGAAATTTGGTGATGCAATAAGATTTTTTGCTCCATAACGCCCCTCCCACTTTGACACAAGCTTGACTACTCGATGTTTACGAACATTCTCCATCGTTTTCCCAAATATGGCATTGATAAAAAGCTTATACAAATCTTTGGCAAATGCTGTAGTTGCCTGAGCTCGTAACATTGTGTTGAGCTCAATATAGGGCTTCAACCAAGCAGACTGCTTGAATTTGAGAATACGATGGATTTTCGTAAGTATCAAACCGTTTGCCAGCGCCTGTTTCAAATTCCTATAATGAATAATGTAATGTTCCTTATTATACAATGTAGTCATCAATTTGGAAAAATTCGAACCTGGTGGAATTCGATGTTCTGCACAAAGAGGAAAATCTTTATGTTTATCGTGCAAGTTTTCGGGATACTGTAAATCTACCTCCAAAATATATCCTTCATTTGATTCATCAGATATGGAATTGACATCAAAGTTATTCAAGTCTTCTACCCACCCAAACCCGCCGTAGGGGAGAAATTCTGACATGGCCCAGCCATAAAGATTATTCACATCCAAGTAGAGTAGATACTTTGATGCTTCATCAGGATTATAGTTGTTCATATATTTGTTGTTGGCTTTCGAAAATCGATTGCAACATTGAGAAATACCTCCCCTAATTCCACGTTCAACAAAAAGTAACATATCTACATCACTTATTAATTCTAGTTCACACCCTGTATATCGAAGCATACAATCCCAGGTATAACCAGGCATTGTGAAATACCATGCTGGATCAAGGCTATATGTTTTATGTGCTTCTTCGCGGAAATTTTCAAAAACATCTGATAACAACAATATATCAGTTTTCATATATAAGTCTGAATATTCACCGAGCGAAGTCAAATTGAATGTATGCCATACATTCTGCGCATGCGTATAATCTTCATCACTAATATTGCAGTCATGCAACTTATTGTAGAATCTCTCGATAGGTGGTAGTGATGTATCTTGAAGTTTTTCCCAAGAATCTATGTAATCATAAGGAAAAACACCTTTACGACTTAATAGTTTGAATGCTTCGGCATTCAAATTGCTGAATTCACGTCTGAGATTCTTAAAGTGTTCTTCCTTTAACGCCGATACCAGATTATCGAGGGATGTTCCCATGAAGCGAAACGAATCAATGAAACGAAATTTTATGTCTGTTTCACAATCATATTGTGTGAACGATATATATTTCTCTTTATTGATTGGTAGTAGACTCACTCTACCTCGTTTAGCTATATCTTTAATCAGGAAGTGACTATCATAGCCAGATAGATTGTGAAATACTATGGGAACAATAAAAGATTTTTGGTAGTTCAAATTACAGTCCTGATGTGCCCACCCCCTAAATTTACCTGTAAAATGGCAGTGGTCACGCACAACAACCTGTTTATTTGCTGCGAACGTCTTCCCACAAATATGACAGTTCGTGACATCCGCCTTATTAGGAAATTCAGTCATGGGTACAATATCTAATATTTTATCCTGAATAACTATAGCAATTTGCTGCACTTGATTTGCGAACCACTCCATACAATCGATGCCTCGATAGCTCCGGTAAAACGATAGTTTATCATCATAGGAGCATTTCAAGTATAGTCCAGCACTGAAAGCTTCGTGTTTTTGGTACTTTAATGTTTTCTTTTCTTCGCTCGCATTATCATTAAACGGTAGCAATATTGATTCGAAATCCGCATATAAAACAAAAGGGGCTTTTTCTTTATTTACAAAATTTTTGAATTTCACCGAGTCGTATTTGGGAAATGAAATTTTACTTGTATTTACTTTCTGGCAGTTCACAGTATGACTATCCAATTTATCTTGGCTATTGAAATAATTCAGACATATATCACAAATATATAATTTATATTTATGTTTACTCATTTGCTTACTTATAAGTCGAGATAGATCTTTGATCCAGCAATAATGGTACTTTATGTCGATAGTTTCATCATAGTCAATTGGAGCATCATAGTCATTCAATTTTGGAAAATACTGACTCTGAACCATCAATAAATTAACATGTTTTACAAGTTTAGTCTTTGTCAGTCGAATTGGTGTAGTGGTGAATAATGTCTTGTCTTTTACCTCATTCAGTTCTAAAATATAAACGTTGATCGAGATGTTGTTCAATTTTTCAAATTTGGAAATTTGCCTTAGAGACATTGGCATATCTAAACCTGTTAGGTTCAGAACAGTAGAGGGATGTGGGTACGAAGAAGTTATAGCGGTATTTTTATCCGCTGGATATAGCGCAGATACAACTGCCCAACCAAAACATAAGTTATCCAAATTTTTGACATTGATGCATGCTTGTTTTTTGAGGATTTCTGGTGGTAATTTGATGAAAGATGAACCATTTCCAACTTCGAATTTATTGAAGTTGATTTCCAAGCTGATAATTTTGTGTAGAGCCCACCCACTGCCACGTTCTAAAAATTCATCTAATTTCAAAAATACCGAATCAATGATGGTGTCCCTGAACCAATCTGCATAGTCCATCCCGGCATCTATGACACCATTGCGAGTGTTGAAATATTTGAATTCTAGAATTTCCGAATCTCCAGATTTCTTGATGAATTCCCCACAAAATACTGCATTGCATTTCAATACTCGCAATTGTTTCAATGCATTGCATACTCTTGATTTGAATAGGAAAAATGAGTCTTCCAAAAATTGAAGAGGGTCTTTATGAACTAAATTGATAACCAAACCAGAGCGAACACGCCCCTGGAATGCTGATTTGAGTTCCTTCCATATGACGCGATCACTCCGGTTTCGTTTGAAACTAGGATTTCGTCCTCCTCCAACGATTTTTTGTTCTTTTATTGCCTTGGCAATTAATAATTGATAGCGTCTCAAATGTCCCAAATTTGTGTTCAGTTTGAATAAGGTGTTATGTGAACAATTGCCTGATCTTATCCCCCTTTGAATGAATTGAATATTTTTCCTGATCAACTTCAACCACTTTTGTTTTTCTCCCAAAGATGAATTATTAGCAACTTCCGAGAAAGCATTTTTCGATATTTTAACAAGATTGTCACTCATCTGCCCGATTTCATTAGACATTTTCGAATAATATTATAGAAAACAATATGAAAATCTAACCTTTTATTTATCAAATTATAAAACACCGAAGTTGGATGGCCAAAGCTATTTTACTCCTCATCCTTCTTAGCTGGGTTGCATGGGAGCTGCAAGAAAAAAATCAAAATGAATTATATAACCAAAAGGTTGGGCTTATCATAATTGAAAACAACTCACATATATTCTCAAACGATTGAGCCAAATTCTTTCATCTCTACTCGTGAATTTGTCAAATAAAATTTTCCTTAATTTTCTGATAACACTGACTAAATTATCTGATTTCTTGGCGATATCCATCTCTTTCAAAAAATAACACGCAAAAAATGTAAAAACGACTTACTTTTTTAATTCTTGATTATCTCAAAAGATGCCGCTGGGTGTGGCTTCCCAACTGCGATGAGGCCTTTGAATATTAATGCGTATCCACCAGTTGAGAGCTCTTTTGTGTGAGCGGCGTATGCTTCAGTTACTCTTGAAGGCAGGAAAACCACAGAGTCCTGCAGTTCAAGCAGAATAGACACACCAAATTTTGTTTCAACGCTCTTTGCTGAGATGATGGGGAAAGGCACTCCGATTTCCAATTCTCCAATCTTTGTGATTGGTTTTCTTTCTGCAATACATGAAACGTTGTTCAATGAGGATAGATCCATCTGGAAATTATTATAAAATTGTGTATTAATAAACGAGCATTTGGACATTTAGAGAAAAATGTATTGAAAAATGTTTGGAAAATCGTTCATGGAAACTTTGATTGATATCAAAGAAATAATTCTGAGAAAAACAAAATAAAAAAATACTCACTGTTATTGGTTAGCTGATGTGGCGCACACACACACACACAATGTAGATATGAAGGTTTGGCTGCGTCTTCGAAGAGAGCTGGAGTACAAGTGTCTGCTGCCGGTGTGCGAATCACTTTTATAATCAGAAACGGTCCACGTGCCTGATAACTGATTTTTTCCCAGACCTCAGCAGCCTCGTGTGCAGGAAAAAACATGTTGATGAAAACATCGAAGCACATAAACGCATTTAATTGGTGAAATGTGGTTTATTCAACAGGAAGCTTACATGCTTATCTGAACTGTTGGAAAAACAAGTGCAGGAAGTTATCGAGGTTATCAGAGCGATAACAGGAAATGCTTAACCACAATCGCACAAAGTTTTAGCGCTTATCAGCAAATATTCCAAACAAATGTAGATGAAAATTAACTTCATAACGATGGATATGATGTAATAGAACAAACTCGATATTCATATACTATTTATTAATAATTTATGGGTCCTCTACATTTCAAGAAATAATTACAACCGTGGCAATCGTGCTGTGAACTGACTGGTCCATCTACCTGGGTTCGAGAATCTGGTCTATTATAATGAATGAAACATGGTAAACGAATCCTCAACTCAAAATTACATTGATATTCGTTTGGTAATTTATACCAAACATCCAACAATTCCCAAGGTCTAGCATGTTGGATCAAATATTTGATTGGAAATTCTTTCAATTCATCTTTGGAAAAGTCTTGCAGCCTCTTCTCACCGTGCAGGAATGCTAGAACGGCCTCCATTATTATTGTACTGTAAGCAGCGATGTTCGCAGTTCAAATGATCATATTTGATGATTGTTTTTTTGGTAATCCTCCTCCTCCCCCACTCTTCATAGCAAAGATTGCATTGAATTGTCCTGTGCTGTGCAGGGTTCAATACGTCGCAATGGGTATCTTGCTTGAGGTAAATTGCGTTTTGTGAAAACTTCATCCCAAACTTTCCTAGCATTTTCTTTCTCTTCATAAGTCTTGGATGATTCTCGTACCAATCTACCGAATTCCTTGAGCCCAGAACTGCATTCTTCAGAGTCCATATTGCTACTGAGATCGAATATGATGTTCTCTTATATCACACAATCTTCACGAAGAACCTATCGTCTCCCCAACGTCTCCCCAACGCAGCCCCCCTAATATATCCATATCTGAAATGGCATATTTTCGGCAACTATGTATACGCGACGGTTACTCGGAATATTTCAAACGTCCGGCAACAATGTACCAAGCGAACGCACCACTTAGATATCACTGAAACGGATCTAGCTCGATTACGTCACGCAGCGCGAGCGCGCGGTCTCTCGTCGCCATCCACATCTGAAATGACATATTTTCGGCAACTATGTATACGCGACGGTTACTCGGATTATTTCAAACGTCCGGCAACAATGTAACAAGCGAACGCACCACTTAGATATCACTGAAACGGATCTAGCCCGATTACGTCACACAGCGCGGTCTCTCGTCGCCTCGAATTCCACCGTTAATTATACTATGTAGTGGTCGTGACGATGATGTTACGTATCGGATTCATAGTCCGATGGTCTCGGGTTCAAATCCCGTCGTCGTCTTCGTCGTCGAAGGTTTTTTTAATTGTTGGATGAATCAGCGGTGACTTGGAGCACTTCCCAATTGACAAGATGTCGATTGGGAAGTGTTCCATGTCATATGTCAAATTGTTACATGGGCATATTCGATATGGCTCCACCATTACCTCGAGGCCTGTAGCAGCGCCACCTCTACATCGAGGACTGCAGAACGACACTAGCGCCACCTCTACATCGAGGCCTGTAACAATGACACAAGCGCCACTAGCGCCACCGACATATGACAGGTTCTCCAATTGACATATGTCAAAGCGGCAACCTTGTGACGTCAGACTACGTCATCATGAATGAAGCAGTTATCAGCGACATGTAACGCAGCGACACCAGCGCCACCATGGCGCCATCTGGTGGCGAAAATTGGAAGTTCTATCTGGTGTTCGCTTTGTTTCACTACTAGTAGTTAAACTATGGGGCCGCCACTATAGGAATAGGGCAAACCATGTGTTAGAGAGAGAAACGCATAGGCTAATGTGTCAGAGAGAGATAGCTTGCAACGCTGTGACGTCACAACGTTGCCGCTTTCTCTCTCTGAACATGGAACAATTTGACATATGACATGGAACACTTCCCAATCGACATCTTGTCAATTGGGGAGTGATCCAAGTCACCGCTGATTCATCCAACAATTAAAAAAACCTTTGACGACGACGGGATTTGAACCCGAGACCATCGGACTATGAATCCGATACGTAACATCATCGCCACGACCACTACACAGTATAATTAACGGTGGAAATCGAGGCGACGAGAGACCGCGCGTGACGTAATCGAGCTAGATCCGTTTCAGTGATATCTAAGCGGGGTGTTCGCTTGGTACATTGTTGCCGGACGTTTGAAATATTCCGAGTAACCGGCGCGTATACATAGTTGCCGAAAATATGTCATTTCAGATATGGATGGCGACGAGAGACCGCGCGCTCGCGCTGCGTGACGTAATCGAGCTAGATCCGTTTCAGTGATATCTAAGTGGTGCGTTCGCTTGGTACATTGTTGCCGGACGTTTGAAATATTCCGAGTAACCGTCGCGTATACATAGTTGCCGAAAATATGTCATTTCAGATATGGATATATTAGGGGGGCTGCGTTGGGGAGACGGGGGGACTCTAAGACGATAGGTTCTTCGTGTTTCCACTTGACTTTTTTCTATTTGTAAATTATAGAGAGTCAGGTTGGCCGAGCGGTCTAAGGCGCCAGCTTTAAGCCCTGGTTCCCGAGAAGGAGCGTGGGTTCGAATCCCACACCTGGCAGAGTTTTTTATAAGACTTTATATTCTCATGAATCGTCTGGCGATGTACCCATTCAAGTCGAAGCATGATGAGGAACACATACAATTTGGAATATCGTTGCTCTGAAACATCAAAACGCTATTGCTGCAGAAAAAAATGTTTTTCCATATCAGATCTCGATGATGTAGTTGACGGAATGGCATGCAAAGTGTGCGAAAACTTTTGTTATTGCGCATGCGCATGTAATTCTAGACGTAAGAATGACGTAGTTGGGTGTTTTGTAACAGTTGCCAGATGTCTTTGGAAGAGTATAAACGACAGCTGCAGAAATTCCAGAAGAAAATAAGAGAACTCAACTACATAATTCAACACTACGAAGATAAACAGCAGATGATTAGAACTTTTTCGAAAATTACTTCATTGGAAACGATATCGAAGAAAACATCATGGCAATCTTGAAATCATCATTTATATTGCTATTTTCAATGATGGAAAACATCTTGTACATGAATGTACCCAACAAAGTTAGCGAAGCAGGAATTTGCTTCAATAATGATACAACATGTCAGTGGACTGCTATGAAGAGAGTATTCATCAATGGTGGTCAAATGGAAGTGTTCTCGATAGAAGTGCTGCCGCCGGGGGGAAATGAAACAAAATTCAAAATTCGGTTGATTTTCGACGATAGAACCTTTGGGGAAATGGGAGATTGGCAGCAGCTTATTCCATCACCTATGTCAACATCGCCACTACCACCACCACCACCGCCACAAGTGGATTACGAAAAATTCTTCACAAACTTGGATACTTTATTATACATCAATTTAGCATTTG
This sequence comes from Chrysomela aeneicollis, assembly GCA_029955515.1. Taxonomy (NCBI): domain Eukaryota; kingdom Metazoa; phylum Arthropoda; class Insecta; order Coleoptera; family Chrysomelidae; genus Chrysomela; species Chrysomela aeneicollis. Next base: position 122,657 of record JARUHQ010000041.1, on the reverse strand, counting down.
TAGCTATGCTAATATTACTCATTATTGTACATCGTTTCTGGAAAGAAATAAAAGTCTATGTGTTCTAGAACAATATTTTTTATTTAGGTAAAATAGTACAAAACCAATTGTATAGAGTATGAATATTTTGAAGACTGCACTGGAACTTTTCTCCTCCTCTTCCATAAAGATGATTCATGCATGCTGGAGTCGTAGGTTGAAATGTGACAGTTTGCCACCACGACGCATCAAAGTCCTCCAAATTGACGATATCACAGCATACCTCCAATTCCTCCAACTTTTGCTTCAAGAACTGTATCTTCTGATGACCTCTTACGTAGATGAGATTTGACTGATGCAGATTATCTTGTAGAATTTGATTCATCTCATCAAGATCCACATAGCCACTAGAGTATTTCAAGCCATGAACGTAGCGTTCAACATAGTTTACCATCTTTTTATCTTCTTTGCTCAAATTAGCGTACTCTGTGGCTGGCTTAAATAGAAAATTACTGATTTTCATGCCAATGCGAATTGACATCTCCTTCGGGATGAATTCTCCAGCAACGACGGAGCCTTGAATGTCAACCAGTGCGATCTCCATGACGTCTTGGAATGAACTGAATGAACATCCCTTCACTCATCAATCGATATTTCGAACAATTTCGCTGAGTGGGAGGTGTTCCATGATTTGATCATGAATAATGATGCAATATGCCTTGGTGTTTGCAGGAAAGCCCATGGTTGCTTCAATATCCAACTTGATGTCGACTGTCGAAGCCTTCGGACCGAGACTTCTTCTCGAACAATCAATGACAAACATTGATCGAGTTTTGAATTCGGTAAAGTTCATTAGAGAACGCTTCAAGAGACAATTGTGATAGCTCTTGTTGAATTCGGAATAATTGTGGTAGGCGTCAGAGTATTGACCAGTGGAAAAGTCTAGAAGTGCTCGTTCTTGCGGATAGTAGTCACCGTTCAGAGCCAAGCGTATGGATTTGATGTTGGCATGATCGAACAATGTAACATCCTCATGTATATCATCAATCTTTTTGGTTTGGAAAAAGACAACGACATATCTGGGGCTCTCCATTGCCGTACAAGTTTTGACAGACCAAATTTCGGTGGTGGAGTTTTGGGTTAGTGCAGGCAGTTCGTGCAATTCCCATTTGCGAAACGCTATCATCATAGGTTCATCTGCTCGCACACGCTTCAACAGCTGGAATTTTATATCATCATTCGGAGTGAGGTGTGGCACTTTCAAGGTTATGCTCTCGATTGTGATTTTAGCAGTACTCTTTGTCAGGCCACTTGCAGGTACATTATTGCCGCCAGTAACCGCCTTTTCTTCAACTTTCACGCTGTTGACATCACTGCGCGATCGAACCAAACGAATCGACTGCTTTCCCAGTGTCGCCACCTGATGGTCATTGAATATGGAGAACAAGTGTTTCAGTGGAATGTTCATGGTGAATGTTTTGTCTGCATTGAGAATGGGAGCATTTGGATAGTTCCATCCTGCTATAGCTAGATGGCGCGAATCTTCGGGGGCATAGCACAAATATCCTCTAGCTGTGCTCGTTATTCCCGGATATCTGGCAGCATCCAGTTCCTTATTGCACAACTCATAGGTACAAGAATCAAAGAGATATGCACCAGCATTGTGAGTTAAAGTACCCGTACCACCTCCAGTTACATCTAATTTAGCCTTGATGACGAGAACACCTTCAAACATGGCGAGCCATACATCTGCTTGATTGATAGTAATGTCTATGACATCATTGTTCTCAAACGACTTGACGTACGGATGATAGGTACGCCACTCCACTTTGGTGATGGATTCATCGAACCTTGGTTTGCGAAAGACGTCGAATACTGGAGCTGTCATGGACATTGTAACCGATTGATTTGAGAAATAGGATATTGGATAATGTCAATTGTTTCCTCGAACGATGACGGTGCACCACGTCTGTCTTGCTCAAGGACGTTCTTGAGACTAATGTGGAAGTAGGATACTCTTCAGATTTATAGACAGAGTTATTAAACACTAGTCCCATCGCTGAAGTTTCTTCAATTCCAATCTGATTATGATCTCTTCACCTCTGAAATTCACCTGCCTCAAGTCTTGATCTAGTATTTGCAGTGTAATATTTGGCAGTTCTCGTCTACTAACTATGGGTAGATAGATAAGATTTCTTGGAGTTTCGTCTATTGCGTACCCGGGATCGACCGAAATAGCAAATTCGTATATCGTATGTGAAGGTCTATCGTTGTAAAGAGCTCCAGCAGTGACGTTACTGTCAATGTGAATGGTTCGGACTTTGGCTATGTTAACAGGCAAATCAGAACAATGAACTTTTTGTGCTTCCAGCACAGAGTCTGAGAATCCCAATACTTTAGCAATACTATCCTTGGGTGTAAAATCAATGTTGAACTTATTGCTCGAGATCTCACACTTTAATGTATTGTTATTGGGTTTCAACGAGAATATATCGTCGACGTTTTTTGCACTCGAAATATTCAATTCTTTTCGAATGAATTTCTCAATGTCGATAATGTCGTATGATCCTTCAGGAATTTCTATAATTTTTGTGGTTTTAGATGCTGCGTCCTGCAGATAAACTTTGGAAGCACCTCTTTCTATATTTGGAATGCTATTGTAGCAGTGGAATCCCAACAATGCTAGACCGTAGTCTGACTCCGGATCGAGCTGTAGTGGCGTGAGAAAGTCTATGGAGAGCGTAGAAGTGCGACTCTTCAACGTCAATATCAAAGACATGACTGATGCGTCATGCGTCATGTTATTTGTTTTTATAGAGAAATTCCAAGCAGAGACGTCCACAATTACTTTGTTTATAATTCTGATATTGATCATTATTATAGAGGATTTTCACATTTTCACCAAAGTATCGGGCCAATTCTTTTGGTGGTTTCAACATTCCATAACTATCGAAATATTCCACAACATTATCATGTTTCTTGTAAGCTACCCAATGTGTACCAGAATGATTTGAAGTATCCAAATTTATGATTGCACACTCGTCGCGATGACGCCATGGGCCGGTAGGTGGTAGAGTGTCTCGCATAAAAACACCTCGAAAATGTGGTATTTTCAGTTGTTTGGCATACTTTATTATTTCTGAATCGTACATGGATTTATTGGGTAGCTTAGCTAGTAGTTTTTTTGCTGTTTCTTTAAAAATAGTCCGAATCCTCGTGGTGTCTTGCGCAGATACAAGCCCGAACCGATAGCCTCCATCGCTTTATTATGACGTCGATCTTCTTCCAGTTTCTTTGTTGCATTTTTAGCATCAATTACAGTCTTTGCGACTGCACCAGCTCCACCAGCCAAGGATCCTAGAGCTCCCAAAGCAGCAAAGATCGGAATCAGCGGAAAGATACCACCACTTTTCTTTTCCGAATCGAACGGTATGATTCTTGGTACTCGAATCTTTTTCTTGCCTCCGGCTCTCTTGATGGCAATTCTAGCTGCTCTAAGTGCAGCCAGTGCAGATTTTTTCAAACCACTGCCTTTATGGTTATCACTACTACTATTGGATTTTGAAAGAACATTCTTTATGAACTTTATAACATTGGCAAATGTAGGTCGCAGACCCATGCCAAGCTTGCGTTTAGCTTTCATCCCGGTAGTAACTAGCCAAGCTGCAGCTTTTTCTTTGAATTTTGCGTCTTTTGCTTTGACTCTTTCCCACGCTCTATTCTCGAGCACCCAATCGGCTTTGTGACGCTCCTCCAAAGATTGATTTTGTGAATATGCAATGTCGTGCTGTCGACAAGCGTCGTCCAATGGATTAATGCCTGTGTCTCCTCGAGCAAGCCTCTTTTCTAGCTTTGTACCTGGTCCACAAAATCTATAGCCTGGTATGTGTAATTCGATGGGGAGCTTATTGATTACAGAATTCAACACACCCTCACCGTGGTAGAGCAACATGTAGAATGATGAGTATGAAGAGCGCCACCTATATTTATAGCAGCGCACCTCAATGCATACTGTCACATTATGGAGGTCGTTCAACAGAAACGGACGCTACCTATCGAGAACTTGGATGTGGTGGCTAATTGTGAATCGATAAGTAGTAGTAGTGGTAAACATGGGAAACTGCTTCCGCATTCCTTCAGAGCCATCTTCTGTGGACCCAGTGGATGTGGAAAGACCAATGCAATGCTGTCCTTGCTTTTCAGTCCGAATGGCGCGAAATTTAAAAACGTTTACGTGTATTCAAAGTCGCTGTACCAACCAAAGTATCAGCTGTTGCAACAAGTGCTGGATTCAGTGAAAGGAGTCGGGTATTTTCCATTCAAAGAGAATGATGACGTCATCGACCCATCGAAAGCGAAAAACAACTCGATATTCATCTTTGATGATGTATCATGTGACAAGCAGCAAAAAATTCGTGAATATTTTTCAATGTGCAGGCACAAGGACATTGACGTTGCATACCTGTGTCAAACATACTCAAAAATTCCCAAACAGCTCATCCGTGACAATAGTAACCTAGTGGTGCTCTTTCGACAGGATGAAATGAACTTGAAGCATGTTTTCGATGAGCATGTCTCACCAGACATGTCATTCGATCAATTTAAAGCGCTTTGTTCAGAATGTTGGAATGGCAGTAGTCAATTTGGAACACTAGTAATTGCAAAGACATTCGACATTAATGCCGGTAGATATAGAAATGGCTTCGATAAATATATAAAGGTTTGATAATTATTCATACATCACCATTAATCATCATGACGACAACCGATAAACATGGTAGTGTTGATGATGCATTACGCAAGAAAAAAATTGGTGAATTATCTAAATCGATTAGGAGAAAGTATTTGGCATTGAAGATGGGCAAGTCTGAAGATGATGCTGCACTTCAGAAAATATTTCAACCTCTGACAACACCTCTCAAAGATATTGCCACTACGTCCAAAGGAATTCGAGAAAAACTTGATGGATCATTTCTACCAAGAAAGAAAATTAAAAAGGACATTGATGAACAGGAAACAAAGAAGGAAAAACCTGATTTGGATGAAACCAATTTCTTACCTCTCGTGGACGTAGCTGAAACTGATTCTGCTGCTGCTGCTGCTGCTGACAAAGATGATGATGATGATTCTGATGGGGATGATGACGTTTTCACTGACCCTCAAAATATTTCATCTGCTGCCTTGAATGATTACATTGATCAATATCCTCCGATGGCACAAAAATATCTAACACAATACTGGACAGGTGATGAGAATATCGATAAAGTTTATGGTCCCGTGTACGATCCAAAAACATCGAAATGGTTCCTAAACAAGAGTGAACTGAATTTCCATCAAAGGACTGGAGATATACTTGTTGGAGGCTATCGCTTTCGCGGCACTCCAGGACTCTATCAATTGCTATTCTACAATGATCCGGCCTATGCTGAAGATGACCGAGTTCAATACAAGAAATTACTCACGCTCTCCAAGGCTCATCAGAATGCTCTTGGAAATATGAAGGGTTCGAGTAAATATAAATACAAGGAAATTATTCGACCAATGTTTAGATCCAAGACGACCGGTGGTCGCGGTTTGAACATGATGACCTATAACACCACCCCAATCGAATACATGTATTGGGATGATCCAAATGAGTTGGTTGACCGCTTGAAATTACTCATCGCCTCAAAGCAGGCTGGAAATACATCAAACGACAATGAAATTGTAGCCATCATAAATGAACTGAAGGAGGCCGGCATAATATCTGAAGCGTGAAGCGTGCGTCAAACGTGCGTCAAACGTGCGTCAAACGTGCGTCAAACGTGCGTCAAACGTGCGTCAAACGTGCGTCAAACGTGCGTCAAACGTGCGTTAAACGTGCGTGAAGCGTGCGTGAAACGTGCGTCGCGTTTTTTTCTTACGCCGAGTATACAAATATGTGTACATGCATTAGGATATCATTTTCATAATGAGTCTCGACAAGTTCGGTTGTGGCAGGGGCGGTGGCGGTGGTGGTGGTCATTCAACAACGATAGTAAGATCAGGATTTTCCTATACTCCCTCCGGAGACATTGACATTGGGCATTTGAAATTGTGTAATGTGAAAGCACCCACTGATGCTGCAGATGCAGCAAACAGGGAATACGTTGAACTCGGTCTTTCACAAATACAAGTGGATTTCAAGATTGCATTCGATAATTATGGGAAAAAAATTCAAAAAACTATTGATGACTTTAGAAACATAATGGCAAATTTTGGAAATTCGATCAATGATTTGACAAACAAACATATGACGCTCAATGGAAATTTGGTACAACTGTCGATGATGATGCAAAAAATCGTACAGCAATCAAACCGATTGGACAATGATTTGGTGCCTAGACTAGAGAAGAAAATCAATTCAGATTCAAAGACCATCAAAGATTTGATAGAGTCGCTCGAAAAAAGCATTGATATTTTAAAGACTGAACAACAAAAAAGCAAGAATAAGGAGATACAACATGCCGCCGATATTAACAAACTCAAAACTGAGTTGGCTAAAAATGTATATACTGTTGTACAGCCATCATCTTCATCAAAACCCATATAACCGTTATACTTCCATTTTTCAAATCACTCTGTGCTATAGTGAGCAATAAAAAACATGTTGTCGTCGTCTTCATACTCCAAGGAAAAAGTTCAACTCGTCAATGAGCTGCATAAACCTGTGAGGAAAAAATTTCCTCGTCGTCGCACCATCATTAAAGGATTAGATGATTTATGGCAAATGGATCTAGCTGAGATGCGTCCATATGCATCGAAAAATAAGAATTTCAAACTGATAATGGTCGTGATTGATTGTTTTTCCAAATTCCTATGGACACGACCACTGAAATCCAAGACTGGCATCGACATTGCTCGAGCATTCACCGATATTCTGACGCAGCACACAAACCGTTGTCCGAAAAATTTGCAAACTGATCAAGGCACCGAATTCTTCAATGAAAAATTCCAAAGTCTAATGAAAAAATTTTCAATCAATCATTACAATACGTATTCGGTGAAGAAGGCAGCAATGGCTGAACGTGTTATTCGCACTCTGAAGGAGAAACTCTACAAATATTTCAGCTTGAGTGGATCATATCGCTGGATTGACGTTTTACCTGAGATTACCAAAAATTATAACAATCAAAAACATAGTACTACAAAATTTAAACCGTGTGACGTTACTAAAGCCAATGAACAAGAAATTCTCAAATCTACATACAATCACATTAAAATAGCGGGATTTCGAAAATTTAAAATTGGTGATTTGGTGCGTATCAGTAAGGCCAAACATGTCTTTGCCAAAAATTATACTCCCAATTGGACTACGGAATTATTCAAGATTGCGCAAGTTCGCATAACGAATCCTACCACCTATCTCTTGGAAGATATGCAAGGAGCACCAATCAAAGGAGCCTTTTATTCGGAGGAACTTCAAAAAACTGCAAATCCTGATGTTTACTTGGTAGAGAAAATATTACGACGAAAAGGCAAGAAGGTGTTTGTTAAATGGTTGGGGCTCGATAAGACACACAACAGTTGGATTGATGCTGATAATAGATTATAATGCAAAACTAGCACAAATCAAGCAAATCGGGGGGGCCTTTCGCACACACACACATCGCATTGGAATTAGCTTATCATCCAGCTGGATAAAGAGTGGGAATATAAAATGCTTTGAGCAGCACAGCATTCGCATCAGTTTACAATTATTATTATGAGTGGAGACTCTGGTTATCCTTCATCCTGTGAAATGAATTTCGAAGATGATAGTTCTTCATCACCGCCAGACTACTTTGCTGAAGTCGATAGATGTTTGGAAGTGTTTGAGAAGGCTGCGCAAGCTGAAACACATTACCTGCTCAATACTTCGTTCCCGCTTTCCACCTACGAGATTCAGTGTGGCTTGAGTCCAGCTAGACAATTCAGCCCTACCATCGTTCTGAAGAAACCCTATTATCCAACAAAGATTTCGTTCGCTACTTACGAATGGGCAACCTTCATTGAATTGCTGCGAGATCTTCAACAAGATTTTTTCCACCAACCTCTGCCTGGCTTCATCGACGAATACGATCCTGTGGTGAGCGCCTGCGGGGACTATGCCACCGTAACCCGAGCTGTTTGGGATGGCATCAAGGTGCTAACAGTGACCAAACATCATATGCAATTTGATTTGATGGAAGAAGATGTCGTCGATATTCTGAGTGTTGAAGTGCAACTTTTATCGCATCGAGTTAATATGTTGAATGAATTGGACTTTTGTATATACTATAGTAATCTTTTAGATACTGCAGCAGATTGGATTAGAAACAAACAAACTGTATTGAGTGTGGAAGAAATTATATATGGATTTTGTAATGCTGCTAGTAGTATGTCAAGTAATGCACTTTTAGAATATCTTTATTATTGTAAAGATCGAATAATATCTGATTTGAATAAAAGACTTTGAAAATAATATGTTTTTTCATCACACACCTATCATACCATACATAAATAAAACAAATAGATTTTTTCATCATTTTTATTCAGTAGCGTAGTAGTATATAATAAGCATGTTTCATGGGAACAATAATTCAGCAGCAGCAGCATGTTTCATGGGAACAATAATTCAGCAGCAGCAGCGTAGGTGGCACATGACATAGAGGAGATTATTTAGAATTAAAAAAAGTCGTTTCTTTATTTTTGAATGTTATTGATAAGAGAGGGAGATGGATATCGTCAAGGAAATAATAATTAATAATCAATGTCTGAATCTTCGTCACCTGAATCAATGAATCGATTGAAATAGGGATAGCCATTTGGATCCACGCTGTGATGTGGATTTACATGTAAATCCATGTCACATTCATATCGTTGTTTGAGTCTAAATAAAAGCTCTCCGAAACTATTCTGACACCACAAATTTCTATCCCGATACAATATGCATAAGTCTTTTGTTCTATAAAATAGATGAAAATGGTCTCGAATGATATGTAAATTCATTTCAATATTATGCATTTTCAATACATTCATCAAAGTTTTCAAGCAGCTGTGACATAAAATCAAATTGAATTGCTTTATTTTGTAGAAATTAGCCCAAACACAATAATGGGATTCCTCTACATATTCTTGAGTCCAATCAGAGCAGAATAAAATTGCGTTTCTCATATGTCGGCTCATAGTTATCTGGTGTACAACATTTTTGTTTTCCAATGAAACTATCCTGCTGAGTTGATCATTTTGAACATCATTAATAATATAATTCCATCGGAACTTGCTATATTTTTTTATTATTTCCTTGACTAACGAAATGGGTAGCAATTGGTGTGAGATTGAATAATTTATGAAAGATGTTATATTTTCGACATTTTCACAAATTACTTTGATGCTTTGATCTTCAAGTCGTAAAAGAGACGATGTTGATGATGATGACATGATCTCTGAAAAAGAAGAGAAAAAAGATTTTACATCTGCTTTTGCAAGTACAATCATTACTCTTTTGCCTCAAAATGTCCCCAAGGTAGTGTATCAAAACAATTTGGTATTAAATAGCGTTTATCATCATAAGGACTAAGGGCAATTTTCGTTTGTTCAATGCTGAAAACGTTGTGAGCATATGAACGAATGCAGCGTTGGGATGCTGTTTTTTGCTTGAATTCTCTCAAACAATTTAGATAGTCATCGAAACCAATTTTATATTTAACAACATTATTTTTGACTCCCTTGGATTTTTTAACAACCTTACCCCCTTGAACTTTATAAGTATACATTTTTGAACGTAACCCTATAAAATGAGTCACGATTTTTCCATTGGCCTCATCTTTCATCAAGCCTAAGACTTTTTTATTGGCTTGAGGAATTCCATATTTATTATCTAATGCATATTCTGACGTATCGAATTTGGAAATATCGGTCTTTATCACTTCCTCATATACATCATTACACTTTAGTTCATATATAAAACTATCGGTATCCATGTATAGCAATTTACAGTTTTCAATAGTCATTTTTGGAAGCATAAAATCATAGTGGAAGTTGTACATGCATATTTTTGATAAATCCAAAATTGCCATTCCCACATACAGAGGTTTATTGAAGATGATTTCAACTTTCTTCAATTCAATAGCCATCAAGTTCTCATCGAAAATTGTTCGGCTGTGAAATTGTGGACTACTTATCAAATTTTTCGCTCCGTAGCGTCCCTCCCACGATCTCACGAGTTTCACCAATCTATGTTTACGTATATTTTCCATGGTTTTGCCGAAAACGGCGTTGTTCATTAGTTTATACAAATTCTTTTCAAAGTCACTCGTAGCCAGAGTTCTCAATTGGGTATTTAAATCTATGTAGGACTTTAGCCACGTTGATTGTTTGAATTTCAAAATTTTGTGTATTTTCGTAAGTTTTAGTCCGTTGGCCAAACATTGTTTCAAATTTCTATAGTGTAGAATGTAGTCTTTTTTGTCGTAAAGTGTCGTCATCAGTTTGGGTAATTTTGAGCCGGGCGGTATGCGATGTTCCGCAGCGAATGGAAAGTCTTTATGGTGGTTGTGTAGCTCACGAGGATATTCCAAGTCTACTTGCAGTATATACCCCTCAGGGGCATCGTCTGCAATAGACATAACATCAAAATTTTCAACGTTTTCCATCCATGAAAACCATCCATAGGGTAAACATTCTGACATTGCCCATCCATACAAATTATTAACATCTAAATACATGAGATATTTTGATGGGTCTTTTGGATTGAAATCAGGCATATATTTGTTGTTGGCCTTCGAGTACCGACTACTGCAAACAGAGATTCCACCCCGTATGGCTTTTTCAATGAACATGATTTTGTCAACGTCACTCAATAATTCCAGTTCACATTTGGTGTACTTTAGCATAGCATCCCAGGTATATCCAGGCATGGTATAATACCATGCTGGATCCAGCCCATGGGATGCCAAGCATTTTTTTCGAAAATTCTCAAACACGTCGGCCAACAACAATACATCAGTTTTTAAATAAATGTCTGAATATTTCCCTAAATCAGAAATTTCAAATGCTTTCCATACGCTTTGAGCATGAGCATACTGTTCGTCTGAAATGTGTTCGTCATTTAATTTATTGTAAAAAGATTCTCTTGATGGTAATTTAGTCTCGTTTAATTTTTCCAAACAATCAATGTAATCGTATGGAAAAACACCCTTCTTAGTGAGAAGACCGAATGCTTCGTCATCCAAGTGATTAAACTTCTTTTTAATTATGTTCAAGTCTTTTCGATCCATAGTAGAAGATAATTTATCCAAGGATGTGCCCATAAACCGAAAAGAGTCAATAAATCGAAACTTGATGTCTGTGTTTTCGTCATGTAGAGTAAAAGAGATGTATTTCTCCTTGTTGATTGGCAGTATGCTCATGCTGCCCTTTTTGCTCAGTTCTCTAATCATAAAATGGCTGTCATACCCAGTGAGATTGTGGAAGACGATTGGCACTACAAACAATTTTCGAAAATTCAAATTGCATGCTTGGTGTGCAAATCCACGAAACAACCCCGTGAAGTGATTGTGGTCACGTACAATGATATCATTGTCTCTGAATACCTTCTCACAAATATGGCAAATTTTAGCTTCACACTTGTCAGGATTTTTTTCAATCATCGGCACAATTGTTTTGATTTTTGATTGAACGAATTCAGCTATTTTCAACATTGCATTTGCGAACCAATCCATAAAATCTTCACCTCTGTAGCTATCAAAAAAAGACAGTGAATCATCATGATCACACTTCAGATAAAACCCTGCACTGTAGGCTGCATGTTTCTGGTATTTGGCTGTTTTGGATGAAACTTTATCATCAATGTGCTCCAATTTACATTCAAAGTCAGCATAAATAATAAATGGGGCTGTTTGTTTGTATGTGAAATTTTTAAATTTTATATGATCATATTTTGGAAAAGAAATTTTACAATGATTTGTTTGAGAACAAATTGTCTCATGATCTTTGAATTTTTGTTCGCACACAAAATAATTAAGACATCTATCACAAATGAATTTTTTGCATTTATTTTTGTTAACTTGTCTTCCTATCAAACGAGATAAATCTTGAATGAGACAATAATGATATTTGATATCAGAATCATCATCATCACCATTGTTGCTTGGAAGAGCATCATAATCATTAATTTTTGGGAAATATTCATTTTGAATGAGGAGTAAATTCACATGTTTTTCAAGTTTATTTTTCGTTAGCTTGGCCGGTGTCACAGTGTAGAATGATTTTTCCTTGACTACATTCAACTCTAATATGTAAACGTTCACAGAAATGTTGTTTAATTTTTCGAATTTTGGAATTTTATTTAAAGACATAGGCGTATCTAGATCTTCTGTTTTCAGAACTGTTGTATAATATGGGTATGAAGATGTGAGCTCTCTATTTATTTTTGCTGGATGCAATGCACTAACGATTGACCAATAAAAACATGCCGAGTCTGTATTTTTTATATTCAAACAAGCTTTTTTCTTGAGGATATCTTGTGGCAATTTTATATAGGATGACCCATTTCCTATTTGAAATTTGTTTATATTTATTTCCATTGAAATTATTTTTCGTAAAGCCCAACCCGAGTCACGTTCTTGAAATTCACTCAATTTATTCGAAATTTTGTCACAAACATTATCGGAAAACCATTGTTTTAAATTAGTCGATACGTCAACAATAGCATTCTTGGTGTTGAAGTATTTCAAGTCAAATATTTCTCCATCATCTGATTTCTTTACAAATTCCCCACAAAAATTTGCATTTATTTTCATGATTGGAAATTCCTTTAATAATTTTTTGATTTTAATTTTGAAAAGCAAAAACGAATCAACCAAAAATTGTTCCAAGTCCTTATGAGTTAAATTTATAATAATTCCCGTCCTGACCCTACTTGCAAAAGCAGTTGCAACATCTTTCCATTGCACTCTATTTTTCAATTTGAGTTCCCATACCCCAATCCCTGAGCCTCGATGTCTATTCTGAATTAAATTTCTGAAATGTTTGAAATGTCCCACGTTCGTTTGAAGCTTCTTCAATACCCCAATGGATGCATTATTTTTTCGAATTTCCCTATTACATAATCTTATATATGTTCTCAAACGATTGAGCCAAATTCTTTCATCTCTACTCGTGAATTTGTCAAATAAAATTTTCCTTAATTTTCTGATAACAGTGACTAAATTATCTGATTTCTTGGCGATATCCATCTCTTTCAAAAAATAACACACAAAAAATGTAAAAACGACTTACTTTCTTAATTCTCAATAATCTCGAACGATGCTGCTGGATGTGCCTTTCCTACGTCTTTGGTACCCCGGAATACTATGGAATACTTTCCGGGGATGAACTGCTCCACGTGGGCTTCGTAGTCTTTGGTTACTCTGTTTGGCAGGAATACAACTGTCTCCTTCAAGTCGATCAGAATAGTCTTCCCGAATTTCGAGTTGACTACTTTAGCTCCCTCGATGAGGTGTGGTTGATTAATTGGTAAGTCTACCAACTTCACAATTGGCTTCCTCTCTACCAATGAAGCTGCGTTCAGCTGAGTTAGATCCATCTGGGGGGAAGAAGGAGATGAAAAAGCATCATAAAATTTTTTTTCTTGTTTGCGGAAAAAAATCTTTGAATTTTATGTAGAAATTCAGGAGCAAATTATTGAAAAAACTCAACAAAAAGAAATGCAAAAGGACCATAATATGCTGAATATTGAGTAAATAAATTATTATACAAAATAGAATCGAGAATATAAATGGACACTTTGATAGAAAAGAGTACTTACTATTATTGTTATTTGGAGCACACAAACAGGCACAGATATGAAGGTTTGTGGTGGTTGTTGCTGCTGCGTGTCTTCGAAGAGAGCTGGAGTACAAGTGTCTGCTGCCGGTGTGCGAATCACTTTTATAATCAGAAACGAACCACGTGCTTGATAACTGATTTTCCCAGACCTCAGCAGCCTCGAGTGCAGGAAAAAACATGTTGATGAAAACATCGAAGCACATAAACGCATTTAATTGGTGAAATGTGGTTTATTCAACAGGAAGCTTACATGCTTATCTGAACTGTTGGAAAAACAAGTGCAGGAAGTTATCGAGGTTATCAGAGCGATAACAGGAAATGCTTAACCACAATCGCACGAAGTTTTAGCGCTTATCAGCAAATATTCCAAACAAATGTAGATGAAAATTAAATTCATAACGATGGATATGATGCAATAAAACAAACTCGATATTCATATACTATTTATTAATAATTTATGGGTCCTCTACATTTCAAGAAATAATTACAACCGTGGCAATCGTGCTGTGAACTGACTGGTCCATCTACCTGGGTTCGAGAATCTGGTCTATTATAATGAATGAAACATGGTAAACGAATCCTCAACTCAAAATTACATTGATATTCGTTTGGTAATTTATGCCAAACATCCAACAATTCCCATGGCCTAGCATGTTGTATCAAATATTTGATTGGAAATTCTTTCAATTCATCTTTGGAAAAGTCTTGCAGGCTCTTCTCGCCGTGTAGGAATGCTAGAACGGCCTCCATTATTGTACAACCAGCAGCGATGTTTGCAGTTCAAATGATTATATTTGATGATCGTTTTTTGGTAATCCTCCTCCTCCTCCTCCTCCTCCCACCCTCTTCACAACAAAGATTGATTTGAATTGTCCTGTGCTGTGCAGGGTTCAATGCGTCGCAATGGGTATCTTGCTTTGGGTAAATTGCGTTTTGTGAAAACTTTATCCCAAACTTTCCTAGCATTTTCTTTATCTTCATAAGCCTTGGATAATTCTTGTACCAATCTACCGAATTCTTCGAGACTACAACTGTATTCTTCAGAGTCCATATTGTTACTAATGAATTTTTTGTCTATGCTTCCTCCTTTATCTCATCTTACATCACAAACCTTTAAATTCCGAATATTATGTATGTTAATCTTCCTATAGATATTCCAATTTGAATAAGTCAAGTGGAAACACGAAGAACCTATCGTCTTAGAGTCCCCCCGTCTCCCCAACGCAGCCCCCCTAATATATCCATATCTGAAATGGCATATTTTCGGCAACTATGTATACGCGACGGTTACTCGGAATATTTCAAACGTCCGGCAACAATGTACCAAGCGAACGCACCACTTAGATATCACTGAAACGGATCTAGCTCGATTACGTCACGCAGCGCGAGCGCGCGGTCTCTCGTCGCCATCCATATCTGAAATGACATATTTTCGGCAACTATGTATACGCGCCGGTTACTCGGAATATTTCAAACGTCCGGCAACAATGTACCAAGCGAACACCCCGCTTAGATATCACTGAAACGGATCTAGCTCGATTACGTCACGCGCGGTCTCTCGTCGCCTCGATTTCCACCGTTAATTATACTGTGTAGTGGTCGTGGCGATGATGTTACGTATCGGATTCATAGTCCGATGGTCTCGGGTTCAAATCCCGTCGTCGTCAAAGGTTTTTTTAATTGTTGGATGAATCAGCGGTGACTTGGATCACTCCCCAATTGACAAGATGTCGATTGGGAAGTGTTCCATGTCATATGTCAAATTGTTCCATGTTCAGAGAGAGAAAGCGGCAACGTTGTGACGTCACAGCGTTGCAAGCTATCTCTCTCTGACACATTAGCCTATGCGTTTCTCTCTCTAACACATGGTTTGCCCTATTCCTATAGTGGCGGCCCCATAGTTTAACTATTAGGTATTGTTTAAAGGTAGGTATTTGGTTTCTCAATTTTCCAAATATTTTATAACTTACTATCAAATTGAGTGGCGCCCTCTAAAATTTGAATTTTCAATCTCTGAGCCAAATAAAATCCGAACTCACTATATCTGTTCTCCGGCGAACAGCTGCCGTCAGCATAATGTGAACTACTTTGTTTTGATTTTATTTTTGAGTTATAAAGTAGGCCACATAAATAGCGTCCAACGTGTGGGGCTCGAAAATTCGAAATTTTATGTTAAATAAATTTTTGTAAAACCTGAATTTGATTTTTTTAGATTGTTTGGTTTGGAACATTTAGTTGAATAAACAGCCTGTCCATCAAGTCTTGTTTATTTGAAGACAGACATTTCAGGAACAGCTTTAGGTGTTTTCAAACAGGTGAATAGGATAGGTAATTTTTCTAAGAGATATCTTGGATTTTATCACACTGGAGAGCATTTCGGTGTGTGTGTTTGTTTGTAATAATTATATATTTTGGAGCTAAGACAGCAATTTTTGAAAATTTCCTTTTTGAAAATAAATTTCTGGTAACAATTTTGACAGAGAAATTTTTCATAGGAATTTTTGCGGATATTTTTGTGAGTAAATATACTGCAAGAGAACGGGACCATTTTGACCACTTTTCCCATGTTAATCTCCATAAGAAAATCTAAGGTCCCAAAACCCCGAAATTGGCCAATTCAAGGTCAAACGCCGCGAGAGCTCTAACCGCAGAAACTGATAAGGCGGCTTCAGATATCTTCAGAGGTCTTCAGTCCCGTGACAAAAACGTGAAATACTCGTGAAGCGTGCGTGGAGCGTGCGTGGAACGTGCGTCGCAATTTTTGTCACGGGTCTGAAGACCTCTGAAGATATCTGAAGCCGCCTTATCAGTTTCTGCGGTTAGAGCTCTCGCGGTGTTTGACCTTGAATTGGCCAATTTCGGGGTTTTGGGACCTTAGATTTTCTTATGGAGATTAACATGGGAAAAGTGGTCAAAATGGTCCCGTTCTCTTGCAGTATATTTACTTATGTTAGATGATCCGGAGTTAGCTTTCATTTCGAATAGTCCTAAGAATAAAGATTCTGGTAATAAATTCCGGAAAAATAAATTCAGAAATGCCACTTCTACTTCAAATTCTTCACCTACAAATTCTTCACCTTCAAAATTTCCAAATAACACTTCTGCCCCTTCCTCATCAGTTGGTACAGCTACCAGTAAAGTGGGAAACTCTAAAGTGAGAAATCCTGTTATTTGCTGGAGATGCAATTTAGCAAATCATACTTTTCAAGATTGTAAGTCAGGCATCAAGAAAAAGTTTTGCTTTAAATGTGGAACACCAAATGTCGTTTTCAAAGACTGTGATAGGTGTAAGGGAAACAAATAAAGGAGAATGTTGTTAAAGGCTCTCAATTTTCTCCAAATATTCCAAGAGCCAATAGTTTGAATTTTAATTTTGAGAAAGATCCTTCAAATTTTGTAGCTCCTTTATTGTTTAAGAAAAATAATGATAATAGGCCTTATGTAAAAATCCAACTTTTTGACACAGATGTCATTGCACTTTTAGACAGTGGTGCCAACATGTCCGTCATAGGTCAAGGAGGTTTAAGGACAATAAAAAATCTTGATTTACTAATCAGAAGTCCTCACTTGAACCATGTTTTAACTGCTGATGGTACACAGCAAAAAGTTGATGGAATAGTAGATTTGCCTATTCACATAAATGGAGACGTACAAATTATTCCTGCATTAGTGGTACCTCCCCTATCACAATCTTTTATTTTGGGCAGTGATTTCTGTAGTAAATTTGGTGTGTCCATTGATTTTCAAAATTTTAGTTGGGACATTAAATGTCGAGTTTCAGGTGAAACTGTAGACAGTGTTGCCACTTCTCAACAATGTAATATTTTTGAGACAAGTCTTGAGACAAATATTGATGATGAGCTCACACAGGAACAGATGAGACAAATGAAAGATCTTGTAAACTCATTTAAGGAAATTAGTAGTGATTCTCGTTTAGGTCGAACAAATAAGATACCTAACTTTAGAGATTGATACCGGTGATGCAAAACCGTTTAAACAGAGACAATATTTAATGTCACCATATATGTTGAACATGCTTAATGATGAACTAGATGACATGCTCAGATTGGGTGTTGTTGAACCATCACACAGTCCTTGGAACAGTCCCGTCCTGTTAGTTAAGAAATCATCTGGTGAATACCGATTTTGTTTTGATGGACGTAAGTTGAATGAACTTACTAAACACGATAGCTATCCACTACCAAGGATAGACAGAATCTTAACTTTGTTGAGAAACGCTAAGTATATATCGAGTAACGATTTAAGGAAAGCTTTTTGGCAAGTTCCACTTACAGAGTCGTCTAAAGAAAAGACTGCGTTTAGTATTCCAGGACGAGGATTATTTCACTTTAATGTTATGCCGTTTGGCTTATGTAACAGTGCGCAGACGCAACAAAGACTGTGTGATGCGTTGTTCGGCCCCCGATTCGAGCCTCATTTATTCACATATTTGGATGATATAATCATTATTTCATCTACCTTTGAGGAGCATGTGAATCTTTCATACGAAGTGAAGGGTATCTTGAAAGATGCTAATTTAACCATAAATTTAAAGAAATGCGAGTTTTTTAGAACATCTCTTAAATATCTCGGTTTTGTAATAGATAGGCAAGGAATCAAGACTGATCCTTCCAAAGTTTCAGTTATGGTTAATTATGCTCGTCCAACTACTAGTACTGAGATAAAACGATTTATGGGTCTTTGTTCATGGTATAGGAGATTTATTGATAATTTTTCTACTTTAATAGCTCCTATTAGCGCTTTGTTGAAAGGGAAAGGTAAAAAGCAACCTATAGAGTGGACTCCTGAGGCGGAAGCTTCCTTTCTCGCCATCAAGAATGCTCTTGTGTCAGCACCCATTTTATGTCCTCCTGATTTTGCTTTGCCATTTACCATCCAGTGCGATGCAAGTGATGTAGGCGTGGGTGGTGTGTTGACTCAGGAGGTTCAGGGTGTCGAGAGAGTCATTGCCTATGCCTCAAGGTCCCTGTCCAAGTCAGAAAGAAATTACAGTGTAACAGAGAGGGAATTATTGAGTTTAATCTTTTTGATAGATAAATTTCGTCCTTATATTGAAGGAACTGTTTTCAAGGTGACTACAGATCACCATAGCCTCCTCTGGCTTCATAATCTTAAAGATCCTTCAGGGAGATTAGCCAGATGGGCTGTTAAATTGAGGCAACACACTTTTGAGTTGACCTATACAAAGGGTGCTAATAATCGAGTGCCAGATTTTCTCTCCAGAATTCCTTCAGTTGAAATGGACAAGTTAGAAGTAAATCTAATAGATATTGTATCTAAAGATTCAGATACCTGGTATTCCTCTCTGCGAGCTAAAGTTTTACAAGATCCTGTTGCCTATTCCCATTTCAAAGTAGACAATGATGTGATATATAAATATGTTCCTTCAAAAGTACCCATTAAATCTAATATCGTTGAATGGAAAGTAGTTGTGCCGAAATCACAAAGAATTTCTGTAATAAAAGATTCACATGATCCATCAATTTGCAGTCACTTTGGTTTTTTTAAGACACTATCGAGAGTTCAAGATCACTATTATTGGCCTAAAATGAGATGCGATATCTTAAGATATGTAAAGTCGTGTAAAGTCTGCCAGTCGCAAAAATTATCGAACACTCCTCGTATGGGACTTATGGGTGCTCAACGTTCCGTCAAATATCCTTTCCAGACTATTGCTGTTGATATTATGGGACCATTTCCCAGATCTTCTAAAGGTTTTACTTATTTATTGGTTGTTTCGGATTTCTTTACTAAATATACACTGTTGTGTCCAATGCGAGATGCCAAGGCACCTAGCATAATTAAATTTATGGAAAATCAAGTTTTTTTGATATTTGGAGTACCACAGTTCATCATCTGTGATAACGGAACACAGTTTGCTGGAAAACAGTTTAAAAAGTTAGCTGAAACATATAAGGTTCAGAAAATATGGTACACTCCTCGTTACTCAGCACAGTGTAATTTTGTAGAAAGAACCAATAAAACCATAGGTCAAGCCATTAGAAGTTATGTGGATGAACACAAAGATTGGGATAAAGAATTGTTTAAGATTCAACAGGCAATAAATACAGCAACCCATGAAGTCACCCATTATTCCCCTGCCTTTCTAAATTTTGGTCGTAATGTGCCTATTTCTGGTAATTTTTATGGTAACCTTCCTAACACTCAAGACATAGAACTTTTACCTGATTGTAGGGATAGTTATGTTCAAGATGTCAAGGGTCTTAGCGAAGTATTTGTGACTATCCAGGATAGACTACATAAAGCTTATCAGAGGAATGCAAAATCTTATAATCTCAGGAAAAGAGATCATGTATTTAATGAGGGTGATAAGGTTTGGAAAAGGAATAAAATTCTTTCTGATGCTTCGATTAAATTCAGCGCCAAATTAGCTCCGAAATATATATTATGTACAGTGAAGAAGCGAATATCTCGCTTAGTTTATTCCTTAGATAATATGGATGGTTCTCCTGCTGGAGAATGGCATATTAAAGACCTAAAGGAATATTTTGGATCCAATTCAGATGTTTCTGTTGGATAGTTATTTAATTCAAACCGTAATTTTTTGATTTGTACACAGAGTATATCTGTAGTGGTTTGGTTAAATGTTCAGTTTAAGTAAACTTGATGCTAAAGTTTTACAAATTTTTTGGTGCGTTGGTGCACAATTTTTTGGTGCGTTGGTGCACAATATTAAGTAATTGCAATTACAAATTTTGAGGTCAATTTTTGACAATTTTTGCTGGTGCAACTTAGGAAACCTTGGTTGGTTTTCCTATATTTTAGAGAAAATAATTAGTAGAAAATCTAATTATAAATGTTCCCTTGAGAGTATGCATACTTCAATTCAATTTTTTCCCTGTTGATGTTTCAGATAGGTCTGGCCAACCTGAACTGAATATCATTATTTCCTTGTGTAAATATTTCTTTTGTTATTTGGCAATTCATTAAATTTACTAGTGATTTTGATAAAATGGATTTGACCTACCGATTTTGACCTGAAAACCGATTTTGACCTGTAAACCGATTTTGACCTGTAAACCGATTTTGACTTTTCCCTATATAGACACAATACTGATTTTTGACTTCCTTACGGAACGTTTGGTACGCGAAGATACTATAAATAAATCCATTATTGTCACTAAGTAGCTACTACCTCATAAAAATTTGTTTACAAATTTTTACTCTTCGGAGAGGGGTATGTGTAGCATTTAAAATTGCTACCTTTTTGATTTTGTTTTTTTATATAGTGAATTTTTCATTTATTTGGCAATAGCAACCGTACTCACAAAGAACATTCAGTCTTGTAATCAAATTCCTGAATAGAACATCTATCAAAACCACTATTTCAAAATAAACATCACATAGAGTGAATGCAAGTAAATTCGCAGGTTTCCAACCCTAGGTATTACTTTTACTTCTGACATTCTAAAGGCTGTTGGAAGTGATGTAACAAGCTGCAGGAATCTTATGATTTCTGGCTACCTGTCTGATCCTAGGCCTGGAATTGAAGAAAATAGAGTATGAAAACTTCCTTTCACATGTAAGCAGGTGACATACCGTTGTGTTCTCTAGTGTGATGAAATCTCGGCTATTGAACTTATTGAAGGTTATTTCAGGATTTTTCGATCTGAATGTGATCTTGATTGGGTTATTGGGGTTGTTTTGTTTATTTTTCAGAATTTTATTTTCTAGACGTCGATGTCATTGCTTGGTCTGTCATTGATCTTCTGTCATGGATTTTCTGTCATCGACCTTCAGTCTCAAGTTGGTTAGCCGTAAGTGTTCATGCCCGTAGCAGAAAAGAAAGAAGAGGAATGATAGTCTTCTCTGATTATCTTCGTTGGATTTCGTTCTGTCAAGCGGGATAGTATTTATGGTTCTGACCAATGAGAGGCTAGGATTTCAAAACTGGCGCTGATTTCACATAGGATGTGAGTTTTTTTGGCAATTTTCGGGAATAGGAGATGGTATCCGTCCTCTAGCTGCGAACTCGAGGCTTTTTGCTGGTGGCCATGATGAGGTGCGCTTGACTCGTTTTAGATATTCTTTTTTCGGTGTGTTTAACCGAAAATTAACCCTTTTGGGGAATTTACGTGAGTGCCGTTGGGGCCGAGTTCAAGTCGCACCCATCGATTGTGGTTTTGGAGCCTTTTTATGGGGATTTGTGCCGACCACCAGGAGACTGCCATGCGGTAGGAACGCCGCCATTTTGTCCTGATGTCTAGTTTTACCTCCCTTCTCAGAAGGTAAGTTATGACTTATAAACCAGCAATGATATCTTCAGGGGGAAAATATACCTATTTTTTTTGGGTTTTTCGTTGGCACATGTCCTCTCATGAGGCTATTTTTGTTAGGGTGTTAGGGTACAGCTTAGCCCTCATCAGACTCCTGGCATCGAACGAACGACTCTTGTGGCACATCTTGACTCTGGTCAAGATTCCCACGAGGGCCAACATCGAGTCACTTTTAAATCTTGGCCAGAGTCGACAGACAACCACCGGATGAGGACCAGTAGAGCCGGTAGAGACTGGCGCCTTGCTGAGCTACACCATCGACCCCTGGCTGACCTGGGAGTGTGAGCCTTCTTCTAGTCGTCTCTTCGTCATCTTCCTGTGCTGTTTCCTGACTGCTGCCTGTTTTCTTCCTGTCTTCGTTTGTCTTCATCTACACCAGCTGGACCTCGGATAGGGGCCGAAATTTGGAACATTGTGGAGGATCATATGGACCCAATATCAGGTTTTTTTACACCCTCAGTGTGTTTTAACTTTTGAAGAGTTTTTCATAATTAATTGTAGATATCATATCATACCATATATGATATTTCATAAATACTTCGTCACCTGGTAAGTATCACTATATATACAGAATTGCGATATAATCGGATACCACCCAGATACATTGATTGTTCAGTCTATCCATTCAACTTTCTGTTCGTTTTGGTCGCTCGTATGTAAAACGGGAATACCGTCATCTAGTGTGTATAAATATATACACAGCATAACATCACAATTGAATACAACCCAGATACTATCCATTCAACCTTCTGTTCGATTCGGTTGCTCGTATGTATAACGAGAGAACAGTAACCTGGTGAGTATTTCTATATAAACATCACCACGATATAATCGAATAAAACTCAGTTACAATCATCGTTCCGTCTAACCATCCAACCTTATGTTCGATTCAGACGCTCGTATGTGTAACGAAAGAACCGTTACATGGTAGGTGTAACTTAATATACAGCATAACGATATAATCGGAGACAACCCAGATACAATGATTGTTCAATCTATCCATTCAACCTTATGTTCGATTCGGTTGCTCGTATGTATAACGAAAGAACTGTTACCTGGTTAGACATACTATATTATAATCATCACGATATAATCAAATTCAACCCAGATACGATGATTGTTCAGTCTATCCATTCAACCTTCTGTTCAGTTCAGTCGCTCTTATGTATAACTGGAGAACAGTTTTCTGGTGAGTATAACTATATGAACATCATCAAGATATAATCGAATACAACCCCAGATACGATTATTGTTTAGTCTATCCATCCAACCTTCTGTTCAATTCAGTCGCTCGTATGTATAACGGAAGAACAGTTACCTGGTGAGTATAACTATATAAACATAATCGAATACAACCCAGATACGATGATTGTTCGATCTATACTAAATTTAACTTTGCTCGATTCGGTCGCTCGTATGTAAAACGGAAGAACAGTTACCTGGTGAGTATTGCTAAATAAACATCATCACGATATCATCGAATACAACTCAGATACTATTATCGTTTCGTCTAAACATTTAACCTTGAGTTCGATTCAGTCGCTAGTATGTGTAACGGAAGTACTGTCACCTGGTAAGTATCACTATATATACAGTATTGCGATATAATCGGATACCACCCAGATACATTGATTGTTCAGTCTATCCATTCAACTTTCTGTTCGTTTCGGTCGCTCGTATGTAAAGGAGGAATACCGTCACCTAATGTGTATAACTGCGAGTTACAATGGGAGTTCCTCAGGGATCAATCTTGGGTCCCCTGTTTTTTGTTATTTTCATGAATGATATTATATACTCTTGTACCTCTCCAAACAAAATAGTAATATATGCTGATGATACGAATCAACTGATAGCCGAAAATGATTTGGAAACATCGGTTAGTAAATCAAATGACTGTGCACAAGAATTCCATCATTGGTGTTATAAAAACGGCTTATTGGTTAATACATCAAAAACACAGTATATACTATTTTTACCAAAGAATGTTAGCTACGATTACTGTCCTCTGATCAAAATGAATCACATATCTATATTATTGTATCAAAACTGAGCAGTGTTTGCTTTGTTATCAGGTAACTGAGGAATACAGTATCTCTTAATGTGCTTAAACTTGCCTATCATGGGCTGGTGCAATCAGTTTTAAGTTATGGTCTTATTTTCTGGGGAAACTCAAGTCATGCTTGTAAAGTTTTTATAATGCAGAAAAAAATAATCAGATGCCTGGTGGGTGCGCAACCTCGTGAAAGCTGTCGACAAATTTTCGTAAAACTATCACTGCTCACTCTACCATGTCTGTATATATTTTTATTAACACTAAATATAAAAAAAGATAAATCAAATTTTATACGAAACAATATGATTCATAATCATGATACCCGTCGAAGTGAAGATCTCCGCGTGCCATTCTCACGACTTGGCGTAGCACAAAACTCACATTATCATCAAGGTGTGATCTGTTATAACCGAGTGGTTAATATTCTTGGAAATATCACCAATTTCAATGAGTTTAAATTGAAATTATTCAATTACTTGAGTGTTAATGCTTTTTACTCAATGAAAGAATTTTTAGAATGTTGATGACGTAAGAGTATTCAAACTGTTTTTCCTCTGTGTAAAGTGTGATTATAATTGATTTGAATTAATTAATTCTTTATAATGTTATACTGTTGGATTTGTGAATGTTTTATTTATGAAACTGTGAATGTAGGTATTTTAAAATTTGTGTATTTTTCCGCTTTCAAATATTTTATATTCTACAGGACTTGTGTGAAGTCTATACCGTTTGATTAGTCTGATAAGTTTTTGTACTACCTTGTGTAAAAACTTCAATGATGAATAAATATCTATCTATCTGTCTATCTATCTATCTACTATCCATTCAACCTTCTGTTCGATTCGGTTGCTCGTATGTATAACGAAAGAACAGTAACCTGGTGAATATTTCTATATGAACGTCATCACAATATAATCGAATACAACTAGGATACAATGATCATTCCGTCTATCCATCCAACCTTCTGTTCGATTGGGTCGCTCGTATGTATAACGCAAGAACAGTCACCTGGTGAGTATTACTATATAAACATCATCACGATATAATCGTATACAACTCAGTTACAATTATCGTTCCGTCTAACCATCCAACCTTATGTTCGATTCAGACGCTCGTATGTGTAACGAAAGAACCGTTACATGGTAGGTGTAACTAAATATACAGCATAACGATATAATCGGAGACAACCCAGATACAATGATTGTTCAATCTATCCATTCAACCTTATGTTCGATTTGGTTGCTCGTATGTAAACCGGAAGAACTGTTACCTGGTTAGACATACTATATGATAATCATCACGATATAATCAAATACAACCCAGATACGATGATTGTTCAGTCTATCCATTCAACCTCCTGTTCAGTTCAGTCGCTCTTATGTGTAACTGGAGAACAGTTTACTGGTGAGTATAACTATATAAACATCATCAAGATATAATCGAATATAACCCCAGATACGATTATTGTTTAGTCTATCCATTCAACCTTCTGTTCAATTCAGTCGCTCGTATGTATAACGGAAGAACAGTTACCTGGTGAGTATAACTATATAAACATAATCGAATTAGACCCCGATACGATGATTGTTCAATCTATACTAAATTTAACCTTCTGTTCGATTCGGTCGCTCGTATGTAAAACGGGAATACCGTCACCTAGTGTGTATAAATATATACACAGCATAACATCATAATCGAATACAACCCAGATACTATCCATTCAACCTTCTGTTCGATTCGGTTGCTCGTATGTATAACGAAAGAACAGTAACCTGGTGAGTATTTCTATATGAACGTCATCACGATATAATCGAATACAACTCAGATACAATGATCATTCTGTCTATCCATCCAACCTTCTGTTCGATTGGGTCGCTCGTATGTATAACGCAAAAACAGTCACCTGGTGAGTATTACTATATAAACATCACCACGATATAATCGAATACAACTCAGTTACAATTATCGATCCGTCTAATCATCCAACCTTATGTTCGATCCAGACGCTCGTATGTGTAACGAAAGAACCGTTACATGGTAGGTGTAACTGAATATACAGCATAACGATATAATCGGAGACAACCCAGATACAATGATTGTTCAATCTATCCATTCAACCTTATGTTCGATTCGGTTGCTCGTATGTATAACGGAAGAACAGTTACCTGGTTAGACATAATATATAATAATCATCACGAAATAATCGAATACAACCCAGATACGATGATTGTTCAGTCTATCCATTCAACCTTCTGTTCAGTTCAGTCGCTCTTATGTATAACTGGAGAACAGTTACCTGGTGAGTATAACTATATAAACATCATCACGATATAATCGAATACAACCCCAGATACGATCATTGTTTAGTCTATCCATTCAACCTTCTGTTCAATTCAGTCGCTCGTATGTATAACGGAAGAACAGTTACTTGGTGAGTATAACTATATAAACATTATCGCATACAACTCAGATACGATGATTGTTCAATCTATCCATTCAACCTTATGTTCGATTTGGTTGCTCGTATGTATAACGGAAGAACAGGTACCTGGTGAGTATAACTATAAAAACATAATCGAATACAACTCAGATACGTTGATTGTTCAATCTATCTATTTAACCTTCTGCTTGATTCGTTCGCTTGTATGTAAAACGGAAGGACATTTACCTGGTGAGTATTACTATATAAACATCATCACGATATCATCGAATACAACTCAGATACAATTATCGTTTCGTCTAACCATTCAACATTCTGTTCGATTCAGTCGCTAGTATGTGTAACGGAAGTATCGTCACCTGGTTAGTATCACTATATATACAGAATTGCGATATAATCGGATACCACCCAGATACATTGATTGTTCAGTCTATCCATTCAACTTTCTGTTCGTTTTGGTCGCTCGTATGTAAAACGGGAATACCGTCATCTAGTGTGTATAAATATATACACAGCATAACATCACAATCGAATACAACCCAGATACTATCCATTCAACCTTCTGTTCGATTCGGTTGCTCGTATGTATAACGAAAGAACAGTAACCTGGTGAGTATTTCTATATGAACGTCATCACGATATAATCGAATACAACTCAGATACAATGATCATTCCGTCTATCCATCCAACCTCATGTTCGATTGGATCGCTCGTATGTATAACGCAAGAACAGTCACCTGGTGAGTATTACTATATAAACATCACCACGATATAATCGAATACAACTCAGTTACAATTATCGTTCCGTCTAACCATCCAACCTTATGTTCGATTCAAACGCTCGTATGTGTAACGAAAGAACCGTTACATGGTAGGTGTAACTTAATATACAGCATAACGATATAATCGGAGACAACCTAGATACAATGATTGTTTAATCTATCCATTCAACCTTATGTTCGATTCGGTTGCTCGTATGTATAACGGAAGAACTGTTACCTGGTTAGACATACTATATTATAATCATCACGATATAATCAAATTCAACCCAGATACGATGATTGTTCAGTCTATCCATTCAACCTTCTGTTCAATTCAGTCGCTCGTATGTATAACGGAAGAACAGTAACCTGGTGAGTATAACTATATAAACATAATCGAATACAACCCAGATAAGATGATTGTTCAATCTATCTATTTAACCTTCTGCTCGATTCGGTCGCTTGTATGTAAAACGGAAGAACAGTTACCTGGTGAGTATTGATATGAACATCATCACGATATCATCGAATACAACTCAGATACAATTATCGTTTCGTCTAACCATTCAACATTCTGTTCGATTCAGTCGCTAGTATGTGTGACGGAAGTATCGTCACCTGGTAAGTATCACTATATATACAGAATTGCGATATAATCGGATACCACCCAGATACATTGATTGTTCAGTCTATCCATTCAACTTTCTGTTCGTTTTGGTCGCTCGTATGTAAAACGGGAATACCGTCATCTAGTGTGTATAAATATATACACAGCATAACATCACAATTGAATACAACCCAGATACTATCCATTCAACCTTCTGTTCGATTCGGTTGCTCGTATGTATAACGAGAGAACAGTAACCTGGTGAGTATTTCTATATAAACATCACCACGATATAATCGAATACAACTCAGTTACAATCATCGTTCCGTCTAACCATCCAACCTTATGTTCGATTCAGACGCTCGTATGTGTAACGAAAGAACCGTTACATGGTAGGTGTAACTTAATATACAGCATAACGATATAATCGGAGACAACCCAGATACAATGATTGTTCAATCTATCCATTCTACCTTATCTTCGATTCGGTTGCTCGTATGTATAACGGAAGAACTGTTACCTGGTTAGACATACTATATTATAATCATCACGATATAATCAAATTCAACCCAGATACGATGATTGTTCAGTCTATCTATTCAACCTTCTGTTCAGTTCAGTCGCTCTCATGTATAACTGGAGAACAGTTTTCTGGTGAGTATAACTATATGAACATCATCAAGATATAATCGAATACAACCCCAGATACGATTATTGTTTAGTCTATCCATTCAACCTTCTGTTCAATTCAGTCGCTCGTATGTATAACGGAAGAACAGTTACCTGGTGAGTATTGCTAAATAAACATCATCACGATATCATCGAATACAACTCAGATACAATTATCGTTTCGTCTAAACATTTAACCTTGAGTTCGATTCAGTCGCTAGTATGTGTAACGGAAGTACTGTCACCTGGTAAGTATCACTATATATACAGTATTGCGATATAATCGGATACCACCCAGATACATTGATTGTTCAGTCTATCCATTCAACTTTCTGTTCGTTTCGGTCGCTCGTATGTAAAACGGGAATACCGTCACCTAATGTGTATAACTATATACACAGCATAACATCATAATCGAATTCAACCCAGATACGATGATTGTTCAATCTATACTAAATTTAACCTTCTGCTCGATTCGGTCGCTCGTATGTAAAACGGGAATACCGTCACCTAGTGTGTATAAATATATACACAGCATAACAACATAATCGAATACAACCCAGATACTATCCATTCAACCTTCTGTTCGATTCGAATGCTCGTATGTATAACGAAAGAACAGTAACATGGTGAGTATTTCTATATGAACGTCATCACGATATAATCGAATACAACTCAGATACAATGATCATTTCGTCTATCCATCCAACCTTATGTTCGATTGGGTCGCTCGTATGTATAACGCAAGAACAGTCACCTGGTGAGTATTACTATATAAACATCATCACGATATAATCGAATACAACTCAGTTACAATTATCGTTCCGTCTAACCATCCAACCTTATGTTCGATTCAGACGCTCGTATGTGTAACGAAAGAAACGTTACATGGTAGGTGTAACTAAATATACAGCATAACGATATAATCGGAGACAACCCAGATACAATGATTGTTCAATCTATCCATTCAACTTTATGTTCGATTCGGTTGCTCGTATGTATAACGGAAGAACTGTTACCTGGTTAGACATACTATATTATAATCATCACGATATAATCGAATACAACCCAGATACGATGTTTGTTCAGTCTATCCATTCAACCATCTGTTCAGTTCAGTCGCTCTTATGTATAACTAGAGGACAGTTTCCTGGTGAGTTTAACTATATGAACATCATCAAGATATAATCGAATACAACCCCAGATACGATTATTGTTTAGTATATCCATTCAACCTTATGTTCAATTCAGTCGCTCGTATGTATAACGGAAGAACAGTTACCTGGTGAGTATAACTATATAAACATAATCGAATACAACCCAGATACGATGATTGTTCAATCTATACTATATTTAACCTCCTGCTCGATTCGGTCACTTGTATGTAAAACGGAAGAACAGTTACCTGGTGAGTATTTCTATATAAACATCATCACGATATCATCGAATACAACTCAGATACAATTATCGTTTCGTCTAACCATTCAACCTTCTGTTCGATTCAGTCGCTAGTATGTGTAACGGAAGTACCGTCACCTGGTAAGTATCACTATATATACAGTATTGCGATATAATCGGATACCACCCAGATACATTGATTGTTCAGTCTATCTATTCAACTTTCTGTTCGTTTCGGTCGCTCGTATGTAAAACGGGAATACCGTCACCTAATGTGTATAACTATATACACAGCATAACATCATAATCGAATACAACCCAGATACTATCCATTCAACCTTCTGTTCGATTCGGTTGCTCGTATGTATAACGAAAGAACAGTAACCTGGTGAGTATTTCTATATGAACGTCATCACGATATAATCGAATACAACTCAGATACAATGATCATTCCGTCTATCCATCCAACCTTCTGTTCGATTGGGTCGCTCGTTTGTATAACGCAAGAACAGTCACCTGGTGAGTATTACTATATAAACATCACCACGATATAATCGAATACAACTCAGTTACAATTATCGTTCCGTCTAATCATCCAACCTTATGTTCGATGCAGACGCTCGTATGTGTAACGAAAGAACCGTTACATGGTAGGTGTAACTAAATATACAGCATAACGATATAATCGGAGACAACCCAGATACAATGATTGTTCAATCTATCCATTCAACCTTATGTTCGATTCGGTTGCTCGTATGTGTAACAGAAGAACTGTTACCTGGTTAGACATAATATATGATAATCATCACGATATAATGGAATACAACCCAGATACAATGATTGTTTAGTCTATCCATTCAATCTTCTGTTCAGTTCAGTCGCTCTTATGTATAACTGGAGAACAGTTACCTAGTGACTATAACTATATAAACATCATCACGATATAATCGAATACAACCCCAGATACGATCATTGTTTAGTCTATCTATTCAACCTTCTGTTCAATTCAGTCGCTCGTATGTATAACGGAAGAACAGTTACCTGGTGAGTATAACTATATAAACATAATCAAATACAACCCAGATACGATGATTGTTCAATCTGTACATTTAACCTTCTGCTCGATTCGGTCGCTTGTATGTAAAACGGAAAAACAGTTACCTGGTGATTATTGCTATATAAACATCATCACGATATCATCGAATACAACTCAGATACAATTATCGTTTCGTCTTACCATTTAACCTTCTGTTCGATTCAGTCGCTAGTATGTGTAACGGAAGTACCGTCACCTGGTTAGTATCACTATATATACAGTATTGCGATATAATCGCATACCACCCAGATACATTGATTGTTCAGTCTATCCATTCAACTTTCTGTTCGTTTCGGTCGCTCGTATGTAAAACGGGAATAACGTCACCAAATGTGTATAACTATATACACAGCATAACATCATAATCGAATACAACCCAGATACTATCCATTCAACCTTCTGTTCGATTCGGTTGCTCGTATATATAACGAAAGAACAGTAACCTGGTGAGTATTTCTATATGAACGTCATCACGATATAATCGAATACAACTAAGATACAATGATCATTCCGTTTATCCATCCAACCTTCTGTTCGATTGGGTCGCTCGTATGTATAACGCAAGAACAGTCACCTGGTGAGTATTACTATATAAACATCAACACGATAAAATCGAATACTACTCAGTTACAATTATCGTTTCGTCTAACCATCCAACCTTATGTTCGATTTGGTTGCTTGTATGTATAACGGAAGAACTGTTACCTGGTTAGACATACTATATGATAATCATCACGATATAATCAAATACAACCCAGATACGATGATTGTTCAGTCTATCCATTCAACCTCCTGTTCAGTTCAGTCGCTCTTATGTGTAACTGGAGAACAGTTTCCCGGTCAGTATAACTATATAAACATCATCAAGATATAATCGAATACAACCCCAGATACGATTATCGTTTAGTCTATCCATTCAACCTTCTGTTCAATTCAGTCGCTCGTATGTATAACGGAAGAACAGTTACCTGGTGAGTATAACTATATAAACATAAGCGAATACAACCCAGATACGATGATTGTTCAATCTATCTATCTAACCTTCTGCTCGATGCGGTCGCTTGTATGTAAAACGGAAGAACAGTTACCAGGTGAGTATTACTATAAACATCATCACGATATCATCGAATACAACTCAGATACAATTGTCGTTAATACTAACCATTTAACCTTCTGTTCGATTTAGTCGCTAGTATGTGTAACGGAAGTACCGTCACCTGGTAAGTATCACTATATATACAGTATTGCGATATAATCGGATACCACCGAGATACATTGATTGTTCAGCCTATCCATTCAACTTTCTGTTCGTTTCGGTCGCTCTTATGTGAAACGGGAATACCGTCACCTAGTGTGTATAACTATATACACAGCATAACATCATAATCGAATACAACCCAGATAATATCCATTCAACCTTCTGTTCGATTCAGTTGCTCCTATGTATAACGAAAGAACAGTAACCTGGTGAGTATTTCTATATGAACGTCATCACAATATAATCGAATACAACACAGATACAATAATCATTCCGTCTATCCATCCAACCTTATGTTCGATTCCGACGCTCGTATGTGTAACGAAAGAACCGTTACATGGTAGGTGTAACTAAATATACAGCATAACGATATAATCGGAGACATTCCAGATACAATGATTGTTCAATCTATCCATTCAACCTTATGTTCGATTTGGTTGCTCGTATGTATAACGGAAGAACTATTACCTGGTTAGACGTACTATATGATAATCATCACGATATAATCGAATACAACCCAGATACGATGATTGTTCAGTCTATCCATTCAACCTTCTGTTCGATTCGGTTGCATGTATGTATAACGAAAGAACAGTAACCTGGTGAGTATATCTATATGAACGTCATCACGACATAATCGAATTCAACTCAGATACAATGATCATTCCGTCTATCCATCCAACCTTCTGTTCGATTGGGTCGCTCGTATGTATAACGCAAGAACAGTCACCTGGTGAGTATTACTATATAAACATCAACACGATATAATCGAATACAACTCAGTTACAATTATCGTTCCGTCTAACCATCCAACCTTATGTTCGATTCAGACGCTCGTATGTGTAACGAAAGAACCGTTACATGGTAGGTGTAATTAAATATACAGCATAACGATATAATTGGAGACAACCCAGATACAATGATTGTTCAATCTATCCATTCAACCTTATGTTCGATTCGGTTGCTCGTATGTATAACGAAAGAACAGTTACCTGGTTAGACATAATATGTAATAATCATCACGAAATAATCGAGTACAACCCAGATACGATGATTGTTCAGTCTATCCTTTCACCCCTCTCTACGATTCAGTCGCTCGTATGTGTAACGAAAGAACCGTTACATGGTAGGCTATCCATTCAACCATCTGTTCAGTTCAGTCGCTCTTATGTATAACTAGAAAACAGTTTTCTGGTGAGTATAACTATATAAACATCATCAAGATATAATCGAATACAACCCCAGATACGATTATTGTTTAGTCTATCCATTCAACCTTTTGTTCAATTCAGTCGCTCTTATGTAAAACGGAAGAACAGTAACCTGGTGAGTATAACTATATAAACATAATCGAATACAACCCAGATACGATGATTGTTCAATCTATCTATTCAACCTTCTGCTCGATTCGGTCGCTTGTATGTAAAACGGAAGAACAGTTACCTGGTGAGTATTGCTATAAACATCATCACGATATCATCGAATATAACTCAGATACAATTATCGTTTCGTCTAACCATTTAACCTTCTGTTCGATTCAGTCGCTAGTATGTGTAACGGAAGTACCGTCACCTGGTAAGTATCACTATATATACAGTATTGCGATATAATCGGATACCACCCAGATACATTGATTATTCAGTTTATCCATTCAACTTACTGTTCGTTTCGGTCGCTCGTATGTGAAACGGGAATACCGTCACCTAGTGTGTATAACTATATACACAGCATAACATCATAATCGAATACAACCCAGATACTATCCATTCAACCTTCTGTTCGATTCGGTTGCTCGTATGTATAACGAGATAACAGTCACCTGGTGAGTATTTCTATATGAACGTCATCACGATATAATCGAATACAACTCAGATACAATGATCATTCCGTCTATCTATCCAACCTTGTGTTCGATTGGGTCGCTCGTATGTATAACGCAAGAACAGTCACCTGGTGAGTATTACTATATAAACATCACCACGATATAATCGAATACAACTCAGTTACAATTATCGTTCCGTCTAACCATCCAACCTTATGTTCGATTCAGACGCTCGTATGTGTAACGAAAGAACCGTTACATGGTACGTGTAACTAAATATACAGCATAACGATATAATCGGAGACAACCCAGATACAATGATTGTTCAATCTATCCATTCAACCTTATGTTCGATTCGGTTGCTCGTATGTATAACGGAAGAACAGTTACCTGGTTAGACATAATATGTAATAATCATCACGAAATAATCGAATACAACCCAGATACGATGATTGTTCAGTCTATATATATAATAGAAAGGTCAGCTAATAAACAAAAAGAATGTTGGGCGATTACCAATGACCTCAGAGGCAAAAACAATGCGGTTACAGTGCAAACTGATATAGACTCTGACTATATAAATAAATATTATTGCTCCGTGGCAGGAAACCTATCGAAGGATATCAAAGCGAAAATTCATCCTCTGAGTTATCTCAAGGACAAATCTATTACAGAGTCGTTTTTCTTCATGCCTACGGACACTTCTGAGATAACACAAATATTTCAAGAGATAAAAAACTTGAATTCTTCAGGCTGGGATGAAATGAATATAAAATTATTTATGAATCTTCCCAAATCCGCCCTGAATGCTCTGGTTGCTAGTATCAATGACTGTTTCATAACGGGACTATTTCCGACATGTTTAAAAACAGCGATCGTCATTCCACTGCATAAAAGTGGCGACACTAACAATCCCGCTAACTACAGGCCCATTTCTATGCTACCAACTCTGGCAAAAATAATGGAAAAACTTGTGAAAAAAAGAATGATGTTGTTTTTGGATAAATTCAATATTATGAGTTCTAGTCAGTTTGGGTTTCAAAGTTCAAAAAATACCGGCGATGCTATGTTTCATCTACTTGAAAATGTTTATTTGCGTCTGAACGATCAAGAAATGGCTGCAGCAGTTTTCTGCGATCTTTCGAAAGCCTTTGACTGCGTGGATCATGAAATTCTGCTGCAAAAACTAGAAATATACAGCTTTAGAGATATGTCATTGAAATGGTTCAGGTCATATTTGTCAAAAAGAACTCAAAAAGTAAAAATCGAAGACAAAATCTCACAGCTCCAGAGCGTAACAAGCGGAGTTCCACAGGGATCAGTCCTTGAGCCTATCCTGTTCTTGCTATATATTAACGATCTAGCCTCAATTAATATACCTGCAAAGCTTACCCAGTTTTCAGATGATACTACGTTATTTTGGCATGGCAAGAATGAATTGGAATTGCAGGGGCTGATCAATGAGGATATTAAGAAGATAAAAGACTGGTGCGATGCTAACCTTTTATCATTCAATGTATCAAAAACTAGTATCATTACCTTCAAATGTTGCCATCTAGATATCCACTTGGGTAGTCAATTAATTAAAAATAACATTGCGACAAAAATTTTAGGCTTAGACAATGACAAAAATCTTGAATTCACGAAGCATATAAATAGCCTTTGTAAAAAAATTACGTCAGGTTGCTTTGCCGTCAGGGTATCAGCAAATAAATTAGGCACTTATGCAGCTAAAAATGTGTATTTTGCTCTCATCGATTCTCAACTGAGATATGGTATCTGTTTCTGGGGAACATGCTGCCAATATTTATTTGATATGGTATTTGTTCTCCAAAAAAGAGGAGTTAGATATATGTGTAAGGTTAAATTCAGAGATTCATGTAGGCC
Source organism: Chrysomela aeneicollis (assembly GCA_029955515.1). Classification (NCBI taxonomy): domain Eukaryota; kingdom Metazoa; phylum Arthropoda; class Insecta; order Coleoptera; family Chrysomelidae; genus Chrysomela; species Chrysomela aeneicollis. The sequence continues at coordinate 86,560 of JARUHQ010000041.1, read as the reverse complement.
GTTATTCATAAAATATCATATTTTGACTTTGCCTTGCATTTTCATCCTGGAGACTGTGTGTTTAATGCAAAAGAAATATAGAAGCGAAATCTTCGCTTCATCCCAATATAACACGAGAAACACACTCAATATTCGTCTACCCATACCAGTATCCATGAAAATAAAAAGGTCCTTTATCTACAATGGTAAAAAAATGTTCAATCATCTGCCAAGCGAGATTAAAGGTGAAACGAGCAAACATGTTTTCAGAAAAAATGTGAAAAAGATTCTTTTATCGAAGGCATATTACTCCTTAAACGAATTCTACGAAGATAGAAATATGGGCAATGTACTGCATAATTAATTACTGCATTATGTTATTTTCAATTATAAATATTTTATATCTATGACTTTTTTTCTAAATGTTCACATTTGACTTGATTTCTTGTGTGTGACTTTTACAATGACTATGTATTTTTATATTTATTTTTGTTGTTCGTCGTTCGTTTAACTTGTTCGTTTTATTCTCTATTTAATGTTTCATCTTTAATTATTTTTCATGGAATATGACAATTTGTATTTTATATTTTTATATTTTTACACATTAATTTAAAATTCTGAGACTTTGTCAATGAGAATGTATGTTCTTCGGACAATAAAGTACATACCATATCCATTCACCCTTCTCTACGATTCAGTCGCTCGAATGTGTAACGAAAGAACCGTTACATGGTAGGCTAAACTAAATATACATCATAACGATATATTCGGATACAACCCAGATACAATGATTGTTCAATCTTTCCATTCAACCTTATGTTCGATTCGGTTGCTCGTATGTATAACGGAAGAACAGTTACCTGGTTAGACATAATATATAATAATCATCACGAAATAATCGAATACAACCCAGATACGATGATTGTTCAGTCTATCCATTCAACCTTCTGTTCAGTTTAGTCGCTCTTATGTATAACTGGAGAATAGTTACCTGGTGAGTATAACTATATAAACATCATCACGATATAATCGAATACAACCCCAGATGCGATCATTGTTTAGTCTATCCATTCAACCTTCTGTTAAATTCAGTCGCTCGTATGTATAACGGAAGAACAGTTACCTGGTGAGTATAACTATATAAAAATAATCGAATACAACTCAGATACGATGATTGTTCAATCTATCCATTCAACCTTATGTTCGATTCGGTTGCTCGTATGTATAACGGAAAAAGAGGTACCTGGTGAGTATAACTATATAAACATAATCGAATACAACTCAGATACGATGATTGTTCAATCTATCCATTTAACCTTCTGCTCGATTCGGTCGCTTGTATGTAAAACGGAAGGACAGTTACCTGGTGAGTATTGCTATATAAACATCATCACGATATCATCGAATACAACTCAGATACAATTATCGTTTCGTCTAACCATTCAACATTCTGTTCGATTCAGTCGCTAGTATGTGTAACGTAGGTATCGTCACCTGGTAAGTATCACAATATATACAGAATATCGATATAATCGGATACCACCCAGATACATTGATTGTTCAGTCTATCCATTCAACTTTCTGTTCGTTTCGGTCGCTCGTATGTAAAACGGGAATACTGTCACCTAGTGTGTATAAATATATAACATCATAATCGAATACAACCCAGATACTATTCATTCAACCTTCTGTTCGATTCGGTTGCTCGTATGTATAACGAAAGAACAGTAACCTGGTGAGTATTTCTATATGAACGTCATCACGATATAATCGAATACAACTCAGATACAATGATCATTCCGTCTATCCATCCAACCTTATGTTCGATTGGGTCGCTCGTATTTATAACGCAAGAACAGTCACCTGGTGAGTATAACTATATAAACATCACCACGATATAATCGAATACAACTCAGTTACAATTATCGTTCTGTCTAACCATCCAACCTTATGTTCGATTCAGACGCTCGTATGTGTAACGAAAGAACCGTTACATGGTAGGTGTAACTAAATATACAGCATAACGATATAATCGGAGACAACCCAGATACAATGATTGTTCAATCTATCCATTCAACCTTATGTTCGATTCAATTGCTCGTATGTATAACGGAAGAACTGTTACCTGGTTAGACATACTATATGATAATCATCACGATATAATCAAATACAACCCAGATACGATGATTGTTCAGTCTATCCATTCAACCTTCTGTTCAGTTCAGTCGCTCTTATGTATAACTGGAGAACAGTTTCCTGGTGAGTATAATTATATGAACATCATCAAGATATAATCGAATACAACCCCAGATACGATTATTGTTTAGTCTATCCATTCAACCTTCTGTTCAATTCAGTCGCTCGTATGTATAACGGAAGAACAGTTACCTGTGGGTATAACTATATAAACATAATCGAATACAACCCAGATACGATGATTGTTCAATCTATACTAAATTCGACCTTCTGCTCGATTCAGTCGCTTGTATGTAAAACGGAAGAACAGTTACCTGGTGAGTATTGCTATATGAACATCATCACGATATCATCGAATACAACTCAGATACAATTATCGTTTCGTCTAACCATTTAACCTTCTGTTCGATTCAGTCGCTAGTATGTGTGACGGAAGTACCGTCACCTGGTAAGTATCACTATATATACAGTATTGCGATATAATCGGATACCACCCAGATACATTGATTGTTCAGTCTATCCATTCAACTTTCTGTTCGTTTCGGTCGCTCGTATGTAAAACGGGAATACCGTCACCTAATGTGTATAACTATATACACAGCATAACATCATAATCGAATACAACCCAGATACTAGCCATTCAACCTTCTGTTCGATTCAGTTGCTCGTATGTATAACGAAAGAACAGTAACCTGGTGAGTATTACTATATAAACATCACCACGATATAATCGAATACAATTATCTTTCCGTCTAATCATCCAACCTTATGTTCGATTCAGACGCTCGTATGTGTAACGAAAAAACCGTTACATGGTAGGTGTAACTAAATATACAGCATAACGATATAATCGGAGACAACCCAGATACAATGATTGTTCAATCTATCCATTCAACCTTATGTTCGATTCGGTTGCTCGTATGTGTAACGGAAAAACTGTCACCTGGTTAGACATACTATATGATAATAATCACGATATAATCGAATACAACCCAGATACAATGATTGTCGAGTGTATCCATTCAACCTTCTGTTCAGTTCAGTCGCTCTTATGTATAACTGGAGAACAGTTACCTGGTGAGTATAACTATATAAACATCATCACGATATAATCGAATACAACCCCAGATACGATCATTGTTTAGTCTATCCATTCAACCTTCTAATCAATTCAGTCGCTCGTATTTATAACGGAAGAACAGTTACCTGGTGAGTATAACTATATGAACATAATCGAATACAACCCAGATACGATTATTGTTCAATCTATACATTTAACCTTCTGCTCGATTCGGTCGCTTGTATGTAAAACGGAAGAACAGTTACCTGGTGATTATTGCTATATAAACATCATCACGATATCATCGAATACAACTCAGATACAATTATCGTTTCGTCTAACCATTTAACCTTCTGTTCGATTCAGTCGCTAGTATGTGTAACGGAAGTACCGTCACCTGGTAAGTATCACTATATATACAGTATTGCGATATAATCGCATACCACCCAGATACATTGATTTTTCAGTCTATCCATTCAACTTTCTGTTCGTTTCGGTCGCTCGTATGTAAAACGGGAATACCGTTACCTAATGTGTATAACTATATACACAGCATAAAATCATAATCGAATACAACCCAGATACTATCCATTCAACCTTCTGTTCGATTCGGTTGCTCGTATGTATAACGAATGAACAGTCCCCTGGTGGGTATTTCTATATGAACGTCATCACGATATAATCGAATACAACTAAGATACAATGATCATTCCGTCTATCCATCCAACCTTCTGTTCGATTGGGTCGCTCGTATGTATAACGCAAGAACAGTCACCTGGTGAGTATCACTATATAAACATCACCACGATATAATCGAATACAACTCAGTTATAATTATCGTTTCGTCTAACCATCCAACCTTATGTTCAATTCAGACGCTCGTATGTGTAACGAAAGAACCGTTACATGGTAGGTGTAACTAAATATACAGCATAACGATATAATCGGAGACAACCCAGATACAATGATTGTTCAATCTATCCATTCAACCTTATGTTCGATTTGGTTTCTCGTATGTATAACGAAAGAACTGTTACCTGGTTAGACATACTATATGATAATCATCACGATATAATCAAATACAACCCAGATACGATGATTGTTCAGTCTATCCATTTAACCTCCTGTTCAGTTCAGTCGCTCTTATGTGTAACTGGAGAACAGTTTCCTGGTGAGTATAATTATATATACATCATCAAGATATAATCGAATACAACCCCAGATACGATTATTGTTCAGTATATCCATTCAACCTTCTGTTCAATTCAGTCGCTCTTATGTATAACGGAAGAATAGTTACCTGGTGAGTATAACTATATAAACATAATCGAATACAACCCAGATACGATGATTGTTCAATCTATCTATTGAACCTTCTGCTCGATGCGGTCGCTTGTATGTAAAACGGAAGAACAGTTACCTGGTGAGTATTGCTATAAACATCAACACGATATCATCGAATACAACTCAGATACAATTATCGTTTCGTCTAACCATTTAACCTTCTGTTCGATTCAGTCGCTAGTATGTAAAACGGAAGTACCGTCACCTGGTAAGTATCACTATATATACAGTATTGCGATATAATCGGATACCACCCAGATACATTGATTGTTCAGTCTATCCATTCAACTTTCTGTTCGTTTCGGTCGCTCGTATGTGAAACGGGAATACCGTCACCTAGTGTGTATAACTATAAACACAGCATAACATCATAATCGAATACAACCCAGATACTATCCATTCAACCTTCTGTTCGATTCGGTTGCTCGTATGTATAACGAAAAAACAGTAACCTGGTGAGTATCTCTATATGAACGTCATCACGATAAAATCGAATACAACTCAGATACAATGATCATTCCGTCTATCCATCCAACATTAGGTTTGATTCCGACGCTCTTATGTGTAACGAAAGAACCGTTACATGGTAGGTGTAACTAAATATACAGCATAACGATATAATCGGAGACAACCCAGATACAATGATTGTTCAATCTATCCATTCAACCTTATGTTCGATTTGGTTGGTCGTATGTATAACGGAAGAACTGTTACATGGTTAGACATACTATATGATAATCATCACGATATAATCGAATACAACCCACATACGATGATTGTTCAGTCTATCCATTCAACCTTCTGTTCAGTTCAGTCGATCTTATGTATAACTGGGAAACAGTTAACTGGTGAGTATAACTATATAAACATCATCACGATATAATCGAATACAACCCCAGATACGATTATTGTTTAGTCTATCCATTTAACCTTCTGTTCAATTCAGTCGCTCGTATGTATAACGGAAGAACAGTTACCTGGTAAGTTTTAACTTACCAGTTGTGTGTTTTTTTTGTGAAAATACAATCCCAGTTCTTGTTCAAAGCAGCTTTCAATATTGCACAATACCGAAAAAGTGAATATCCTGTCATATACTGTGATATTTGATAGCTCAAAGTGCATTCCTACGAATACTACTACACAAAAATATACCTACTGAACATGAACAAATGATAAAAAGAGCTGATTGACAAAATCCTTATCTGGAAACAATTGATAAACTCTACCAGTGCTGTGCTCATTGAATTTCCAAGGGGTGAAAATGGTCAATTTCAAGTGTTGCAAATCAAAACCTGCACCATCTTACTACATATGTACAAAGTGTTTTAGTATATTTCATCGAGCTTGTGTACTGAGAAATAAAAGTGGAGTCAAATTTGTTGAAGACCATAAAATCATCTGCTGCAATAGTCCAACAACGAACATAGAACAAAGTCTATTGGATAAAAGTATATTGGAGAAAACAATTGAAGAACTTCAAGAAGAAACCGTTGTCAAAGATAAGCACATGATAAAGATGAAAAACGACATGGACAAGTTCTTGGAGGACGCCTTAAAATCTGAGGATGAAATGTTCGAATTATTGGCAGCTCAAAAACGGACTATAGCGGAGGCCGAAACACGAATTATGGAACTCCAAAAATTAACTAAACAACTTCAAAATAAGTCAACTTGCACAACAAGTACTCAAACCATTTTCCGTAAAACCACAAAAGAAATGAGTGTCCAAACCAAGTTAGATACCAAAAACAACTATACCCAAACAGACCCAGATGATGAAATTACAGAACACTGTAACATCGTCAATGATGACAAACAGAAAATCACGACTAATGCTAAAAGTATACAATGCAACATTGCAGAACCCTGCAATGAAGTTATTGATAAACACAGTCGGAAAATGAAAAGTGAAAGAAAATGTAACTCTAGGAAGAATCATAGCTTCCAAAAAAACGTTCTCAAAAGAAAACAAGTTAATTCGAAGATTGTGACCCAGAAGTCTTCAAATATGGTAAATAACTTCCACGTTGAAATAATTAATGCTAATAATGATGAAGACAATTGTCGTTCAACTGGAAATGCTACGAGTTCCAACAAATCTATTCAATCACTTGAAATTGCAATAAACTCAGAAGAAGTAGTTCAAGGACCTACGAATGAATCCATAATTACTGAGAATGCCATGGCAAACACATATGGAAACCTTAAGAAAAAATTACTCATTATTGGAGATGAGTATGCAAATGGATTTTCCCGCGTTCTTAAGAGATTTACTGTTGGTAAGACGTATCATATTGAGGAGAACATTATGCTTTATACTGAAACGAATGATCTAACAAGAAACATTTTTTATGACACAATGAACTATGGTTCTGAAGACCATGTTATAGCCATGTTTAACACTAACAATATAAGTAACTGCAGAAACTCATATATAACAGTGAAACAAGTTTTACCTGTTTGTAAATTCACAAACCTTACACTACTCATCGAAAGAAATAAGCCAATTGACCAAATTATAATAAAAAAATTGACAATGTACATCAGTAAATACAAAAAACTCAACTTGGGTTCACACATACAGATGTTAGTCGATAACAAACACCAAGGAAGTAAACAGAAAATACTTGATGAATTTGAAATGCATCTGGCAACCAACCCGATAGGAAATACAATTTTGAAATGTATTCGAACGACTGATATTTTTGAAACAAAATCAATACAGTCCATGTTAGATTCTTCTTTTTTAGGGAATCGACCAATAATAATGATAGATGTCTAACTAATACTATCGTAGAATCAAAGAAAAATGTCAAACCCAACATATCATTATCGTGTTTGACTCTGAATGTGCAATCGATCCGCTCCAAATTAGACGAGTTATACGTATTTCTTGAAAGTATAAAATTTCCCGATATATTACTAATAACTGAGCATTGGCTTAACAAAGAAGAAAATGTTTATATTCCTAATTACTCGCCACTTTCCATATTCTGTAGAAGTGAGTATAGATGCGGTGGTACCCTGATTCTTGTAAATGAAGTAGCTCTGAAAGAATTTAACTTCATTTATATTGATAAATTTAATGACCTCTTATGTGAGAAACAATTCGAGTTCTCCATAGCTTTTTCTGCTATGGTAAACTTGTACTCAATTTGCTTATATAGATCTCCTAGTTCAAACGGAAACATATTTCTAGATAAATTGGAGCATCTCCTGAATAGTCTATCTAGTAGTGTACCTACACCGGTTCTGGACCAAGATGGCCGCCATAAAGGCGGGAAATTCAAATTTTGCTGACGTCATCAAAGATGGCCGCCATGACAGCTGTCATATGTCAACCGCCATATGTCAGCTGTCTACTGTCAAGTGTTCCATGCCGCTGTATCAACTGTCAAGTGTTCCATAGACTACCCGACCAATCAGAAGCCGCCATACCCCCTTGGCCCCCTTAGACCTCCGCTGTACCCCCTTAACCCCCTTAGGCCTCCGCTGTATCCCCTTGGCCCCCTCAGGACTTCGCTGTACCCCCCTAACCCCCTTAGGCCTCCACTGTACCCCCTTGGCCCCCCTCAGGTCTTCGCTGTACCCCCTTAGCCCCCTTAGGTTTTTGCTATACCCCCCTGACCCCCCATAAGACTGCGCCCCCTTAGCGATCCGCATCCGGAATCATCTCATGACGTCATATTTTATTTAAAAAAATCCTTCTATCGGCGGGATTTGAACTCCAGACCACCGGATTACGAGACCGATGCGTTCCTACAGAGCTACGACCACTATATAATTTAATTGCAGTCAATGTCGATGCAACGTTATCGCACAGCGTGACGTAGTCGAGCAGATCCGTCCCAAAGATAAGAGGACGTAGCAACCTCGGCAAGCGGGGAGCAGGGAAACGAACAATGGCTTATTCATTCATTAAATATCAGTGTATTGATAGACATAATCGCATTCAAGGTCAGGTTCGCTGCATTCCATTGATGATTCAACATGATACAATATTTCGCGTGACGTTACAAAGATGAGAGACGACAAAGCGACTGACACTGTTGCCAGACGTTTGAAAAAATAAGGCATTGATGCCAGACGTTTGAAAATATCTGGAAATATACTATAATGCACCTACAGCTTACACAAGTAGAATCCGAACCACCACGTGTGAATACCTTAAATTGATGGATAACGTTTGACGTATGACAGTGTGTGGCTGCCTGAAGTTAGGCGTCTGACATTTGACGTATAATAATAATAATAATAATAATAATAATAATAATACTTTATTCAATATGCCATATTACAAATTGAAAAAAAAAATTCTGTCGACTTTCAAAGAATGGGCAGATCGAAAAGGTATACATTCACCGCCATATAACACAGGGTATAATAGAGGTGATTTTCAATGTAACCTGGAGAAAAAAAATATATGAAATATTCTGACTGAAAAAGTATGAAGTTAACATTTCAAATTGGCCCCCGACATCCCAAGGTTACCAACTGTTTAGTAATTTTCGTGTTATAAAGTGAATATACCTACATCTTACACAGGTAGAATCCGAACTACAGCATTTATATCGACGTAGCAGAATCCATGAACTCGTTAATATAAAGATGTCAATAACAAAATGATTCATTTTCTCTACGAATTATCGAAAAATATTCACTTCCGGTTTATTAAAAAGCGACATAGAGATAAACTGATGTTTTATTCGTGATCCCTATGACGTGTAGATTCCAAAAACAACAATTTCCGTTTTCACTTCCGGTTTCCATTTTTCCACTTAACATAGTAATGTGGGTACTCTGAGAGGAGGATTTTTCACTGACATTCCAAATATATCATCTCACCTATGTACAAAGTCTCAAGGTTCGAGAGATAATTATCAAAATGGATCGAAATAATGAAATAAGCAATGGAATCAATACACAATCTTTCTGAGTATTGCTTTCCTGGCCGATCCGGCTTCTCGACAAATTATCACAAAATATCCACTTCCGGTTCATTAAAAAGCTATATGGAGAAAAACTAATGGAATATTCGTGACCCCCATGACGTGTAGATTCCAATAACATCAACTTCCGGTTTCACTTCCGGTTTCCATTTTTCTACTCAACATAGTAATGTGGGTACTCTGAGAGAAGGATTTTTCACGGACATTCTAAATGTAAGAAGGGTGGTCCCACGTCGTTATCTCTTTAAATGAGATAACCATTATTCTGATTCTATTTATCTCGGGCAACCTTCTTAATGAACAATTCAATCGTTTATCAATTGATTCTTTATAACGGGTGCATAAGGCACACCAGATTCGATAAAATACGCACAAACCCGTTAAACATACTCAAATACATTATCCATGAACGTACTTACTTTGTGAAGGCTCAGAAGAAGTAATGATCAGCTTATCACCACCGGCGGAATCTCTCAGGCGTCCTTGTCAGGTATTCCCAGAGTAATGATGTCTGATTCTAAGCACACACACACTTCTTTGGTAATTTCTCTCAATGACTTGATTACTGGCAAAATTTAAGAGGTGAAGTGATTGATATTAATTTAAGTTTCCCTTCCTGAAATACAAACGGACTTGCTGGATAATAAAAGAGTTGTGTTCTAAATCACTTATTTAATTATAAAATGTTAGGCTAGACTTGATGATGAGTTGAATACATAGAGAAATGGTTTAAATTCTTAACGACAATACCTGATATTGGGAGACGAAAAAACACTCAAGTTGTTTCACAAAGAAATATATAAATTATTGTTGAAAACTAGTCAAAAGGCTGATAACTGAGTTCTCTTGGAATAAAATGATAGCTGAAATTTGAATGTTGTGTGCCAAAACGGCCAAATCTTCGAACTAAGAAAAGAGATGAAAGTCAAATTATTATAACAGTCAGAGAATTTACCAAAGGGATGAATTCACGCACTAGACACGAGGCAAGCTAAATGAGAATCGAAAACGAACTGACGAAATTAAAATTGAACAAAACTTCGTGAACTCAACAACTAACCACACGAGGGTGTTGGCTATAATTTTGGGTAGCTTTCTTGACTTTTCTCGTCCAATCAGAACAGTGTTCGACCAAACGGACGAATGAGGTTCCGTCTCCTTCCCTTTTGACTAATTTATAGACTTCTACAAACCTAAGACATATTCCCATCGATAATATTTAATCTATTCCCCGAATTTTGGGTTATTGCCTAGGCATGTGTTCTTAAGCGCTAATCTCCACTTATACCAGAGCACATTTGTTTCGAATTATTGACATATTAACGACGTTCCTATTCAGCAAAATAAACACTTGATTTCTTATCCTAGAAAGATATCCATTTCGTCTCCCATAAATGTCGTTCGGTTATATAATATATTGGACGATATGGGGAAAAATCCAACTAAAACCATCAACATATCAATTTACTAAAATTACAATAAATGTTATCGTTAACATATCCTGGAGTATCTGTATCTGAGATGACGTTGACCGATGGAGATTGTGCGGTTTACTACGAATTATGAGGGTGGTTTAAAGTTTTACGACTTTTCCACTTATTTTCAAAGATTATATTTTCTATTCAGAACAAGTGTGTCTGTTTATTTATGACCGAGGCGATAATAAATGTTGATGGTTAACAGCTTTTATATTTTTGGTCAACGAACAGAATTTTCTATGCTGCAATGAAAATGAAATCCACGTACACCGTTGCTCGAATAATCCGCTTTCTTACATCTCTCCCTCCTTTAAGAGTAACGTTTTATTTCTATTCTTGTAAAGAGAGGTAATAAATAGTTACTCCAGAATAGTTATAATACACTAATGAACTTTGAAACCTAATGCAGTCCTGGTACTAGAGTTCGTCGTCTTCATTGAGGTGATTGCCTTTCATCTACTGTTTGTCCGAACAGTCGGGATTGTTACAGGGCATCAAGGTCGGATAAGTAGTACTCGATTGCACCGGGGCGCTCGGAGGAGAATCGCGGTTCACTCACGAGAGCTCTCGGCACGTCAGCGTCGTTCACATGAACTTGTAGAAGTTCCACATTGTCTATCGCGTATTGTTCTTCCGGATCACTACTATTTCGGTGAAGTCTATGAAATGTAACGCGTCAGATTGGCAAATCCCGTTTCGTTGAAGAGTTTAGGCATGATTATTGTTATTGTCAGTGTTCATAACTCTTCCTGTGATGAAATGCGGGAATTCGTTCGTGGCGGCCCTCCGTTCGTCTGAGAACATCAGCGTTTCCTGGAATTTCTCCACGTCATCTAGCAAGTAGATTCCGTCCGACGTGATGTGTGATATTCTGATAATTTCATCCTCCGTAATAGCATCTTGTTCAATTACTGGGTCTGCTTTCCTCAATGCTAGTGGTTATTCAATCCATTTTCCTTCGATATTAAACTGGATGACAGGAGCAGTTGAATGTCAATTTCAGTACCGTGTTTTGCTACGACATGCGTGATAGGTAGTCGGAATAAAGATTTATTCTGCTGTAATACAGGTGTATCTTGATGAGAGGTATTCGTTCTTCTGCATTCGACAATGATTGGTTTACATTTGACCATATATAGTATTTCGCTCTCGCTCATCACTCGTCCTATACAACCTGTAGTCTTCTTCACCAAATTACATTCTAGGTCGAGTGATTGTACAGCAATAGTGATTTGGTTTTGTAGAATACTTTCTCGCTGCTGGCATCTTTTCATGCTTGCGTCGTAAACTATATCGGCTATCTGTCGTTTGACTATGATTTCTTATTACAGCAGTTGGTCAATGTATTGTCTCATATTCGTCTTCTGCGGTAGCCTTGCGGCTTTACGGTCAAAAATCTTAAAGAATCTTCCAGAAATACTAGCGGACGATTCTGTTTTATTAAATATGTACTTGTTATTATAAGGGCATACAGTTCCCGAACGGAGGTTCACGAAATTCCGGTTCACATTTGCGGTAGTGAAATAGTCTGATAACTTTATCGTAATCGCGGCGGACACGACGAAATTCCCGTACGACACATCTCCGACGGTGAATTTGGTGCCTTCGCACCTGTCGCTGATATCAAGGTGTCCTTGGATGGTTGTTGATACCTCCGTGGTCCCGTTGAGGCTGATCTTGCTGATGATTCCACCACCCATTCCTCGGAGGTCCAAATGGCGGAATCGATGCGCCTTGATGCAGGTCTCGGCTGAGACGTAGTGGGCATACTTTCACAGACCTGATGCTACGCTGCTCGTATGCATGTGAGTGCACCCCACAGTGCTGGATGGACTGTAAGACTACGACGAGGCACGTGTAGACCTGAACCCTCAATGAAGATGTTCCAGTCAGTTCTACTGACCTATCTCGACGGTCTCAGGCGACGATGTTGCCACACGCAATACCAAATAGTCTAATGAATATCAGGCTAAAAGATGTCAACATAATTCTGTAACACACACGCTAAAATTTATTTGTCTGCCAAATCACTATTGTAAATATTGAAATGATTTTAGTGTCTATTCAGTGAAGGCAATCCTATATAGTTATCTCCTATACAAACAATTTCATTTACTGAGAATGATACCTGCTATATATTCATAATTAAAATCACTATTGATTGAGGCCCTTAGTATCCAATAGGTTAACCGAATTCATCGCAATCGCTGTTGTTTCTTCTTTAAAATTCAACTCATCTAGCCTAGCTAACTCCCTTAGGAATATTATTTAAACTGCTCACTTCCGAAAAATGTTACAAAATTTTCGGACTCGCCTACTAGCATCACAATGTATTCATTTTGGAAAGTATTGAAACGTACTATATTTTCTTTCATGTGTCTGGGATATTATATATCGGCAGATTATCTATAGAACCAGAATTAACTTTTTGAATGTACACTCCTTTTCAGTCATTTCTTGAGAAACTTAACATTATCCCATGACTCCACACTATATAAAATATCAAACGTTTCAATATACCTACATATGTATACATAATTGAAAAACACTGTGCAACCTAAGAAACATTCATATTCATTCACTCAATTATAAATTCAACTTGTTCTACATAAGAATTCTTACCATTTTTATTTCACATCATTGTCATGAACTTATTCGCTTCGAAAGATTTCACTTTTCTTCAATTCAAATAAATATCTTTCTAAAAGTATTTATAACTTTTTTTTTTCCAATTTCTTCTCAAGAATTTATGCTTGTATTGTATATATATATATATATATATATATATTGTATCATCATTGAAATGATTCGAACAAGTTCTGACACTTAATTTCTAACCCATGCAGCATATCTCAATATTACTGCCAATTCATCAAAAAAAAAACTGATATCTGATCAATCTGAGATCTTTCTTGTCGATATAATATACATAATATAGGTAATGGATATGATACATTTTTTTTTCATACTCTGTTCAACAAATATTCGATTTTTTTTTTCTTTTGATCCGTTCTCTATATCCAGGACTATCACAAATATTATTATTTATAATTCAATTTTTCAATAGTTGGTTTATTTTGGAATTTCCTTTTTTTTTACTGTCATGTCGTATTGGTAAGGTGCTTTCTATTTCCAATCTCCATTGAAATGCGAGGCTGCTTCCTGCCTCTCAAATGCATTTCTTTCCGCCACTCGATGCGGGCTTTCTCGTAAACCTCCTCATGCATCTATTCTAGCCTAGTCATTCCGATATTCTGAGATCTTCTTAATCCATTCACTCGTCCGTTAATCTTATCAATCAGACCAATTCCGAACCCTAATTTACTATCTGATGTTAGATATTATACGATCATTGTATGTTCAGTGGTTCACAAACCTTTGTACCGTCAGTGCTGGCCAGTCACTAAGGTATGTTGGGTCGTGCTCCGTTGAAAAATAATTTAGAAGCAAACTAGGATCGAAAAATGTCCTCAAACTCAATTAACGAATTTTCATGGCGTCCACTGAAATCCTCAATGAAATAGGTACCTCTTCCTCGCGTTCTACTTGTCAGAGCAGTGCTTACGACTCCCTCTGACAAAGGGACTCGTGAATACTGGCGTACTTTTATTCTTCAAGCCTTGACCTCCTTTCGGCTCTCTCCCGGGCCTGCGGGTTTCCATTTTTTTTTCTTTCTTCACTTTTTCTTCGATTTCTTTTCGACTTTCATATTCGGAGGCGATTCCGAATTTTCCCCGTACAGTTTATGTAACATAGATTGCTCGGAAATTCATCTTGTTTCAAGGAGCTGAAGATTGTTCAGAAACCTCATATGACGTCTAGACGGCTGAATTTTTTTTCCTTAATGAAAATTTGCATCCTTTCACACCAATGTTTTTTTTTTAACCAAGAATGTGTTAGACTACTTTTGAAGTCTAATCTTATACCATTCGAGTTTTCTTTATACATCAACCTCCTATAGGTATGATGTTATTCCGAAATAAACCAATCTATTATCTGACAATATTCAACCTATACAAACATAGTTTATATTCGACAACTAAAACATTTCAATTCTCAACTTCATACATATGATTTCAGTCCTGAATATTTTACTCTTTCGAAATACCTTCATGAGTGTTCATTTAAATTTGTTCACAAAGTGCGGTTGCTTCATAACTTTTTTCGCGTTATATATTTTTTTTTCCATAGAAATTACTTTGATACTTCGTGTTTTGGAATCCATCTTGGATTCATTGAGAAATCTTATTTTGTAAGTGAAAATTTTAACAATCTGGACATTCAACCTGTGAGTAAAAGAAAATCCCTTATAACTGCAATCAAACTAAATAAGTATTTTTGTTATCTCTTTCAGAGAACCCCTCGTGAACCTAATCCCTGTGAATATATTATATGGAAAAGTAATGATAATGAATGAAGATGTAGTGTAGAAGATCAAAATAATAAACTGTCTCTCTCTTTCAACATAGGTTAATGAATCCAAATTTCTAGGAAAATAATAATACGAACTGTTCTGAATGTTGATATTTTGAAAACAACCTAAATCTTGAAGAAATAAAACTTTTGGTCTGATTTTCCTCGAAAATAAATTCTCTGTTGCTCAAAAATTGGATTCTTTTCTGTAAAGTCTGAAGTTCATGACATGTGGTAAATCTTGTATAGTGTATAGTACCTACTCTCAAAAATTAGTTTAATGAGTGTATACCATTGTTTGAACTCATCTCTAACTTGAATCGCAGAATTGTAGTCATAGTGGAATAAGAACTGATGGAACATAGAAATGTTAACAGAAAACAAATTTGAACGAAACACATGATCTGAAAAGTAAAATCATCATTAAAGCATAATTAGTAATTTTCCACAACTAGCAAATCCTCTATACCTAATTGAAAGTAACCCTTTTTTTTCCATTTTCCAAAACCGTAGGCAACAAAAGCAATCAAAATAATTTATTCATATTTACTTATTTTTATAATTTTTTTATTTATTTATTTTCATGAAGCAACTTTCAACTTTATATCAATTTATTCTTTCTTTTATTGTCTATTGTTTTGCGCGATTGAAGGACTCATATTGTCAGTGTCTTCATTTTATCATCCAGATATATTTTTCTTATCGATGGGAATCAGATTCATTCATGTTTGTCTATGCTTAGGTAATTCATATTCAACTTATGATTAGGAACTCAGAATATATTTCATAATAGGTACATGACATTGACTCGTTTTTTTTTTTTTTTTTTTTTTTTTTTATTTCATGAATTTTTATGATTTCGAATTTGATTCCCATTTTTTTTCGTCTTGAATCATTTTTTTTTGAACACCTGCTCCTTCCTAATGGTTTCAATTCATTTCCGATTGTGATTCATTTTCCATGACATATTTCAAAACCAACTATATTATTGTCATCATTAACTCTTCATTTGCTAATTGAACTTTTCAATTACTTTATAATTTACAATCACCTATCTAACATCTATATCTGACCAAGAAACAAAAGAACAATAATTATTAGTACATAGTATTCGTGCCTTGTATATGTTATACGAATATGTCACCATTATTATAATTATTCATGTTATTCCATCATGATGAAGTTCGTTAAACTATACACATTTGCTTGTTACATAAACAAATTATTTGAACCCGCGATATTGATTATTTCTTGTGAAGGAGCAGATGTCATCTTGAATACGTTCTTTTCAATTCCTTATTCCATCTATTTACTATTTATCTTCTTATCGAAACTAAGAATTGGAAACTACAAATTATTGAAAACAATGGATTTATACTATTTACGACGTTAAGCGTCGGAGTTCGTTTTGATCTCACCGCTTGTGAATTATCCTCAGCTTTCCTAATTTAATTACGAACAGTTACATATCAAAATTTTTTTTTTTATTTTTCATCACTATAACCTAAATCGGCTCTTGATCGCTGAGGAGAATTCATTCTAGCGTTGAGCATGTCTACACCGTCTTTGCGTATTTTCCTTTGTTACCATGATTATAAAATGATTACAAAATTCCAAAAATTGAGAACACAATTTTGTATGTTATCAAGGAATTATGTTATATCGAAATACTCTATATTTCTTTTTAATTGAACAATCCTGTCCGCAGCGCCAATTTGTAAGAAGGGTGGTCCCACGTCGTTATCTCTTTAAATGAGATAACCATTATTCTGATTCTATTTATCTCGGGCAACCTTCTTAATGAACAATTCAATCGTTTATCAATTGATTCTTTATAACGGGTGCATAAGGCACACCAGATTCGATAAAATACGCACAAACCCGTTAAACATACTCAAATACATTATCCATGAACGTACTTACTTTGTGAAGGCTCAGAAGAAGTAATGATCAGCTTATCACCACCGGCGGAATCTCTCAGGCGTCCTTGTCAGGTATTCCCAGAGTAATGATGTCTGATTCTAAGCACACACACACTTCTTTGGTAATTTCTCTCAATGACTTGATTACTGGCAAAATTTAAGAGGTGAAGTGATTGATATTAATTTAAGTTTCCCTTCCTGAAATACAAACGGACTTGCTGGATAATAAAAGAGTTGTGTTCTAAATCACTTATTTAATTATAAAATGTTAGGCTAGACTTGATGATGAGTTGAATACATAGAGAAATGGTTTAAATTCTTAACGACAATACCTGATATTGGGAGACGAAAAAACACTCAAGTTGTTTCACAAAGAAATATATAAATTATTGTTGAAAACTAGTCAAAAGGCTGATAACTGAGTTCTCTTGGAATAAAATGATAGCTGAAATTTGAATGTTGTGTGCCAAAACGGCCAAATCTTCGAACTAAGAAAAGAGATGAAAGTCAAATTATTATAACAGTCAGAGAATTTACCAAAGGGATGAATTCACGCACTAGACACGAGGCAAGCTAAATGAGAATCGAAAACGAACTGACGAAATTAAAATTGAACAAAACTTCGTGAACTCAACAACTAACCACACGAGGGTGTTGGCTATAATTTTGGGTAGCTTTCTTGACTTTTCTCGTCCAATCAGAACAGTGTTCGACCAAACGGACGAATGAGGTTCCGTCTCCTTCCCTTTTGACTAATTTATAGACTTCTACAAACCTAAGACATATTCCCATCGATAATATTTAATCTATTCCCCGAATTTTGGGTTATTGCCTAGGCATGTGTTCTTAAGCGCTAATCTCCACTTATACCAGAGCACATTTGTTTCGAATTATTGACATATTAACGACGTTCCTATTCAGCAAAATAAACACTTGATTTCTTATCCTAGAAAGATATCCATTTCGTCTCCCATAAATGTCGTTCGGTTATATAATATATTGGACGATATGGGGAAAAATCCAACTAAAACCATCAACATATCAATTTACTAAAATTACAATAAATGTTATCGTTAACATATCCTGGAGTATCTGTATCTGAGATGACGTTGACCGATGGAGATTGTGCGGTTTACTACGAATTATGAGGGTGGTTTAAAGTTTTACGACTTTTCCACTTATTTTCAAAGATTATATTTTCTATTCAGAACAAGTGTGTCTGTTTATTTATGACCGAGGCGATAATAAATGTTGATGGTTAACAGCTTTTATATTTTTGGTCAACGAACAGAATTTTCTATGCTGCAATGAAAATGAAATCCACGTACACCGTTGCTCGAATAATCCGCTTTCTTACATAAATATATCATTTTACCTATGTACAAAGTCTCAAGGTTAAAGAGATATCAATCAAAATTTATCGAAATAATGAAAAAAATCTATGTTAACAATTCACAATCTCTTCGTGTAATGTTTTTCTGGTCGATCCAGCTTTTCGACGGATTATCAAAAAATATTCACTTCTGGTTTGTTAAAAAGCGACATAGGGAAAAACTAATGTTTTATTCGTGATCCCTATTACGTGTGGACTTCAAAAACATCAACTTCCTGTTTCACTTCCGGTTTCCATTTTGTCAGTAAACAGGGTCATGTGGGTACTCATCGAAAAGGATATTTTACGTACATTCCGAATATATCTACTTACCTATATACAAAGTCCAAAGGTTTGCGAGATATCAATCAAAATTTATCGAAATAATGAAAAAAACAATTAAAACTGCAAATCATCTCTTTGATCATCACTTTTCTAACCGATCCATCTTCTTGATGAATTATCGAAATATATCCTCTATTAGTTCGTAAAGTAGCGAGATAAAGGAAAAATAATGAGATGTTCGTGATCCCCATAACGTTCGGACATCTAAACAACAACTACCGGTTTCACTTCCGGTTACAATTTTTTCAGTTAGCAGAGCCATGTGGGTACTTTGAGAAAATAATTTCTCACGGACTTCCCGAATATATCAACTTACCTATATACAAAATCTAAAGGTTTTCGAGATATCAACAAAAATTGGTGAAATAATCTAAACAACACTGTTATACGCAAGAAAGTGCTATGAAGAGTCGATTTGAGTCCACGGTTAACTCATGTTTCCATCGTTTCAATCAATATGCTAGTAGGAGACTATAATTTTTGTACAACTCATATCAAAAAACGCCATTCACACCATTCTGAAACCCTTCTAGGTAAAATGATAAGAAGGAAATCGATAATAAATTTTGGGGTAATCTACACATGGAATATAATCGGAAATCTTGAGGTGAATGTTTCAAGGTCAAAGAGTTATCAAAATCTAAAAAAAAATTACTCTGATCAAGGTATGTTTATAAATTCCGAGGCTATATAACTATCAAGATCACATTATATTGGAACCAGATACTTCAATCATTAATCTTATCAAAAAATATATCTCGAAACAGATATAATTTTCTATATTTAGGACTGCACTTTCAGCATCGACAACACATGGAACATAATCGAAAATCTCGAGGTGAATGTTTCAAGGTCAAAAAATTATTGACATCACAAAAACGGAGCTCTGATCAAGGTATAGTTATAAATTCCAAGACTGTATAACTATTCAGATCAAATTATATTGAAGCCAGATACTTCAATCATTAATCACCTCAAAAAATATGTCTCGATACAAATATACTTTTCTATAATTAGGATTGCACTTTCAGCAGAGAGAATATGTGTTAACGTCTGCAGAAATCAATGTTTTCATACACAATATTTTTGATAGCTCCAACAATGAAACCAACAGGCTGATAAAGTACAGGGATGTGAAAACTATCTAGTCTGGAAGAAATATATAAGAAATGACACTTAGTGACACTTAGTGTTTTCAATAGGTGTACCGTTCGAAAAAATACAAATATACTGACTGGTACAGATACGTTTGAAAGGTAGAATTTGATAGTTGATGCTCAACGACTGGAACTTGAGAGCCTTGGTCACGTGAGGATGGTTATGGTTAAATTATGATCAGTGACGAAATGAATTTTATATTGATGAATTATTGAAAAAGTATTCCAATATAGGAGAAAACAAATCATACATTTATGATCCTCATGATGAAAAGAGCACAAACTTTTGGTTTTACTTCCGGTGTCACCATTTTTCCAGTGAACAATGTTATATGGGTAATTCAGAAGAATGATTCTTCACGGACATTTCAAAAAGTCAACTTGCATATATTCTGAGTCCTCAGGCTTGCGGGATATAAACAAATTGTTATTTATTGATAAACATTCGATAACAATGACAAACGTAACGAATACAGCACACATATGTCTCGCAAATACAAAACACGCGCAGACGTCACATTCTTATCAAAAGAGTGTCGAAAACGATTAATGGCACGACGAAAAGTCACCCATGCGTCTTACATACATCATACTGACGTCGTGTATCCGTCGAACATCTATCAAACAACGCCATCTAAAAACTTTGAATACGATGATTTCCATAACAAAACGTCACGCATTCAACGAAAACAAGTAGAAAACATCCAAATTCATCACTTATAAGTCACGCATACATCACAAATGCGTCGAATATTCGTCGTACAAACGTCACACCTCGTCGAAAATCTATCAAACAGCGTGTGAAAACCCCATAAAAACGTACTGACATCGCGAATAAAGAATGGTAGCTGTTGAAGATTTGCATCTGGCATCTGATATTTGGTGTCCCAACATTTGACGTACTAAGATTTCCGTAGTTTACCAACATAACGTTGTAGATATAAATATAATTAAAATTCAACCTTTCGTTCAGTCAAAAGTTAAAAAAAAATTGAAGCGATGATGAGAATTTCAAAACATGGGAAAATCATTGAAGAACGTCGAAAACGTTGAAAAAAAACATGCCACATACGTCGTGCATACGTAGCGCATACGTCATAAATACGTCGTTAAAACGTCGCGCCTACGTCGAAAATCCATGATACAACGTGTAAAAACCTTGAAATGATAAGAAGCATGACAAGACAGCATTCATCGAATAACATTGAATATTAAAAAAAAAAACTTCACGCATTCGTCGTACATACATTGTACATACACCGCGCAGACGTCGTGCCTTCATCAAAAATATATCAAAGAACGTATAAGAACTTTAAAACCAATTGATAGCATGACGAAACGTCAGGCTTGAGTCATACATACATTGCATCGACGTCGTGTCCTTGTAAAAAATCAATCAAACAACGTGTGAAAACGTTCAAAACGATTAATGAATCTAATAAACGTCACTCATCCATTGAAAAAACATCACGTATGCGTCGTACATTCGTCGAAAATGCGACGTACATACATCGTGCAAACATCGCATAAGCCTTCTGAAGTACGACTTTCAGATGCAATTATTAAAATTGACAATAATTTATACAACATTCATACAATTTCATACCTCAATTAAACTTAGGAATCAAACATAAATAAATTCAAAAATCAATCAATGAAAAATTCAGTATGTTCGGATTATTTAAACGAGAAATGTCATATGACAGATTTATCATTACAATCGAACCACTAAGATCAAGCTCACGTGGAGATATCCCAATTCGACTGATAAAATTCAACGTGTGATATATCAATGAGAGTAACGTACTAGGTGTGACATTTCAACGACTGGGGCATACTGTAGGAGTGATATACCCCCGAACGACATTTGATGGGTGACATATCAACGTTACAATGAATTTCATGTAGTACTTCAACGGATTTTTTAATGAAAATTATAAATATCGACTACACGAAAATTGTAGGGATGTCATTGAAAAATTCAACGACAGACGACAAAGCGTACTAGAAGCAAGAAAGGCGAGTATTCGACAGATTCGACGATAGGGTCGATAGGAGTGAGTGAGTCATAGACGAATGACTCGGTGTTGAAACCAGATTATTATGATACAGCTGGTTATAAAAAATTCTCAATGAATCATGACATGGAATATACTTCCGGATGGCGGAAGATCTACGTGTATTTGTATGAAGAGGGTTATAAAAAATTCTCAATGAATCATGACTTGGATATTCACTTCCGGATGGCGGAAGATCTACGTGTATTTGTATGAAGAGGACGTGAACAAAATTTCCACATACACATATGGGTGTGGTATCTGACCGAATAGCTATGTTTAAAACTTCAATTATAATTATTAACATCAGTTTTGAATTCGTTAAATTATGGTTACATGAAAATAGGACAGTATGTGACATGATACATCAAGACTATATTCATTTCATCATTGCTTTCAAATTCAAGCTGATCTATGTAATGAAATATGTATAATGAATCATTTTTCACCACCACTTCTACAATAATTCACCAACAGATGTCACCCTCAATGAAAAAACCATACACTTAGTTGAAAAGCCTCGATATCAATATAATGATGGATTCAGGAATGGTAGTAAATGGAATAACATCAAACCTAACGTCATACATGACGTAGAACCTGACATCATATGCGACGTCTGAGACGTGCGTAAGACGTTAGACTCAGGTTTTCGATCGAGTAAGCTTCATGAATGTGGAAGAGGATCGTTTGCTAGGTCACACTTTTTTTTTTCAAGTTTACAAGAAATTCGCAAATTCATTAAATGGATCTGGTGGTAACAATAATGATTTTATAAAAAATAGAAAAATAATCCACTTTCATATTTCAAATTTAGTAAATGTTATCCATAATAATTCCTAGAGGAAAAATAAAAAGGGAGAATTATAGATTTTTATATTTATTTCTCACACATTATTCAAATCTCTCAATACATTCATTTTATGAAGGAACAAATATTCCCTGAGTGCATTACTTACTAAACTATCATTTGATATTTCACAAAATGAATACAGAGCTTCAAAATAATCATAATAACCAGCATCTTTATTGAAAATCGATTTAATCAAATTCAAAATATTATTATAAAATGTACAGAAGTTCATGTTTTCCAGTAAAACAACCCGATGGCCCACTAGACTTCGATGGACTTGAAGGATCTGCATAGCATCCTCGACATCGATAAGGAACTCGACATCATGTTTTTTGACGAGTAGACATTTGATACCATCAAACACCAATTGTGATACTTTGCAGAAATCTCCACATGGAAACGTAACTGGCTCATATTCATCTTGGTGGGTTGGTAACTTCTCGTAGAAAAAATTGTCCAATGCTTGTTTCAGTAAATCAGTGAAAGTTTTCCATTCCGTTGTACAAAAAGATTGTTTATTTGGTTTGTATGGTTGTGATAATATTATAGATGGGTTGAATTTTCTTGCTGGACTTAAACCCACTCCTACCTGGAAGGCTCTCAACTGGAATAATGTGTAGAGTAGGTAATGTTTCTCAGCTCGGGCTGCATTTTCGTACATCTCCAACACTTCATCTAATTCTTGATGATATTCCGCACTATTGAAAGATGATTCGGTAAAATTTGAATCAAACTCGTCTTCTGACACACTCACATAACCACTATCTCGACTTGATGTTGACATGATAGACTAAGTAAAGATACTGTCAGACTGAGATAAATTTCATGTATCTATTTATACTTCCCCTCCACATTCGAGAACAATAGAGTTGAAATTATTATTGCGAGATGAATCTTGACATATCAAATATGAGAATAATGCTGATTCAAGTAGAATAGCAGAAAAACAAAGGTATTTCATGAATGTGTTGCTTATCTCCCCACATGATGCCCTAAGGAATGCAAAGTTGCATATCTAATATGAGATGTAATAAACATGCTGATTCAGGGAGATATCATCAACATCATCGCAATCTTTGAATTATGGTCGTGATTTATGATATCATCAACGACCACCTGCGAACTTATCAAAGATCTCTTCTATTGTCGATTCATCTAATGAAATACAGAGGATAAGCATGACATCATCATCGCCAAGTGAAATCCGAACCACCACATGTGAAAACCCAAAATTGATGGACCCCAAATTGATGGATAATATTTGACGTATGACAGGCGTACTAGGGCTGCTGGAGTTTGGCGTCTGACATCTGACAGTTAACTTTTGACGTATAACATCCAACATTTGATAGTTAACGATCGGCGTCTGACATTCGACCACTGGCGGCGTACGTGAAGTCTGAAACGTACGTGAGATGTTAGGTTAGGTTAGGTCCTGAGACGGTTTTTCAGATTAGGTTATGTCTCAATCTCAGAGGTTAGGTTAGATTAGGTCATGAAACGTTAGGTCAGGTTAGGTTAGGTCGGTCCTGAGACGTTCGGTGAGGTTAGGTTAGGTCTCGACATAACCTTACCTCTGAGGTTAGGTGAGGCCCCCGAGACGTTAGGTCATAAACATTCCTCAGGTTCTCGAGCTTGTCAATAAACATATAGAATATCGTTTAATTTTAAATTGGAACAACCTCATCGAATCTTATAGACTCCCAATTATTACCACTGCCTTACACTTGTATAAACTATATCAAGTCATACGAGAGCTCATGGAAATCGCATATGATTATATAAGGTATATTTCTCATCCAAACCTACAAATCCTGAATTCACTGTCTCCGGAAGATACCCAATAAAATTTTATTTGTGAATTCACTTCCATTGCTCATTGAAATTGTAATTGGAATACCTCATCAAATCTTATATAGATCCTCAATCAACATCAAAGCCTCTGTAACATTATTAGCGGAGTTGAACATTGGTAAATCAGTTCGGAATTTATGGCGATTTGAAGAATTCGAGAAAGAATCATTTGCTACTTTTTTTCTATAATTGAAAAATTATCTTCTTGTCGACCCTTGTGAATTCTCATTGATTTCGAGTAGTATAAAAAGCTTCTAGAAATCGTATAAAATATCAGATAAGGTCGTATTCCTTATCCAAACCAACAAATCCTGAACCAACTGTCTCTACAAGATACCAAATAACATTAGAGTTGTGAATTTCCATACATTTCTCATATATTCTAAAACTTATTGTGAATGGTCACTAAATATAATTAAAATTGTAATTGGAATACCTCGTGAAATCTTTTAGATCCTCAATCACCAGTGCCTGATAAAAACTTGTATACCCTGTATTGTTGTTTTCTTGTCAAAACTTGTGAATTCTCATTGATTTATAGAGTCGCATGAAATCTTATAGAAATCGCATAAGACATCAGATATAAGGTATTCCTTATCCGAACCAACAAATCCTGCCCAAATGTCCCCACAACACCAAATAAGATTAGAGTTGTGAATTTCCATTCATTTCTCATAGATTTTGAAACTTGTGAATGGTCACTAAATATCATTGAAATTGTAATTGGAATACCTCATAAAATCTTTCAGATCCTCGATCACCAGTGCCTGATGAAAACTTGTATACTCTGTATCGTTGTTTTCTTGTCAAAACTTGTGAATTCTCATCGATTTCGCGTCGCATAAAGTCTTGTAGAAATCTTACAAGACATCAGATAAGGTATTTCTCATACAAACCAATGAATCCTGACCCCACTGTCCCCACAAAATACCAAATAGGATAAGAGTTGTGAATTTCCATTGATTTCTCACATATTCTAAGACTGGTGAACGGACAAGAAATATCATTAAATTTGATGATGGAATACCTCATCAAACCTCATAGTCTCCTCAAACAACCACTGCCAGATTCAAACTCGTAAACCATGAATTAGGAAATGCTTATAAATGACTTATACAATCCAACAAATCCTGAACCAACTGTCTCCAAAAGATACCAAATATGATTAGAGTTGTGAATTTCCATACATTTCTCATAGATTCTGAAACTTGTGAATTGTCACAGTATCATTGAAATTGTAATTGGATTACCTCATAAAATCTTTCAGATCCCCATCAATCACCAGTGCCTGATGAAAACTTGTATACTCTGTATCGTTGTTTTCTTGTCAAAACTTGTGAATTCTCATTGATTTCGAGTCGCATAAAATCTTGTAGAAATCGCATAAGACATCAGATAAGGTATTCCTTATACAAACCAACAAATCCTGACCCCACTGTCCCCACAAGATACCAAATAGGATAAGAGTTGTGAATTTCCATTGATTTCTCATATATTCTGAGACTTGTGAACGGGCATGAAATATCATTAAATTTGATGGTGGAATACCTCATCAAACCTCATAGTCTTCTTGAACAACCACTGCCAGATTCGAACTCGTGAACCATGAATTAGGAAATGCTTATAAATGACTTATACAAACCAACAAATCCTGAACCAACTGTCTCCACAAGATACCAAATAGGATTAGGGTTGTGAATTTCCATACATTTCTCATAGATTCCAAAACTCGTGAATGGTCACAAAATATCATTGATATTGTAATTGGAATACCTCATAAAATCTTTCAGATCCCCAATCACCAGTGCCTGATGAAAACTTGTATACTCTGTATCGTTGTTTTCTTGTCGAAACTTGTGAATTCTCATTGATTTCGACTCGCATAAAATCTTGTAGAAATCGCACAAGACATCAGATAAGGTATTCCTTATCCGAACCAACAAATCCAGACCCCACTGTCCCCACAAGATACCAAATAGGATTAGAGTTGTGAATTCCCATCAATTTCTCATATATTCTAAGACTTGTTGACGGACATGAAATATCATTAAATTTGAAAGTGGAATACCTTATCGAACCATATAGACTCCTAGAACAATCACTGCCTGATACAAACTCGTAATACATGAATTAGGAAATGCTTATAAATGACATCTACTTATAAATCCTCATATATTCGTTCAGAAAGTTCAAGTGGCAGGAATATCGTACGTATAGGTCACATACTTTCCTCATAGAACCTTATTGATTCTCATGATAAGTCTATATTTTTTCATGAGATTTCATATGGTATTTTTGGCAGGGATCATAATCGAATACAACCCAGATACTATCCATTCAACCTTCTGTTCGATTCGGTTGCTCGTATGTATAACGAAAGAACAGTAACCTGGTGAGTATTTCTATATAAACGTCATCACGATATAATCGAATACAACTCAGATACAATGATCATTCCGTCTATCCATCCAACCTTATGTTCGATTGGGTCGCTCGTATGTATAATGCAAGAGCAGTCACCTGGTGAGTATTACTATATAAACATCACCACGATATAATCGTATACAACTCAGTTACAATTATCGTTCCGTCTAACCATCCAACCTTATATTCGATTCAGACGCTCTTATGTGTAACGAAAGAACCGTTACATGGTAGGTGTAACTAAATATACAGCATAACGATATAATCGGAGACAAACCAGATACAATGATTGTTCAATCTATCCATTCAACCTTATGTTCGATTCGTTTGCTCGTATGTATAACGGAAGACCAGTTACCTGGTTAGACATAATATGTAATAATCATCACGAAATAATCGAATACAACCCAGATACGATGATTGTTCAGTCTATCCATTCACCCTTCTCTACGATTCAGTCGCTAGTATGTGTAACGAAAGAACCGTTACATTGTAGGCTAAACTAAATATACAGCATAACGATATATTCGGATAAAACCCAGATACAATGATTGTTCAATCTATCCATTCAACCTTATGTTCGATTCGGTTGCTCGTATGTATAACGGAAGAACTGTTACCTGGTTAGACATACTATATGATAATCATCACGATATAATCAAATACAACCCAGATACGATGATTGTTCAGTCTATCCATTCAACCTTCTGTTCAGTTCAGTCGCTCTTATGAATAACTGGAGAACAGTTACCTGGTGAGTATAACTATATAAACATCATCACGATATAATCGAAAACAACTCAGATACAATTATCGTTTCGTCTAACCATTTAACCTTCTGTTCGATTCAGTAGCTAGTATGTGTAACGGGAGTACCGTCACCTGGTAAGTATCACTATATATACAGTATTGCGATATAATCGGATACCACCCAGATACATTGATTGTTCAGTCTGTCCATTCAACTTTCTGTGCGTTTCGGTCGCTCGTATGTGAAACGGGAATACCGTCACCTAGTGTGTATAACTATATACACAGCATAACATCATAATCGAATACAACCCAGATACTATCCATTCAACCTTCTGTTCGATTCGGTTGCTCGTATGTATAACGAAAGAACAGTAACCTGGTGAGTATTTCTATATGAACGTCATCACGATATAATCGAATACAACTCAGATACAATGATCATTCCGTCTATCCATCCAACCTTCTGTTCGATTGGGTCGCTCGTATGTATAACGCAAGAACAGTCACCTGGTGAGTATTACTATATAAACATCACCACGATATAATCGAATACAACTCAGTTACAATTATCGTTCCGTCTAACCATCCAACCTTATGTTCGATTCAGACGCTCGTATGTGTAACGAACATCTTGATGATGTTCATATAATTATACTCACCAGGAAACTGATCTCCAGTTATACATAAGAGCGACTGAACTGAACAGAATGTTGAATGGATAGACTGAACAATCATCGTATCTGGGTTGTATTTGATTATATCGTGATTATTATCATATAGTATGTCTAACCAGGTAACAGTTCTTCCGTTATACATACGAGCAACCGAATCGAACATAAGGTTGAATGGATAGATTGAACAATCATTGTATCTGGGTTGTCTCCGATTATATCGTTATGCTGTATATTTAGTTACACCTACCATGTAACGGTTCTTTCGTTACACATACGAGCGTCTGAATCGAACATAAGGTTGGATGGTTAGACGGAACGATAATTGTAACTGAGTTGTATTCGATTATATCGTGGTGATGTTTATATAGTAATACTCACCAGGTGACTGTTCTTGCGTTATACATACGAGCGACCCAATCGAACATAAGGTTGGATGGATAGAAGGAATGATCATTGTATCTGAGTTGTATTCGATTATATCGTGATGACGTTTATATAGAAATACTCACCAGGTTACTGTTCTTTCGTTATACATACGAGCAACCGAATCGAACAGAAAGTTGAATGGATAGACTGAACAATCAATGTATCTGGGTGGTATCCGATTATATCGCAATTCTGTATATATAGTGATACTTACCAGGTGACGATACTTCCGTTACACATACTAGCGACTGAATCGAACAGAATGTTGAATGGTTAGACGAAACGATGATTGTATCTGAGTTTTATTCGATGATATCGTGATGATGTTTATATAGCAATACTCACCAGGTAACTGTCCTTCCGTTTCACATACAAGCGACCGAATCGAGCAGAAGGTTAAATGGATAGATTGAACAATCATCGTATCTGAGTTGTATTCGATTATGTTTTGTGGCCTATTTTACACAATTTGATTTTTAAAAGTATTTAAGATTTAAAAAAAATGGCTCACAAGGCACGGCAGCTTTTCGTCAGGCAAGCAATGGTGGTGAATCCTCTGTATTTAATTGTTGAGTGTCATAAGGGCGCCACTCAGTTTAATATAGAACAAACTAAGAAAAGTACAATATATGACAACTATTTCCTGAAAGAGAAATTTCAAGTGAAACACTGTGTGAACTCAACAGATTTAATTGGGTAAATACTTGATGACTTGTGGTAATGCTCATTTAGTAGTCTATGTGTTCTTTCTGATAAGCAACTCTCAAATATCTTGACCTTAGCATGATGATTTTATATTCAGAATTCATAAAGTAATATTCATAACATAAAAAAAATAGTACCTTTTCACCTACATCCCCGATATAGTACTATACTGGGTGAACATGGTAACTAAATAAGCAATCAAATAAAAAGTACCAAGGATTATATCTGAAGTTGAGGTAAATGAGCTCACTATCACTTTTTCAGCTATAGGTAAAAAAATATCAATTTCACTAGAACACAATAGAACCTGAAATATTAATTCCACAATAGGACAATATAAAGAAACCGAAATTGTAACGATACCCAAGGAAATTTGGTCTGGGGACTTGAGAATTTCTTATTCCACCCTCCAGTAACAAGGGCAGGCCTCATCAATCCACTGCATAGCTTTGCAGAAAACAAACCGGTGCTGGTTAGGGCTCCGTTGGTCGTCGCTAAGATGCCTCAAGCTGAAGATCATGCAGCCTGGTAGATGACCTTCCAGGGATTCGGCAGGGCTCCGGTGGTCGTCGTTGATCCACTCGAGACTCAAAGAAATCCTGACCTCAGCAGCAAATCGGGTGTTCAAAAGACAAGCACCATTATCGAAAGCGGTCGTCGTTAAGGCGGCAAAAAGGAAACTCCCAGACTCGTGGTGATTCTCACCCGGATCCAAATCCAAAAAATAGGAGGCCCACAGATCTGTAAAAACAGCGTCTGTAGCACCAAGAAATACTAAGGAATCCAAACACCAAGACTCTCCACAAAAAAATTAAGAGATGCTTACCCCAAAACGGAAAGGCCTTACTTCTGACGCACAAATGAAAATGAGCAAAATCTCTCGACTCCATCATCATGCTGGTTACAAATCAGCCATTAGACGGAAATGACGCTAAAAAGACGAACGGCGTCTTGGAGGGATATTTCCTGCGCCTTTTCTGGAATATTCCTTATCAAAACTATTCGAAAAAAACCTCTTTTTCTCCTGCGCATCCGGAGATGAAAAGTTGACACTAGAAATTCATCACGTGACCCATTTCCTACCAGCTGATTGGTCCATCCTATAACGGTAGCTAAATTAACGACACCACCCGAATAATCGGCAGCGGATAATTAGCAACTAACCACCGGGCAATGACATGGAACCCAAGGACTATGTCCGGTTGGTATAGGACAGCGGGCTACGGACGGCCACTACATCTGAATATTTCCAAGACCTTTCAAAGAAAAAAGAAGAACAAACCTAACCTGTTACTATCGTTAATCTATACTTGTCACAATTTATGAAATTGTAAAACAATAACAAGCCGATTAATGATGAACAACAATACAGGCTAGCAGCAAGTTTCCTACAAAATAACCAGTTTCAATGACCGAAAACAAACGACCAGACTACTCGTTTTTGAACCCAATCCCTACTGTGAAGAAATTTTATGCAGATACTGGTAAGTTCCTTTTTATTTATTATTATATTCAATACTTATGTTGAGTTTCTTTTCAGATAGAGTTAGTTCTCTGTGTTGATGAATTCATCCCAAGATACTATAACTGATACACTGTCATGCACATTTCAATTCCGAATAAATGAATCCACATACAGAGCGAGTGTCTCAATTACCTCCATTATCAATGAATATAAAAATGGAACTTGAAAATTCGAGAAAGGCAATTTTCACGTTACACACACCCCCCTACTGAATAAAAGAAAAATTTTGCGTTTACAAAATTTTTCGTCCGAGCACTACACTAAGTTGAAGTTTTACTCATTGAATTTGTTAAGTTCGGTTTTCAATAATTTTTTCCTTAACTAGGCGCGCCTTAAACTACCTTACTCCTAATGCTTAACGTTTCCTACCCTACTTGACTACTCCTAGTGACTACTATTCACAATTCAATTCACTTCAGATCTGCTTTAAGCTATATATCATATGAAATTTGGACAAATTAATCGACTGATGCTTCAGATCCCGAATCTTCTACCATAGAGAGATCGGACATAGACCCATTATAGGGCTTCAAGTCTTGAATGTGCCAAACTCCGGCATCAGTGCCGTTTTCGTTTCTCAAAACGTACACTAATTTTGATTTTTTCTTTGCCACTGTGCAAAGTACATAACGTGGAGCTAACTTCTGAGCAAAATTGTTGCCAGCATTGGACAGAACATAATTTTTCTTCCAAACTTTGTCTCCAACAAAAAATTCTTTATCACGTCTACGTAAATTATAATACCTAGCATTTTTCTGATGCGCAGCATGAATTTTATCCTGAACATCTTTATAAATATCTGACATTTTACCCAAATTTTGAATCCAGTAATCACGGTTAACTAAATCAATATCAACTTTTTCTTTACCGTAATATTGACCACTACCTGGTACTTCTCTACCAAAATTTAAAGAAGCTGGGCTATACCCCGTAACTTCATGAACACTAGTTCTTATTGCATAACCGATTTTTGATAATTCTTTATCCCAAAGTTTATGATTGTTGTTTATGTAACTTCGAACCGCAGTACAAATCGTTCTATTTGTTCTCTCCACGTAATTTGCCTGAGGATGGTAGTAAGCTGTATACATAATATTTGAGTCATAATTTTTAACCAGATCTTTAATGGATTTACTGATTAGCTGCCTACCATTATCGCAAATTATATGCTGTGGAACACCATAGACGAGAAAAATA
The DNA here is from genome assembly GCA_029955515.1 of Chrysomela aeneicollis. Lineage (NCBI taxonomy): Eukaryota > Metazoa > Arthropoda > Insecta > Coleoptera > Chrysomelidae > Chrysomela > Chrysomela aeneicollis. Next base: position 53,877 of record JARUHQ010000041.1, on the reverse strand, counting down.
TCGTTTTCCAAAAATTTAATTATACTAGCTGAAGTAGCTTTTCGAAGTGGACAAAAAACAGGAAACTTGGTCAACCAATCACTTACGACAAGAATATATTGGTGTCCACTGGAAGTTCGTGGTAGAGGACCCATGAGATCAAGTGCTATCACTTGCCAAGGAAACCGAACCTTTTTCTCTGCTCCCATTAAACCAAACTTAGCGTAATTTGGAGATTTTTGAGCCGAACAAACTTTACAAGACTTTATATACCGAAAAATATCATTTCTCATCTTTGGCCAATAATAGGTTAAACCTATTCTTGAGACAGTTTTATAATAACCCATGTGCGAAGCAGTGGGGACATCATGACATGATTTAATAATTTGGATTCTTTGGCATTTAGGTACAAATAACTTCCAATCTGATATATTACTATTTACTGGACATTTTGATGGTACTAATTTGTATACAAAATTGTTTTTTACTAACCACTGGGGATAGTTTCCAGGGTTCTTCAAAATTTTCTCTCTTAAAGTTTCATAAAAAGAATCTTATTTTTCCAAACTAATTTTTAAGTTAATGCAGTCAACACTTTCTGCTATCACACAACATTGGTCACTATAATCTTCCGCTGGCTCTACAGGACTCCGAGACAATGCATCAGGTACTATGTTTAAACGTCCTGCTTTATGCTCTATTGTAAAATCGAACTGACTTAATCTGACACTCCATCTAGCTATTCTCCCGATCGGTTCCTTGATTTTGAACATCCATTTTAACGAAGCGTGGTCTGTGACTAAAGTAAAATGCACCCCCTCAATATAACCCCTAAATTTTTCACAGGCAAATATACATGCTTAACACTCCTTTTCAGTTACTGTGTAATTACGTTCATTTTTTGACAAACTACGTGAAGCAAATGCTATCACTCTCTCTTGATTATCTTGTATCTGAGTTAAAACGCAACCTAGTCCTGAATCAGAGGCATCGCACTGTATAGTAAAGGGAATAGAAAAATTTGGACTCGATAAAATTGGTGCAGAGACCAGCGCTTGTTTAATATCTTTGAAAGCCTGATCAGCTTTACTTGTCCAAGTGACCTTTTGACCTTTCTTCTTGCTTTTAAGTAAATCGTTAATTGGTGTCATAAGAGTAGAAAAGTGGGGTATAAAACGTCGATACCAACTGCACATTCCGGTGAAACGTTTGATTTCGGTGGTATTTCGAGGCTGTGGAAATTCAACCATCGCCTTCACCTTGTTAGGGTCAGTTCTCAAGCCAAATTTATCGATAATAAATCCTAAATATTTTAGTGATTCACGAAAAAACTCACATTTCTCAAAATTAACAGTTAGCTTGGCATCGCTAAGACGCTTCGCTACTTCGCTCAGTAGTTTTATATGTTCTTCAAAAGTTGAGCTCACTATAATTAGGTCATCTGAGTAAACAAAAATATTGGGCTCTAGTTCTGGTCCAAAAATGGCGTCCATTAAACGCTGCTGAAATTGCGCGGCATTTGCCAAGCCAAAAGGCATCACCTCGAATTGGAATAAACCACGGGAAGGAATTGAAAAAGCCGTTTTTTCCTTTGAACTCTCATCAAGAGGAATTTGCCAAAATGCGCTACGTAAATCCACCGAGGACATGTATCTAGAGTGACCCAACATAGATAAAATTCGATCTACTACCGGTAGCGGATAACTATCTTTTTTGGTTACGGAGTTTAACTTTCTCCCATCAAAGCAAAATCTAAAATTTCCGTCTGACTTCTTAACTAGGAGCACCGGTGACGACCAATCACTCCTTGAAGGCTTAACTACACCCAAGGCTAACATTTTGTCTAGCTCTTTATTTAAATGTCCTTGCATATAGGGAGACATAACGTACTGACGCTGTTTAATTGCTGAGGCATCCCCTGTATCAATATGATAGATCATCTTGTCTGTTCGACCCAAAGCCTTATCTTTACCAAGATCACGAAATACCGAAATAATGCTATCAGCCGCGGTTGCCTCCTTTTCTGATAGACTACTCAAAGAAAATATCAATGATTCTGACGTTTCAGTTACCTCCAGCGCAGACAAACAAGTGACATTACTGATAGATTCCGAACTAATCTCCCAGTTATTTTCCTTAAAATTGATTTTTAATTCAAAATTTTTACAAAAGTCACTTCCCAAGATGAAACTATAGTTCAAAGAAGGTACTATGAGGAACTGAATAATTTTACAAGTTTTATTAATACAAATGGGCAGATCTACTGAACCCACCACCTTTTGTCTAACACCATCAGCGGTGCATACAAAATTAATTGACTTACATATTTTTAGTCCAAATGACTCAATCAGGTGTATTCCTTTACTGCCTACTGGAATTATTAGCACCAGAATCTAAAAGAGCAGTAATCTCGTGGTCAAATAGATTTACTGAAATAAATGGCCTATTATCCCGTTCTTTTTCAACAAAAACTGGGGCCGTAGATCTTTCAGAATTTAATTCAGACAAAAACTTCTTCATAAATTTAATCCCCTCAGCTTGTTCTGGAGAAGGATATGGTTTCCGAAAATTGGCCGGTTCTAATGGAGGTGAATGTCGGCCTAAAGAAAAATATTCTACCTCCCTGACACGTTTCCCGAACATTTTTCACATTTACTCTTAATTTTTCCGCGCTCACCGCAACCATGACAAAATACCTTGCGTTTTAAAGTACAATTGTAAAAGGTGTGGTTCGCTAGTCCGCAATTCCAACATATCACTTGATTTCTAGCATCATTACTACTGTTAACATTATTCGAGGTTCTTGGTTCAAATCTATTTGCTTGATTTTCTGAACGAGAAACTGTATTCACTGAACGAGAATTATTTGATTGGACTCTTGATCGGTTAGAGTTTCTAAAATTCCTTGGCCTATGATTTTTGTATTGATTAGAACTATTAGTACTACTGGTACCACTACAAGTTCCCGCACCATCACTCATAGCCAATTCATAATCAATTGAACTGATGTGAGATTTTTTATAAAAAGACTTATCCTTGTTTTCCCTCAGAACTTCCTCTAAAATCTTAACATCCTTTATTAAATCATCAACTGTATCGTAACTATTCAGTGCTAGCCGATCTACATATTCAGGTTTTAAATTCTTTTTGACCCATTTTATTCTCGTCACTACTGCGGGTGGAGAACTGAGGCGATTAAAAAGCTGTTCCATCACAGCAACAAAAATTACTATGGATTCATCCTCATTTTGCTTCCTATGTTTAATTGACTCCCACAGTTCTTCGTCATAGTCTTTGTTAAGAAAATCTTGCTCTAATTTACTGGTTAATGTATCCCAATCTCTAGCACTACCTGAATCTTTAACATGTCTAAGCCATAACAATGCTTTCCCTGAAAAAAGGTCGACAGCTGATTCAAACAATTGGTCTTTACTTACATGTCTAGCCTCTGCTAGTTCATGGACCCTCTCTAAAAATGCTTTAACACTATAAGTTTTTTTAGTCCCATCAAACTTGACGTCCCATTTATAAAGTGAAACTGGCTTGAGTGATGGAGTTGAAACTTGAGCCATACCAATAGGGTTCATAAAGGATTGAGATAAATCTACCTGTGACACAGGAGGTGCCCCATCAACTACAACTTTCTCCTCCAGTTCGGATTCCAGTAAAATACAAGTAGCATAGGATTCTTGTTTGAAAGTTACTTCCTCTCGAATACCAGTAGCAACATCCATGCGTTGGATACGAGCACTGATATGATTTAAGCGAGAACGAACTCTCTGATATATTGAGTCGCTAGTTGAGCCTTCAAAATCAGTAATTAGTGTCCTAATGCTATCCAGCGATGACTGAATTTCCACGGTCTCAGTTTGAAAGGAATAGTTGGGATCAGTTAAAACAACAGGAGTGGGGTTGCGCTTAGACATTGTTTAGCAAGAATTTTCCTTTTATCATTCATGTCTCGATCAGTTACGATTCCTCGAATTCTCAGTTCATAATTTAATTCGTTAATTAACAAGTGCTTGGCCTTGAATGAATCCATTTTAAAAAAAAAATATTTAAATTTCAATATTTCAAAAAATTGAAATTGGCTTGACCAACTCTCAAGTATTTCAGTGCAAATTTTTTTTTCGTGCCACCCTGTATAATTGAAAATTCACAATTGGAGGTACACTCACCCTGTATGCATACTCACACCGAAACCAAAATGCACCCGACAAAGTATCAGATATGTAATTCAAAATTAAATAACAAGGAGTCCACCCTGTACATGAAAATGTCAGAAAAAATAAACAAATGCTGTTTCTTTTCCTGTACCAGAAAAGCTTTTGGTTTATCAAATCAAATATATATATAAGTCCCAATTGCACTCACAATCAAAGGACAAAAAACTAAATAAATTGGTCACTCAAATTATTGTGCAACCACAAAATTCAACCAAATATTTCAACTTTCAACCTTGTTCAGGTTCCAAGTGAAAAATGAAAAACTAAAATATTCACCCTGTAATCCCTATATCAGAGCCTAACATCTTTGAGTAAGAAAGTATCCTCTAAATTTAATTGATGTAATTTGTAGTCCCTATCAATTGATCAGTGAAATTATTATGGTCCTATCAGTGGAAAAAAAATCATGAAATGTTTGAGTTCACAAAGTGTCACTAGTGCAAAAATTTATTTTATTTCACTCAACAAAATTTCGGGCCCCACACGTTGAGGCGTCAATTTCTTGTGGCCTATTTTACACAATTTGATTTTTAAAAGTATTTAAGATTTAAAAAAAATGGCTCACAAGGCACGGCAGCTTTTCGTCAGGGAAGCAATGGTGGTGAATCCTCTGTATTTAATTGTTGAGTGTCATAAGGGCGCCACTCAGTTTAATATAGAACAAACTAAGAAAAGTACAATATATGACAACTATTTCCTGAAAGAGAAATTTCAAGTGAAACACTGTGTGAACTCAACAGATTTAATTGGGTAAATACTTGATGACTTGTGGTAATGCTCATTTAGTAGTCTATGTGTTCTTTCTGATAAGCAACTCTCAAATATCTTGACCTTAGCATGATGATTCTATATTCAGAATTCATAAAGTAATATTCATAACATAAAAAAATAGTACCTTTTCACCTACATCCCCGATATAGTACTATACTGGGTGAACATGGTAACTAAATAAGCAATCAAATAAAAAGTACCAAGGATTATATCTGAAGTTGAGGTAAATGAGCTCACTATCACTTTTTCAGCTATAGGTAAAAAAATATCAATTTCACTAGAACACAATAGAACCTGAAATATTAATTCCACAATAGGACAATATAAAGAAACCGAAATTGTAACGATACCCAAGGAAATTTGGTCTGGGGACTTGAGAATTTCTTATTCCACCCTCCAGTAACAAGGGCAGGCCTCATCAATCCACTGCATAGCTTTGCAGAAAACAAACCGGTGCTGGTTAGGGCTCCGTTGGTCGTCGCTAAGATGCCTCAAGCTGAAGATCATGCAGCCTGGTAGATGACCTTCCAGGGATTCGGCAGGGCTCCGGTGGTCGTCGTTGATCCACTCGAGACTCAAAGAAATCCTGACCTCAGCAGCAAATCGGGTGTTCAAAAGACAAGCACCATTATCGAAAGCGGTCGTCGTTAAGGCGGCAAAAAGGAAACTCCCAGCCTCGTGGTGATTCTCACCCGGATCCAAATCCAAAAAATAGGAGGCCCACAGATCTGTAAAAACAGCGTCTGTAGCACCAAGAAATACTAAGGAATCCAAACACCAAGACTCTCCACAAAAAAATTAAGAGATGCTTACCCCAAAACGGAAAGGCCTTACTTCTGACGCACAAATGAAAATGAGCAAAATCTCTCGACTCCATCATCATGCTGGTTACAAATCAGCCATTAGACGGAAATGACGCTAAAAAGACGAACGGCGTCTTGGAGGGATATTTCCTGCGCCTTTTCTGGAATATTCCTTATCAAAACTATTCGAAAAAAACCTCTTTTTCTCCTGCGCATCCGGAGATGAAAAGTTGACACTAGAAATTCATCACGTGACCCATTTCCTACCAGCTGATTGGTCCATCCTATAACGGTAGCTAAATTAACGACACCACCCGAATAATCGGCAGCGGATAATTAGCAACTAACCACCGGGCAATGACATGGAACCCAAGGACTATGTCCGGTTGGTATAGGACAGCGGGCTACGGACGGCCACTACATCTGAATATTTCCAAGACCTTTCAAAGAAAAAAGAAGAACAAACCTAACCTGTTACTATCGTTAATCTATACTTGTCACAATTTATGAAATTGTAAAACAATAACAAGCCGATTAATGATGAACAACAATACAGGCTAGCAGCAAGTTTCCTACAAAATAACCAGTTTCAATGACCGAAAACAAACTACTCGTTTTTGAACCCAATCCCTACTGTGAAGAAATTTTATGCAGATACTGGTAAGTTCCTTTTTATTTATTATTATATTCAATACTTATGTTGAGTTTCTTTTCAGATAGAGTTAGTTCTCTGTGTTGATGAATTCATCCCAAGATACTATAACTGATACACTGTCATGCACATTTCAATTCCGAATAAATGAATCCACATACAGAGCGAGTGTCTCAATTACCTCCATTATCAATGAATATAAAAATGGAACTTGAAAATTCGAAAAAGGCAATTTTCACGTTACAGTTTATATAGTTATACTCACCAGGTACCTGTTCTTCCGTTAAACATACGAGCAACCGAATCGAACATAAGGTTGAATGGATAGATTGAACAATCATCGTATCTGAGTTGTATTCGATTATGTTTATATAGTTATACTCACCAGGTAACTGTTCTTCCGTTATACATAAGAGCGACTGAACTGAACAGAAGGTTGAATGGATAGACTGAACAATCATCGTATCTGAGTTGCATTCGATTATATTGTGATGACGTTCATATAGAAATACTCACCAGGTTACTGTTCTTTCGTTATACATACGAGCAACCGAATCGAACAGAAGGTTGAATGGATAGTATCTGGGTTGTATTCGATTATGATGTTATGCTGTGTATATAGTTATACACATAAGGTGACGGTATTCCCGTTTTACATACGAGCGACCGAAACGAACAGAAAGTTGAATGGATAGACTGAACAATCAATGTATCTGGGTGGTAACCGATTATATCGCAATACTGTATATATAGTGATACTTACCAGGTGACGGTACTTCCGTTACACATACTAGCGACTGAATCAAACAGAAGGTTGAATGGTTAGACGAAACGATAATTGTATCTGAGTTGTATTCGATGATATCGTGATGATGTTTATATAGCAATACTCACCAGGTAACTGTTCTTCCGTTTTACATACAAGCGACCGAATCGAGCAGAAGGTTGAATTCAGTATAGATTGAACAATCATCCTATCTGGGTTGTATTCGATTATGTTTATATAGTTATACTCACCAGGTAACTGTTCTTCCGTTATACATACGAGCGACTAAATTGAACAGAAGGTTGAATGGATAGTATATGGGTTGTATTCGATTATGATGTTATGCTGTGTATATAGTTATACACACTAGGTGACGGTATTCCTGTTTGACATACGAGCGACCGAAACGAAAAGAAAGTTGAATGGATAGACTGAACAATCAATGTATCTGGGTGGTATCCGATTATATCGCAATACTGTATATATAGTGATACTTACCAGGTGACGGTACTTCCGTTACACATGCTAGCGACTGAATCGAACAGAAGGTTAAATGGTTAGACGAAACGATAATTGTATCTGAGTTGTATTCGATGATATCGTGATGATGTTTATATAGCAATACTCACCAGGTAACTGTTCTTCCGTTTTACATACAAGCGACCGAATCGAGCAGAAGGTTAAATGGATAGATTGAACAATTATCGTATCTGGGTTGTATTCGATAATGTTCATATAGTTATACTCACCAGGTAACTGTTCTTCCGTTATACATACGAGCGACTGAATTGAACAGAAGGTTGAATGGATAGACTGAACAATCATCGTATCTGGGTTGTATTTGATTATATCGTGATGATTATCATATAGTTCGTCTAACCAGGTAACAGTTCTTCCGTTATACATACGAGCAACCGAATCGAACATAAGGTTGAATGGATAGATTGAACAATCATTGTATCTGGGTTGTATCCGAATATATCGTTGTGCTGTATATTTAGTTTCGCCTACAATGTAACGGTTCTTTCGTTACACATACGAGCGACTCAATCGTAGAGAAGGGTGAATGGATAGACTGAACAATCATCGTATCTGGGTTGTATTCGATTATTTCGTGATAATTATTACATATTATGTCTAACCAGGTAACTGTTCTTCCGTTATACATACGAGCAAACGAATCGAACATAAGGTTGAATGGATTGATTGAACAATCATTGTATCTGGGTTGTCTCCGATTATATCGTTATGCTGTATATTTAGTTACACCTACCATCTAACGGTTCTTTCGTTACACATACGAGCGTCTGAATCGAACATAAGGATGGATGGTTAGACGGAACGATAATTGTAACTGAGTTGTATTCGATTATATCGTGGTGATGTTTATATAGTAATACTCACCAGGTGACTGCTCTCGCGTTATACATACGAGCGACCCAATCAAACATAAGGTTGGATGGATAGACGGAATGATCATTGTATCTGAGTTGTATTCGATTATATCGTGATGACATTCATATAGAAATACTCACCAGGTTACTGTTCTTTCGTTATACATACGAGCAACCGAATCGAACAGAAGGTTGAATGGATAGTATCTGGGTTGTATTCGATTATGATGTTATGCTGTGTATATATTTATACACACTAGGTGACGGTATTCCCGTTTTACATACGAGCGACCGAAACGAACAGAAAGTTGAATGGATAGACTGAACAATCAATGTATCTGGGTGGTATCCGATTATATCGCAATTCTGTATATATAGTGATACTTACCAGGTGACGATACTTCCGTTACACATACTAGCGACTGAATCGAACAGAATTTTGAATGGTTAGACGAAACGATAATTGTATCTGAGTTGTATTCGATGATATCGTGATGATGTTTATATAGCAATACTCACCAGGTAACTGTCCTTCCGTTTTACATACAAGCGACCGAATCGAGCAGAAGGTTAAATGGATAGATTGAACAATCATCGTATCTGAGTTGTATTCGATTATGTTTATATAGTTATACTCACCAGGTACCTGTTCTTCCGTTATGCATACGAGCAACCGAATCGAACATAAGGTTGAATGGATAGATTGAACAATCATCGTATCTGTTGTATTCGATTATGTTTATATAGTTATACTCACCAGGTAACTGTTCTTTCGTTATACATACGAGCGACTGAATTGAACAGGAGGTTGAATGGATAGACTAAACAATGATCGTATCTGGGGTTGTATTCGATTATATCGTGATGATGTTTATATAGTTATACTCACCAGGTAACTGTTCTCCAGTTATACATAAGAGCGACTGAACTGAACAGAAAGTTGAATGGATAGACTGAACAATCATCGTATCTGGGTTGTATTCGATTATTTCGTGATGATTATTATATATTATGTCTAACCAGGTAACTGTTCTTCCGTTATACATACGAGCAACCGAATCGAACATAAGGTTGAATGGATAGATTGAAAAATCATTGTATCTGGGTTGTCTCCGATTATATCGTTATGCTGTATATTTAGATACACCTACCATGTAACGGTTCTTTCTTTACACATACGAGCGTCTGAATCGAACATGAGGTTGGATGGTTAGACCGAACCGTAACTGAGTTTATTCGATTATATCGTGGTAATGTTTATATAGTAATACTCACCAGGTGACTGTTCTTGCGTTATACGTACGAGCGACCCAATCGAACAGAAGGTTGGATGGATAGACGGAATGATCATTGTATCTGAGTTGTATTCGATTATATCGTGATGAAGTTTATATAGAAATACTCACCAGGTTACTGTTCTTTCGTTATACATACGAGCAACCGAATCGAACAGATGGTTGAATGGATAGTATCTGAATTGTATTCGATTATGATGTTATGCTGTGTATATAGTTATACACACTAGGTGACGGTATTCCCGTTTTACATACGAGCGACCGAAACGAAAAGAAAGATGAATGGATAGACTGAACAATCAATGTATCTGGGTGGTATCCGATTATATCGCAATACTGTATATATATTGATACTTACCAGGTGACGGTACTTCCGTTACACATGCTAGCGACTGAATCGAACAGAAGGTTAAATGGTTAGACGAAACGATAATTGTATCTGAGTTGTATTCGATGATATCGTGATGATGTTTATATAGCAATACTCACCAGGTAACTGTTGTTCCGTTTTACATACAAGCGACCGAATCGAGCAGAAGGTTGAATGGATAGATTGAACAATTATCGTATCAAGGTTGTATTCGATAATGTTTATATAGTTATACTCACCAGGTAACTGTTCTTCCGTTATACATACGAGCGACTGAATTGAACAGAAGGTTGAATGGATAGACTGAACAATCATCGTATCTGGGTTGTATTTGATTATATCGTGATGATTATCATATATTTTGTCTAACCAGGGAACAGTTCTTCCGTTATACATACGAGCAACCGAATCTAACATAAGGTTGAATGGATAGAATGAACAATCATTGTATCTGGGTTGTATTCGATTATGTTTATATAGTTATACTCACCAGGTAACTGTTCTTCCGTTATACATACGAGCGACTGAATTGAACAGAAGGTTGAATGGATAGACTAAACAATGATCGTATCTGGGGTTGTTTTCGATTATATCGTGATGATGTTTATATAGCAATACTCACCAGGTAACTGTCCTTCCGTTTTACTTACAAGCGACCGAATCGAGCAGAAGGTTGAATGGATAGATTGAACAATATCTGAGTTGTATTCGATTATGTTTATATAGTTATACTCACCAGGTACCTGTTCTTCGAATCTTCGTTCTGTGAATCGAACAGAAGGTTAAATGGTTAGACGAAACGATAATTGTATCTGAGTTGTATTCGATGATATCGTGATGATGTTTATATAGCAATACTCACCAGGTAACTGTCCTTCCGTTTTACATACAAGCGACCGAATCGAGCAGAAGGTTAAATGGATAGATTAAACAATCATCGTATCTGAGTTGTATTCGATTATGTTTATATAGTCATGATCACCAGGTACCTGTTCTTCCGTTATACATACGAGCAACCGAATCGAACATAAGGTTGAATGGATAGATTGAACAATCATCGTATCTGAGTTGTATTCGATTATGTTTATATAGTTATACTAGCCAGGTAACTGTTCTTCCGTTATACATACGAGCGACTGAATTGAACAGAAGGTTGAATGGATAGACTAAACAATGATCGTATCTGGGGTTGTATTCGATTATATCGTGATGATATTTATATAGTTATACTCACCAGGTAACTGTTCTCCAGTTATACATAAGAGCGACTGAACTGAACAGAAGGTTGAATGGATAGACTGAACAATCATCGTATCTGGGTTGTATTCGATTATTTCGTGATGATTATTATATATTATATCTAACCAGGTAACTGTTCTTCCGTTATACATACGAGCAACCGAATCGAACATAAGGTTGAATGGATAGATTGAAAAATCATCGTATCTGGGTTGTATTCGATTAGGTTTATATAGTTATACTCACCAGGTAACTGTTCTTTCGTTTTTCATAAGAACGACTGAATTGAACAGAAGGTTGAATGGATAGACTAAACAATAATCGTATCTGGGGTTGAATTCGAGTATATCGTGATGATTATCATATAGTATGTCTAACCAGGTAACAGTTCTTCCGTTAAACATACGAGCAACCAAATCGAACATGAGGTTGGATGGATAGATTGAACAATCATTGTATCTGGGTTGTCTCCGATTATATCGTTATGCTGTATATTTAGTTACACCTACCATGTAACGGTTCTTTCGTTACACATACGAGCATCTGAATCGAACATAAGGTTGGATGGTTAGACGGAACGATAATTGTAACTGAGTTGTATTCGATTATATCGTGGTGATGTTTATATAGTAATACTCACCAGGTGACTGTTCTTGCGTTATACATACGAGCGACCCAATCGAACAGAAGGTTGGAAGGATAGAACAAATGATCATTTTATCTTAGTTGTATTCGATTATATCGTGATGACGTTCATATAGAAATACTCACCAGGTTACTGTTCTTTCGTTATACATACGAGCAACCGAATCGAACAGAAGGTTGAATGGATAGTATCTGGGTAGTATTCGATTATGATGTTATGCTGTGTATATAGTTATACACATTAGGTGACGGTATTCCCGTTTCACAAACGAGCGACCGAAACGAACAGAAAGTTGAATGGATAGACTGGACAATCAATGTATCTGGGTGGTATCCGATTATATCGCAATTCTGTATATTTAGTGATACTTACCAGGTGACGATACTTCCGTTACACATACTAGCGACTGAATCGAACAGATTGTTGAATGGTTAGACGAAACGATAATTGTATCTGAGTTGAATTCGATGATATCGTGATGATGTTTATATAGCAATACTCACCAGGTAACTGTCCTTCCGTTTTACATACAAGCGACCGAATCGAGCAGAAGGTTAAATGGATAGATTGAACAATCATCGTATCTGAATTGTATTCGATTATGTTTATATAGTTATACTCACCAGGTACCTGTTCTTCCGTTATACATACGAGCAACCCAATCGAACATAAGGTTGAATGGATAGATTGAACAATCATCGTATCTGAGTTGTATTCGATTATGTTTATATAGTTATACTCACCAGGTAACTGTTCTTCCGTCATAATACGAGCGACTGGGTTGTCTCCGATTATATCGTTATGCTGTATATTTAGTTACACCTACCATGTAACGGTTCTTTCGTTACACATACGAGCGTCTGAAACGAACATAAGGTTGGATGGTTAGACGGAACGATAATTGTAACTAAGTTGTATTCGATTATATCGTGGTGATGTTTAAATAGTAATACTCACCAGGTGACTGTTCTTGCGTTATACATACGAGCGACCCAATCGAACAAAAGGTTGCATGGATAGACGGAATGATCATTGTATCTGAGTTGTATTCGATTATATCGTGATGACGTTCATATAGAAATACTCACCAGGTTACTGTTCTTTCGTTATACATACGAGCAACCGAATAGAACAGAAGGTTGAATGGATAGTATCTGGGTTGTATTCGATTATGATGTTATGCTGTGTATATAGTTATAGACATAAGGTGACGGTATTCCCGTTTTACATACGAGCGACCGAAACGAACAGAAAGTTGAATGGATAGACTGAACAATCAATGTATCTGGGTGGTATCCGATTATATCGCAATACTGTATATATAGTTATACTTACCAGGTGACGGTACTTCCGTTACACATACTAGCGACTGAATCGAACAGAAGGTTAAATGGTTAGACGAAACGATAATTGTATCTGAGTTGTATCCGATGATATCGTGATGATGTTTATATAGCAATACTCACCAGGTACCTGTTCTTCCGTTTTACATACAAGCTACCGAATCGAGCAGAAGATTGAATTCAGTATAGATTGAACAATCATCGTATCTGGGTTGTATTCGATTATGTTTATATAGTATACTCACCAGGTTACTGTTCTTTCGTTATACATACGAGCAACCGAATCGAACAGGAAATTGAATGGATAGTATCTGGGTTGTATTCGAATATGATGTTATGCTGTGTATATAGTTATACACACTAGGTGACGGTATTCCCGTTTTACATACGAGCGACTGAAACGAACAGAAAGTTGAATGGGTAGACTGAACAATCAATGTATCTGGTTGGTATCCGATTATATCGCAATACTGTATATATAGTGATACTTACCAGGTAACGGTTCTTCCGTTACACATACTAGCGACTGAATCGAACAGAAGGTTAAATGGTTAGACGAAGCGATAATTGTATCTGAGTTGTATTCGATGATATCGTGATGATGTTTATATAGCAATACTCACCAGGTAACTGTTCTTCCGTTTTACATAAAAGCGACCGAATCGAGCAGAAGGTTGAATGAATAGATTGAAAATTAATTGTATCTGGGTTGTATTCGATTAGGTTTATATAGTTATACTCACCAGGTAACTTTTCTTCCGTTATACATACGAGCAACCGAATCGAACAGAAGGTTGAATGGATAGTATCTGGGTTGTATTCGATTATGATGTTATGCTGTGTATATATTTATACACACTAGGTGACGGTATTTCCGTTTTACATACGAGCGACCGAAACGAACAGAAAGTTGAATGGATAGACTGAACAATCAGTGTATCTGGGTGGTATCCGATTATATCGCAATTCTGTATATATAGTGATACTCACCAGGTGACGATACTTCCGTTACACATACTAGCGACTGAATCGAACAGAATGTTGAATGGTTATACGAAACGATGATTGTATCTGAGTTGTATTCGATGATATCGTGATGATGTTTATATAGTGATACTCACCAGGTAACTGTCCTTCCGTTCTACATACAAGCGACCGAATCGAGCAGAAGGTCAAATGGATAGATTAAACAATCATCGTATCTGAGTTGTATTCAATTATGTTTATATAGTTATGATCACAAGGTACCTGTTCTTCCGTTATACATACGAGCAACCGAATCGAACATAAGGTTGAATGGATAGATTGAACAATCATCGTATCTGAGTTGTATTCGATTATGTTTATATAGTTATACTCACCAGGTAACTGTTCTTCCGTTATACATACGAGCGACTGAATTGAACAGAAGGTTGAATGGATAGACTAAACAATGATCGTATCTGGGGTTGTATTCGATTATATCGTGATGATGTTTATATAGTTATACTCACCAGGTAACTGTTCTTCAGTTATACATAAGAGCGACTGAACTGAACAGAAGGTTGAATGGATAGACTGAACAATCATCGTATCTGGGTTGTATTCGATTATTTCGTGATTATTATTATATATTATGTCTAACCAGGTAACTGTTCTTCCGTTATACATACGAGCAACCGAATCGAACATAAGGTTAAATGGATAGATTGAAAAATCATCGTATCTGGGTTGTATTCGATTAGGTTTATATAGTTATACTCACCAGGTAACTGTTCTTCCGTTTTTCATAAGAACGACTGAATTGAACAGAAGGTTGAATGGATAGACTAAACAATAATCGTATCTGGGGTTGTATTCGAGTATATCGTGATGATTATCATATAGTATGTCTAACCAGGTAACAGTTCTTCCGTTATACATACGAGCAACCGAATCGAACATATGGTTGAATGGATAGATTGAACAATCATTGTATCTGGGTTGTATCCGAATATATCGTTATGCTGTATATTTAGTTTAGCCTACAATGTAACGGTTCTTTCGTTACACATACGAGCGACTGAATCGTAGAGAAGGGTGAATGGATAGACTGAACAATCATCGTATCTGGGTTGTATTCGATTATTTCGTGATGATTATTACGTATTATGTCTAACCAGGTAACTGTTCTTCCGTTATACATACGAGCAAACGAATCGAACATAAGGTTGAATGGATAGATTGAACAATCATTGTATCTGGGTTGTCTCCGATTATATCGTTATGCTGTATATTAAGTTACACCTACCATGTAACGGTTCTTTCGTTACATGGTAGCGTCTGAATCGAATATAAGGTTATATGGTTAGACGGAACGATAATTGTAACTGAGTTGTATTCGATTATATCGTGGTGACGTTCATATAGAAATACTCACCAGGTGACTGTTCTTTCGTTATACATACGAGCAACCGAATCGAATAGAAGGTTGAATGGATAGTATCTGGGTTGTATTCGATTATGATGTTATGCTGTGTATATATTTATACACACTAGGTGACGGTATTCCCGTTTTACATACGAGCGACCGAAACGAACAGAAAGTTGAATGGATAGACTGAACAATCAATGTATCTGGGTGGTATCCGATTATATCGCAATTCTGTATATATAATGATACTTACCAGGTGACGATACTTCCGTTACACATACTAGCGACTGAATCGAACAGAATGTTGAATGGTTAGACGAAACGATAATTGTATCTGAGTTGTATTCGATGATATCGTGATGATGTTTATATAGCAATACTCACCAGGTAACTGTCCTTCCGTTTTACATAAAAGCGACCGAATCGAGCAGAAGGTTGAATGAATAGATTGAAAATTAATTGTATCTGGGTTGTATTCGATTAGGTTTATATAGTTATACTCACCAGGTTACTTTTCTTCCGTTATACATACGAGCAACCGAATCGAACAGAAGGTTGAATGGATAGTATCTGGGTTGTATTTGATTATGATGTTATGCTGTGTATATATTTATACACACTAGGTGACGGTATTTCCGTTTTACATACGAGCGACCGAAACGAACAGAAAGTTGAATGGATAGACTGAACAATCAATGTATCTGGGTGGTATCCGATTATATCGCAATTCTGTATATATAGTGATACTTACCAGGTTACGATACTTCCGTTACACATACTAGCGACTGAATCGAACAGAATGTTGAATGGTTAGACGAAACGATAATTGTATCTGAGTTGTATTCGATGATATCGTGATGATGTTTATATAGCAATACTCACCAGGTAACTGTCCTTCCGTTTTACATACAAGCGACCGAATCAAGCAGAAGGTTAAATGGATAGATTAAACAATCATCGTATCTGAGTTGTATTCGATTATGTTTATATAGTTATGATCACAAGGAACCTGTTCTTCCGTTATACATACGAGCAACCGAATCGAACATAAGGTTGAATGGATAGATTGAACAATCATCGTATCTGAGTTGTATTCGATTATGTTTATATAGCTATACTCACCAGGTAACTGTTCTTCCGTTATACATACGAGCGACTGAATTGAACAGAAGGTTGAATGGATAGACTAAACAATGATCGTATCTGGGGTTGTATTCGATTATATCGTGATGATGTTTATATAGTTATACTCACCAGGTAACTGTTCTCCAGTTATACATAAGAGCGACTCAACTGAACAGAAGGTTGAAAAGATAGACTGAACAATCATCGTATCTGGGTTGTATTCTATTATTTCGTGATGATTATTATATATTATATCTAACCAGGACCCTGTTCTTCCGTTATACATACGAGCAACCGAATCGAACATAAGGTTAAATGGATAGATTGAAAAATCATCGTATCTGGGTTGTATTCGATTAGGTTTATATAGTTATACTCACCAGGTAACTGTTCTTCCGTTTTTCATAAGAACGACTGAATTGAACAGAAGGTTCAATTGATAGACTAAACAATTATCGTATCTGGGGTTGTATTCGAGTATATCGTGATGATTATCATATAGTATGTCTAACCAGGTAACAGTTCTTCCGTTAAACATACGAGCAACCACATCGAACATAAGGATGGATGGATAGATTGAACAATCATTGTATCTGGGTTGTCTCCGATTATATCGTTATGCTGTATATTTAGTTACACCTACCATGTAACGGTTCTTTCGTTACACATACGAGCGTCTGAATCGAACATAAGGTTGGATGGTTAGACGGAACGATATTTGTAACTGAGTTGTATTCGATTATATCGTGGTGATATTTATATAGTAATACTCACCAGGTGACTGTTCTTGCGTTATACATACGAGCGACCCAATCGAACAGAAGGTTGGAAGGATAGACGAAATGATCATTGTATCTGAGTTGTATTCGATTATATCGTGATGACGTTCATATAGAAATACTCACCAGGTTACTGTTCTTTCGTTATACATACGAGCAACCGAATCGAACAGAAGGTTGAATGGATAGTATCTGGGTTGTATTCGATTATGATGTTATGCTGTGTATATAGTTATACACATTAGGTGACGGTATTCCCGTTTCACATACGAGCGACCAAAACGAACAGAAAGTTGAATGGATAGACTGAACAATCAATGTATCTGGGTGGTATCCGATTATATCGCAATTCTGTATATTTAGTGATACTTACCAGGTGACGATACTTCCGTTACACATATTAGCGACTGAATCGAAAAGAGTGTTGAATGGTTAGACGAAACGATAATTGTATCTGAGTTGAATTCGATGATATCGTGATGATGTTTATATAGCAATACTCACCAGGTAACTGTCCTTCCGTTTTACATACAAGCGACCGAATCGAGCAGAAGGTTAAATGTATAGATTGAACAATCATCGTATCTGAATTGTATTCGATTATGTTTATATAGTTATACTCACCAGGTACCTGTTCTTCCGTTATACATACGAGCAACCCAATCGAACATAAGGTTGAATGGATAGATTGAACAATCATCGTATCTGAGTTGTATTCGATTATGTTTATATAGTTATACTCACCAGGTAACTGTTCTTCCGTCATAATACGAGCGACTGGGTTGTCTCCGATTATATCGTTATGCTGTATATTTAGTTACACCTACCATGTAACGGTTCTTTCGTTACACATACGAGCGTCTGAAACGAACATAAGGTTGATGGTTAGACGGAACGATAATTGTAACTAAGTTGTATTCGATTATATCGTGGTGATGTTTATATACTAATACTCACCAGGTGACTGTTCTTGCGTTATACATACGAGCGACCCAATCGAACAAAAGGTTGCATGGATAGACGGAATGATCATTGTATCTGAGTTGTATTCGATTATATCGTGATGACGTTCATATAAAAATACTCACCAGGTTACTGTTCTTTCGTTATACATACGAGCAACCGAATAGAACAGAAGGTTGGAAGGATAGACGAAATGATCATTGTATCTGAGTTGTATTCGATTATATCGTGATAACGTTCATATAGAAATACTCACCAGGTTACTGTTCTTTCGTTATACATACGAGCAACCGAATCGAACAGAAGGTTGAATGGATAGTATCTGGGTTGTATTCGATTATGATGTTATGCTGTGTATATAGTTATACACATTAGGTGATGGTATTCCCGTTTCACATACGAGCGACCAAAACGAACAGAAAGTTGAATGGATAGACTGAACAATCAATGTATCTGGGTGGTATCCGATTATATCGCAATTCTGTATATTTAGTGATACTTACCAGGTGACGATACTTCCGTTACACATATTAGCGACTGAATCGAACAGAGTGTTGAATGGTTAGACGAAACGATAATTGTATCTGAGTTGAATTCGATGATATCGTGATGATGTTTATATAGCAATACTCACCAGGTAACTGTCCTTCCGTTTTACATACAAGCGACCGAATCGAGCAGAAGGTTAAATGTATAGATTGAACAATCATCGTATCTGAATTGTATTCGATTATGTTTATATAGTTATACTCACCAGGTACCTGTTCTTCCGTTATACATACGAGCAACCCAATCGAACATAAGGTTGAATGGATAGATTGAACAATCATCGTATCTGAGTTGTATTCGATTATGTTTATATAGTTATACTCACCAGGTAACTGTTCTTCCGTCATAATACGAGCGACTGGGTTGTCTCCGATTATATCGTTATGCTGTATATTTAGTTACACCTACCATGTAACGGTTCTTTCGTTACACATACGAGCGTCTGAAACGAACATAAGGTTGATGGTTAGACGGAACGATAATTGTAACTAAGTTGTATTCGATTATATCGTGGTGATGTTTATATACTAATACTCACCAGGTGACTGTTCTTGCGTTATACATACGAGCGACCCAATCGAACAAAAGGTTGCATGGATAGACGGAATGATCATTGTATCTGAGTTGTATTCGATTATATCGTGATGACGTTCATATAAAAATACTCACCAGGTTACTGTTCTTTCGTTATACATACGAGCAACCGAATAGAACAGAAGGTTGAATGGATAGTATCTGTGTTGTATTCGATTATGATGTTATGCTGTGTATATAGTTATAGACATAAGGTGACGGTATTCCCGTTTTACATACGAGCGACCGAAACGAACAGAAAGTTGAATGGATAGACTGAACAATCAATGTATCTGGGTGGTATCCGATTATATCGCAATACTGTATATATAGTTATACTTACCAGGTGACGGTACTTCCGTTACACATACTAGCGACTGAATCGAACAGTAGGTTAAATGGTTAGACGAAACGATAATTGTATCTGAGTTGTATCCGATGATATCGTGATGATGTTTATATAGCAATACTCACCAGGTACCTGTTCTTCCGTTTTACATACAAGATACCGAATCGAGCAGCAGGTTGAATTCAGTATAGATTGAACAATCATCATATCTGGGTTGTATTCGATTATGTTTATATAGTTATACTCACCAGGTTACTGTTCTTTCGTTATACATACGAGCAACCGAATCGAACAGAAGGTTGAATGGATAGTATCTGGGTTGTATTCGAATATGATGTTATGCTGTGTATATAGTTATACACACTAGGTGACGGTATTCCCGTTTTACATACGAGCGACTGAAACGAACAGAAAGTTGAATAAGTAGACTGAACAATCAATGTATCTGGTTGGTATCCGATTATATCGCAATACTGTATATATAGTGATACTTACCACGTGACGGTACTTCCGTTACACATACTAGCGACTGAATCGAACAGAAGGTTAAATGGTTAGACGAAGCGATAATTGTATCTGAGTTGTATTCGATGATATCGTGATGATGTTTATATAGCAATACTCACCAGGTAACTGTTCTTCCGTTTTACATAAAAGCGACCGAATCGAGCAGAAGGTTGAATGAATTGATTGAAAATTAATTGTATCTGGGTTGTATTCGATTAGGTTTATATAGTTATACTCACCAGGTAACTTTTCTTCCGTTATACATACGAGCAACCGAATCGAACAGAAGGTTGAATGGATAGTATCTGGGTTGTATTTGATTATGATGTTATGCTGTGTATATATTTATACACACTAGGGGACGGTATTTCCGTTTTACATACGAGCGACCGAAACGAACAGAAAGTTGAATGGATAGACTGAACAATCAATGTATCTGGGTAGTATCCGATTATATCGCAATTCTGTATATATAGTGATACTTACCAGGTGACGATACTTCCGTTACACATACTAGCGACTGAATCGAACAGAATGTTGAATGGTTAGACGAAACGATAATTGTATCTGAGTTGTATTCGATGATATCGTGATGATGTTTATATAGCAATACTCACCAGGTAACTGTCCTTCCGTTTTACATACAAGCGACCGAATCGAGCAGAAGGTTAAATGGATAGATTAAACAATCATCGTATCTGAGTTGTATTCGATTATGTTTATATAGTTATGATCACAAGGAACCTGTTCGAACCGAAGGTTGAATGGATAGTATCTGGGTTGTATTTGATTATGATGTTATGCTGTGTATATATTTATACACACTAGGTGACGGTATTTCCGTTAACATACGAGCGACCGAAACGAACAGAAAGTTGAATGGATAGACTGAACAATCAATGTATCTGGGTGGTATCCGATTATATCGCAATTCTGTATATATAGTGATACTTACCAGGTGACGATACTTCCGTTACACATACTAGCGACTGAATCGAACAGAATGTTGAATGGTTAGACGAAACGATAATTGTATCTGAGTTGTATTCGATGATATCGTGATGATGTTTATATAGCAATACTCACCAGGTAACTGTCCTTCCGTTTTACATACAAGCGAACGAATCGAGCAGAAGGTTAAATGGATAGATTGAACAATCAACGTATCTGAGTTGTATTCGATTATGTTTTTATAGTTATACTCACCAGGTACCTGTTCTTCCGTTATACATACGAGCAACCGAATCGAACATAAGGTTGAATGGATAGATTGAACAATCATCGTATCTGAGTTGTATTCGATTATGTTTTTCTTCCGTTATACATACGAGCAACCGAATCGAACATAAGGTTGGATGGATAGATTGAACAATCATTGTATCTGGGTTGTCTCCGATTATATCGTTATGCTGTATATTTAGTTACACCTACCATGTAACGGTTCTTTCGTTACACATACGAGCGTCTGAATCGAACATAAGGTTGGATGGTTAGACGGAACGATAATTGTAACTGAGTTGTATTCGATTATATCGTGGTGATATTTATATAGTAATACTCACCAGGTGACTGTTCTTGCGTTATACATACGAGCGACCCAATCGAACAGAAGGTTGGAAGGATAGACGAAATGATCATTGTATCTGAGTTGTATTCGATTATATCGTGATGACGTTCATATAGAAATACTCACCAGGTTACTGTTCATTCGTTATACATACGAGCAACCGAATCGAACAGAAGGTTGAATGGATAGTATCTGGGTTGTATTCGATTATGATGTTATGCTGTGTATATAGTTATACACATTAGGTGACGGTATTCCCGTTTCACATACGAGCGACCGACACGAACAGAAAGTTGATTGGATAGACAGAACGATCAATGTATCTGGGTGGTATCCGATTATATCGCAATTCTGTATATTTAGTGATACTTACCAGGTAACGATACTTCCGTTACACATATTAGCGACTGAATCGAACAGAGTGTTGAATGGTTAGACGAAACGATAATTGTATCTGGGTTGAATTCGATGATATCGTGATGATGTTTATATAGCAATACTCACCAGGTAACTGTCCTTCCGTTTTACATAGAAGCGACCGAATCGATCAGAAGGTTAAATTGATAGATTGAACAATCATCGTATCTGAATTGTATTCGATTATGTTTATATAGTTATACTCACCAGGTTACTGTTCTTTCGTTATACATACGAGCAACCGAATAGAACAGAAGGTTGAATGGATAGTATCTGGGTTGTATTCGATTATGATGTTATGCTGTGTATATAGTTATAGACATAAGGTGACGGTATTCCCGTTTTACATACGAGCGACCGAAACGAACAGAAAGTTGAATGGATAGACTGAACAATCAATGTATCTGGGTGGTATCCGATTATATCGCAATACTGTATATATAGTTATACTTACCGGGTGACGGTACTTCCGTTACACATACTAGCGACTGAATCGAACAGAAGGTTAAATGGTTAGACGAAACGATAATTGTATCTGAGTTGTATCCGATGATATCGTGATGATGTTTATATAGCAATACTCACCAGGTAACTGTTCTTCCGTTTTACATACGAGCGACTGAATTGAACAGAAGGTTGAATGGATAGTATATGGGTTGTATTCGATTATGATGTTATGCTGTGTATATATTTATACACACTAGGTGACGGTATTCTCGTTTTACATACGAGCGACCGAAACGAAAAGAAAGTTGAATGGATAGACTGAACAATCAATGTACCTGGGTGGTATCCGATTATATCGCAATACTGTATATATAGTGATACTTACCAGGTGACGGTACTTCCGTTACACATACTAGCGACTGAATCGAACAGAAGGTTAAATGGTTAGACGAAACGATGATTGTATCTGAGTACCAGGTAACTGTTCTTCCGTTTAACATACAAGCGACCGAATCGAGCAGAAGGTTGAATAGATAGATTGAACAATCATCGTATCGGAATTGTGTTCGATAATGTTTATATAGTTATACTCACCAGGTAACTGTTCTTCCGTTATACATACGAGCGACTGAATTAAACAGAAGTTTGAATGGATAGACTAAACAATAATCGTATCTGGGGTTGTATTCGATTATATCGTGATGATGTTTTTATAGTTATACTCACCAGGTAACTGTCCTTTCGTTATACGTAAGAGCGACCGAATCGAAGAGAAGGTTGAGTGGATAGACTGTACAATCATCCTTTCTGGGTTTTATTCGATTATATCGTGATGATTATCATATAGTATGTCTAACCAAGTAACAAATCTTCCGTTATACATACGAGCAACCGAATCGAACATAAGGTTGAAAGGATAGATTGAACAATTATTGTATCTGGGTTGTATCCGAATATATCGTTATGCTGTATATTTAGTTACACCTACCATGTAACGGTTCTTTCGTTACACATACGAGCGTCTGAATCGAACATGAGGTTGGATGGTTTGGCAAAACGATAATTGTAACTGAGTTGTATTCGATTATATCGTGATGATGTTTATATAGTAATACTCACCAGGTGACTGTCCTTGCGTTATACATACGAGCGACCCAATCGAACAGAAGGTTGCATGAATAGACGGAATGATCATTGTATCTGAGTTGTATTCGATTATATCGTGATGACGTTCATATAAAAATACTCACCAGGTTACTGTTCTTTCGTTATACATACGATCAACCGAATAGAACAGAAGGTTGAATGGATAGTATCTGGGTTGTATTCGATTATGATGTTATGCTGTGTATATAGTTATAGACATAAGGTGACGGTATCCCCGTTTTACATACGAGTGACCGAAACGAACAGAAAGTTGAATGGATAGACTGAACAATCAATGTATCTGGTTGGTATCCGATTATATCGCAATACTGTATATATAGTGATACTTAACAGGTGACGGTACTTCCGTTACACATACTAGCGACTGAATCGAACAGAAGGTTGAATGGTTAGACGAAACGATAATTGTATCTGAGTTGTATTCGATGATATCGTGATGATGTTTATATAGCAATACTCACCAGGTAACTGTTCTTCCGTTTTACTCACAAGCGACCGAATCGAGCAGGAGGTTAAATGGATAGATTGAACAATCATCGTATCTGGGTTGTATTCGATAATGTTTATATAGTTATACTCACCAGGTAACTGTTCTTCCGTTATACATACGAGCGACTGAATTGAACAGAAGGTTGAATGGTTAGACTAAACAATAATCGTATCTGGGGTTGTATTCGAGTATATCGTGATGATGTTTATATAGTTATACTCCCCAGGTAACTGTTCTCCATTTATACATAAGAGCGACTGAACTGAACAGAAGGTTGAATGGATAGACTGAACAATCATCGTATCTGGGTTGTATTCGATTATATCGTGATGATTATCATATAGTATGTCTAACCAGGTAACAGTTCTTCCGTTAAACATACGAGCAACCGAATCGAACATAAGGTTGGATGGATAGATTGAACAATCATTGTATCTGGGTTGTCTCCGATTATATCGTTATGCTGTATATTTAGTTACACCTACCATGTAACGGTTCTTTCGCTACACAAACAAGTGTCTGAATCGAACATAAGGTTGGATGGTTGGACGGAACGATAATTGTAACTGAGTTGTGTTCGATTGTATCGTGGTGATGTTTATATAGTAATACTCACCAGGTGACTGTTCTTGCGTTTTACATACGAGCGATCCAATCGAACAGAAGGTTGGATGGATAGACGGAATGATAATTGTATCTGAGTTGTATTCGATTATATCGTGATGACGTTCATATAGAAATACTCACCAGGTTACTGTTCTTTCGTTATACATACGAGCAACCGAATCGAACAGGAGGTTGAATGGATAGTATCTGGGTATAGTTATACACACTAGGTGACGGTATTTCCAACCATATGTTCGATTCAGACGCTCGTATGTGTAACGGAAGAACCGTTACATGGTAGGTGTAACTAAATATACAGCATAACGATATAATCGGAGACAACCCAGATACAATGATTGTTCAATCTGTCCATTCAACCTTATGTTCGATTCGGTTGCTCGTATGTATAACGGAAGAACTAGATAGATAGATAGATAGATAGATAGATAGATAGATAGATAGATAGATAGATAGATAGATAGATAGATAGATAGATAGATAGATAGATAGATAGATAGATAGATAGATAGATAGATAGATAGATAGATAGATAGATAGATAGATAGATAGATAGATAGATAGATAGATAGATAGATAGATAGATAGATAGATAGATAGATAGATAGATAGATAGATAGATAGATAGATAGATAGATAGATAGATAGATAGATAGATAGATAGATAGATAGATAGATAGATAGATAGATAGATAGATAGATAGATAGATAGATAGATAGATAGATAGATAGATAGATAGATAGATAGATAGATAGATAGATAGATAGATAGATAGATAGATAGATAGATAGATAGATAGATAGATAGATAGATAGATAGATAGATAGATAGATAGATAGATAGATAGATAGATAGATAGATAGATAGATAGATAGATAGATAGATAGATAGATAGATAGATAGATAGATAGATAGATAGATAGATAGATAGATAGATAGATAGATAGATAGATAGATAGATAGATAGATAGATAGATAGATAGATAGATAGATAGATAGATAGATAGATAGATAGATAGATAGATAGATAGATAGATAGATAGATAGATAGATAGATAGATAGATAGATAGATAGATAGATAGATAGATAGATAGATAGATAGATAGATAGATAGATAGATAGATAGATAGATAGATAGATAGATAGATAGATAGATAGATAGATAGATAGATAGATAGATAGATAGATAGATAGATAGATAGATAGATAGATAGATAGATAGATAGATAGATAGATAGATAGATAGATAGATAGATAGATAGATAGATAGATAGATAGATAGATAGATAGATAGATAGATAGATAGATAGATAGATAGATAGATAGATAGATAGATAGATAGATAGATAGATAGATAGATAGATAGATAGATAGATAGATAGATAGATAGATAGATAGATAGATAGATAGATAGATAGATAGATAGATAGATAGATAGATAGATAGATAGATAGATAGATAGATAGATAGATAGATAGATAGATAGATAGATAGATAGATAGATAGATAGATAGATAGATAGATAGATAGATAGATAGATAGCGGTTCTGGTACTCATACCAAAACCTAAGAAACCTGGCATAAACCACATAAGCTACAGGCCAATATGCCTACTTACATCAATGAGTAAGTTATACGAGAAACTCATAAAGAAAAGACTAGAAGCAGCTTTGGAAAATACTGAAAAACTATCAGACCACCAATATGGCTTTCGTAAAGGTAAATCCACAATACAAGCAGTAATGAAGGTCATAGAACTCTCGAAGGAAAATACCATGAGATGGGCCGCTCTGATAACCTTGGATGTGAGAAATGCATTTAACTCAGCACCATGGAAAACAATCATGGAAGAGCTTTATAGAAGAGAAATACCACAATACCTCATTAATATTGTGAGCAGCTACTTCAAAGAAAGAACTTTGAGAATAGAAAAAGGAGAAATATATGAGATCACTGCCGGTGTACCACAGGGCTCAGTATTAGGACCAACATTATGGAACATTATGTATGACGGCGTGCTCAAAGAGAAACTACCCGACGGAACATGGACAGTAGGTTTTGCTGATGATCTTGCCATCATAGTGACGGCTAAACGGGCGGAAGAACTTGTGTCCAAAGGTGACGACGCCCTGGAAATCGTAGATTCGTGGATGAAACGAAACCACCTGACACTGGCTCCCGAAAAAACGGAGGCAGTCATATTGAAAGGAGAAAGAGAGAGGAGAAATATTCATTTCGATCTAGGAGGTGTACTAATAATGCCAAAGAACAAAGTGAAGTATCTAGGGATAATGATAGATGGGAAGGGGACTCATGGGGAACACATCAAGTATGCGGTAGAAAAAGCAGACAGAAATGTAGCATCACTAACAAGAATAATGCCAAATATACGAGGACCAGGAAACAGGAAGAGAGAGATGTTATACAACGTAACACAATCGATTTTAACATATGGATCACAGATATGGCACAAGGCACTGAATATAAAGCGTAACAAACAAATGCTCATAAGTACTCAGCGTAAAGCGCTTCTGCGAGTGATAAGTGGATATAGAACCATATCAGCAAGCGCTGCTCAAGTAGTGTCTGGAATACTACCAATAGACATTCTAATAGAGGAAAGGAGAAGAATTTTTGAGAGAGGAGACGAAGATACAATACGAGTCAAAAAAGAAGAAAGAGAGGCAAGCTTGGAGAGATGGCAGCAACAGTGGATAGATACTTCGAGAGTAGCTCAGTGGACGAAGACACTCATACCAGACGTGAAGAAATGGGTTGAGTGTCGGCACAGAGAGACGAATTACTTTGTTACCCAGATACTCACGGGACATGGTTCATTCGGAGCCTATACTCATAGAATAGGGAAAACACCAGATGAAAGATGCGCTTACTGCGAAAACGTGGATACAGCAGCACATACTTTGTTTGAATGTACGAGGTGGGAAAGGGATAGACACAGAGTTAATATAGAAGTAGGAATCAACCTAGACGAGAACAATATGGTTGAAGAAATGTTGGAAAATAGGATTAAGTGGAAATCGATCACAGAGTACATAAGGAAAATAATGAAACAAAAAGGGGAAGACGAAAGGTTGTTCCGAGATAGGCAGCTACGCAGAGCTGAATGAGACTGAATCCACACAAACACAGATGTATGCTGACCAGCGATTCCTGTGCATGTGCGGAAGCAAAGTAAAAAAAAAAAAAGAAAAAGATAGATAGAAAAAAAAAAAAAAAAAAAAAAAAAATATAGATAGATAGATAGATAGATAGATAGATAGATAGATAGATAGATAGATAGATAGATAGATAGATAGATAGATAGATAGATAGATAGATAGATAGATAGATAGATAGATAGATAGATAGATAGATAGATAGATAGATAGATAGATAGATAGATAGATAGATAGATAGATAGATAGATAGATAGATAGATAGA